>OZ024758.1:23078731-23126231 GCA_964016885.1 Eledone cirrhosa
TTCTTTCTCTCACTTTGTATCCTGATCTGGATAGAAGGAATCTGTTGTATTCTGTCCTGGAGAGGAGATAGGCTCTGCCAAGCTTAAAAAATACCCAAGAAAGGCTGTATGTCAATATGGCAGTGCTCCAACAACTCCGCCAGGAGTTGCAAGACCATGTATAATCAACAATGTGTCAAATACGTAGCTAAGAAATCTGTCTTCATATTCTCACGATAGTCAAAGGAACAGTAAATTCAGTGACTTTATCAGCAGGAGTACTTATATTTAATCCAGCTTGACCTTCATATAAATTTCACCTGATGAAGTACAAGATCGTAGTTTTCATTAAGTCAGACAGTCCGCATAAAATAAATAAAAAAAAAAAAAAAAAAAAATATATATATATATATATATATATATATATGTATATATGTATATATGTATATATATATGTATATATGTATATATGTGTATATATATATATATATATGTATATATGTATATATGTATATATATATATATATATGTATATATGTATATATATATATATATATGTATATATGTATATATATATATGTATATATGTATATATATATATATATATATATATATATATATATATATATATATATATATATGGAGGCACATGGCTTAGTGGTTAGAGCGTTGGCCTTGCAAGCGAAAGGTTGTGAGTTCAATTCTCAGACCGGGTGATGTGTTGTTTCCTTGAGCAAGACACTTTATTTCACATTGCTCCAGTTTACTCAGCTGTAGAAATGAGATGATAGGGACCCCAGTCCCTATCATTCCACTGCAAAGTGGTCGTGGAGGTGCCACGGTAAAAAAAGCACCCAGCACTCACTGTAAATGAGGTTGGTGTTAGGAAGGGCATCCAGCTGTAGATATCAAGCCAGAATCAGTTCCCGTCCCACCCTTGCAAGCAGGGAAAAGTGGACGTAAAATGATGATGATGATATATATATATACAACACGAATATATAAACCATGAATTTAAATTTTGAAAACCAAACAATGCGTTAGAAAGAACATTAAATCACCAAGATAATAAAAGAATCTTAAATTTGCTAAGGTAAGATTCTTTTATTATCTTGGCGATTTAATGTTCTTTCTAATGCATTGTGTGGTTTTCAAAATTTAATTTGTGTTTCCTATTCAATAATGCTTCAAGCAAGCTACAAAACTGTTATATATATATATATATATATATAATATGTTGATTTAAAACTGCACTATCCACAAGTGTTTTTTAGCCTTCATATCATGTTCTCCTGTTTTATCTGATGAAAACACAAATATTATTGCATGATGATGTTTGTTTTTGAAATTCGCATAATAAAATACATTTAACTCCTTTAACCATCTTTTGATCTTATATTATATATATATATATATATATGATGATGATGATTTCTCACGAATGAAACAGTTCTCGTCCTGTAGAAGCTCTTCTATACTAAAACTATATATATATATATCCACACACACACACATACACATATACATATACATATATACATATATACATATATATAGAGAGTCTGCAGTGCTGAGTGAGACTGAGGAGACCACTTGGTTGATATATAGCATTTAGTGAGATCAAATCCTGGGGAGAATAGCTTTGCTTTTCAACCTAACAGGGGTCGATAAAATAAAGTACCAGTAATGCACAGGGGTTGATTTAATCGACTTTCCCCTCCTCCCCTCAAAAAATTGTTGGTCTTGTACCTAAATTTGAAATTATATATAACATTTAGTTTAAAATATTTGTTCTTCAAACTAATTTATTGATTATATATTTCCACAGTTCCTTGAGAAGCTGCTTCAACAAACAAACAAGAAATCAATATGTCATAGTTTAAATTTCACTGGTATTATAATGTATCCACCTCAATTTAATATATCGAAAATTGAGAAGTATGAAGCTGCATTCTGTAAACTAAACTGGACAAGTGTCGCTGAAAAGCTCTATAAATTTCCCAAAACAAGAAAAATAGTTATGGTTGTATGTATTCAATAATTCAATTTACATATTTTTTAAATTTTTTTTAAATTGCTGCTGTTATTGTTGTTTCTATTTTTACTATTGTTATTTATGTTTTTGTTGTTGTTATTATTGTTGTTGATGCAGGTTATGGTGATAATGTTTTTTGTATTGCATCAATGATAGCTCTCTGCCTGAGAAGAGTTTAGCCTGACCAGCCAAGCTCATGTCATGGATGTTATGCAACCATCTTGCTCAGAGTCTACTCCTGGATCTCTTACTTACTGGTTTTGCCCATAAAATCTGTCCAGCAATTCTTTCCTGAGACATTCTAACCACATACCTGTAATATCGGAGGTTGTGATCTCTCAATTCGGAGAAGTAGTGGTTCTACCTGGAGTGACTCTCTGATCTCCGTGCTACAAATCTGTCCAGCAATTCTTTCCTGAGACATTCTAACCACATGCCCATAGTATCAGAGCTGTGATGTCTCAATTTGGAGAAGTAGCAGCTCTACCTGGAGTGACTCTGATATCTGAGCTACAAATCTGTCCAGCAATTCTTTCCTGAGACGTTCTAACCACATGCCCATAGTATCGGAGCTGTGATCTCTCAATTTGGAGAAGTAGCAGCTCTATCTGGAGTGACTCTGATATCTGAGCTACAAATCTGTCCAGCAATTCTTTCCTGAGACGTTCTAACCACATGTCCATAGTATCGGAGCTGTGATCTTTAAATTCAGAGAAGTAGTGGCTCTACCTGGAGTGACTCTCTGATTTCTAAGCTACGCACTTTATCAAGTAACATTACTCCAAAGACCCTTCAGAGGAATCCAATTTCAGCCACTTGTATTCACGATTGTACCCCAAATTTCATGCTTTTATGTTTTCACAATAATGAAATAATGCGTTGTTTTGTTTTGTCTTTTTTCCCTTCTTATTTCAGATAAAGATGCTTTATGAAAATAACTATTCTGGTTTAAAGCTGAATCTGACAGAATTATCTACAAAAACTAAAACATTCATTAAACTTGCATCTAAATTTGGCAAATTGGATGATAGCTTTAGCCTGATAAAAATGTATCGTTTTGTATTTTTCGAGCAAATACATAACTTATCACGGATAGATATTTTAAAGAAAAATGACAGGTAAATATATAACAATAGCTGGTTAGTATGAGAGATCTGGAAAATTAGTCTATATACATACAATCATGCATGGATGTGTACACATATATACATACATTACATATATACATGCATACATGGTGGCTGCCAACTCGTTTTCAAGTACGGCCACTACTTTATATCCATATAGGAGAACCCCTACCGATGCGCTGAACGAGTGTGACATTTTAGTCCAGCCAGCGACTTGAAAACTCTGGTACAAACACTACACTTGTGACAAATATTGACACATAGTGCTGGGCCCATGGTACCATGTGACGACAAGTGCAGAGAGATCTCCAGATATAAAGCAATGCCTGTGCCGTGAAGCTTTTATAGTGAGCAAAGGCACTGCACAAAGCCAGTCCCACTCTCTTAACCAAGATGATATTTACCAAAAAGAAGAACAAGTCAACATCATTGGATACCATCAGGGTTGCAGGTGTTATATCAGAGTTTTCCTTCTCCTAGAATTCTGCCTTGACAAAGGCTAAGGGGTCATCTCATACATACATACATACATATATACATACATACATACATACATACATACATGGAGGTATGCATGCATACATACATGGATGTATACATACAAACATGCATGGATGCATGCATGCATACATATATACATGGATGCATACATACATATTCATATATACATACATATACATACATACATGCATACACACATACACGTGCACACATGCATGCATACATATACATACATATACACATACATACACACATACATATTTACATGCATACATATATACACACATATATACATATACATACATATACACATACATATATACATACATATACATACATACGCACACACATACATCACAAAAGAGATAGGGATGCAGGCATAACACCTAGATGTGATAACAAGTGCAGACTCTGCAGAACTAACATCAAAGATATCACTCATGTCATCAGCAGCTGTCCAAAGATGTCATCGCGGTACTATCTACCTATGAGGCATGATGTAGTGGCCAAAACACTGTGCAATGCAATCCGTAAAAAAGATAGCCCCGATAATAAACACATTAAAAGCTACAGCAATGTGGAAGACATCCATGTACATAATATGAAAGAGTACTGGTGGAATGTTCCAGTAAAAACCCCAATAAAATGCAGGCATAACAGACCAGATATTATGATATGAGACAGGGAGAAGAAAGCATGCACAGTAGTGGAAATTAGCTGCCCAGCAGATGCCAATATAATATCAAAGATTAGCGAAAAGGAGAATATTTATGCAGAACTGATGAGAAATCTGCAGATACTCCACCCTGATTACACCTTCAGATTTATGCCTGTGATTATTGGGGCACTGGGGTATGTTAGTAACTGCCTCAATACAAATCTTGAGAAGTTAGGCTTCACAGGAACAGAAAGAACACAACTAGTTAGGAAATTACAAGTACAATCCATTAATGGAACAGTAAAAATATGTAAAACATTCCAAACTTTTTGCATCTAATTACTGCATATAGACATGTACAGATACAAAGCATATGCATATGCACACATACAACTCAAAACATCCATATCCACACATACAATAACATCCATATCTACACATGTATGCATGAATACATATCTACCTAGTTGATGTTGTGTAAATTCCAATGAGAGAGTCTTGTGTCTATGTTAGAAACCAACTCTCTCTCTATTGGTAAAAATTTGTGAAATTATAAAACCAGAAGAACATACCTATACTTACGTACACACACACACACACACACACACACACACACACACACACACACACACACATACATACATATACTTACGTACACACACACACACATACATACATATACTTACGTACACACACACATACATACATATACTTACGTACACACACACATACATACATATACTTACATACATACATACTTACACACATACATATATACATACATACACACATACATATATACATACATACACACATACATATATACATATATACATACACATACATATATACATATATACATACACATACATACGTGCATTAATTTAACTATTTTCTTCTCTTCATTCTTTTATCTCTCTCAGTGTTACTCACTTGTTTCTACTGATGTTCGAACTCGTTAACAACAGGACAAATATTTATACTGGAGCAAGCAGTAAAAATATGCAAATTTTCAATCTTGTTATCAATTTTTCTAATATGCATATCAGAAATATACAACAAAGTAAGCTAAACAAATATTATTTTATTATTTATTTTAAATTAATTTATTTTAAGGGGCGGTGAATTGGCAGTATCGGTAGAGGGTCGGACATGCTTTCCAGCATAGTTACATTCCATTACAATCTGAGTTCAAATCCCGCCAAGGTTAACTTTGCCTTTCATCCTTACGGGGTTGTTAAAATAAAGTACCAGTAATGTACTGATGCTGACCTTGTGCCAAAAGTTGAAACAATTATTTATTTTAAATCAGTGTCTGATCAGATATTTATCTGATATTTATCTCAATCATTATTCTTGTTTCTATTAGGGGCGGTGGAGTGGCAGTATCAGTAGAGGGTTGGACACCATGCTTTGACACATAGAGTTACGGCCCTTGCCATTTTGAGTTCAAATCCCACCGAGGTTAACTTTGCCTTTCATCCTTTACTGGGTCAATAAAATAAAGTACCACTAATCCACTGGGTAATTGCTGGCCTTATGCCAAAAGTAGAAACAATTATTCTTGTTTCTATCTCTATTTTATAAACTCTTATGCCCATACTGCAGTATTTATGTTACCTTGTAAAGTTTAGGGTAAACTATCATCAAACAATGATGGAATGATTGCTGCACAATATTGAATCGCTCTAGGTTCGGCAGCTTTTAACAAGAACAAGGAAGTACTAACATCAAGACGAGTTTCCTATCATTTGAAGGCTAACATCTTTGATACTTACATTCTACCAGTTGTGTTATATGGTCTTCACTGTGTTAATTGGATAACAAGGTCACTTCAGAAGCTCTCTACATTCCAGAACCACATCATGAAACTTATGACTGGCAAGCAGCTCAGTGATCGCATCTGTATCAGTGAGCTGCTCAACATTACCAAGTCAAGAGTACTCAAACTATACGGCCATATAAAAAGATCAACTCATTGTGTGAGTAGGTTATGCCTGGAAGGAAGGTTGGCTGGTAAGAGAAGCAGAGGCCGGCAGCCAAAACGATGGTTTGATAATGTCAACTTATGGACCTGTTCTTTGCTCTTTGAACTCTGCTGCTGGTGATCGAACTTTGTGGAGGGAGATATCATATGTTGATGCGCAGTCTGCAAATGGCAGAGTTTAACGTCACAAGAAGATGACTTAACTTCTAAAAGCAAAGAAATACAGACATTTCTTCATCATTTTTGCCACCATATTGTTGATAATGAGGTGGCAAATTGGCAGAGTTGTTAGAACGTCAGATAGAATACTTTGTGGTGTTCATTCCAACTCTCGGCTCTGAGTTTAAATCCTGCCAAGGTCAACTTTGCCTTTCATCCATTTGAGGTTGATTAAAAAAGTACCAGTTGAATACTAAGGTAGATTCTTCCTCTATATCTCTTTCTCATTTCGATACACTGTAAATGTGGTTGGTGTGAGGAAGGGCATCCAACTGTAAAAACCCTGGCCAAATTTACAGTCTCATCAGATCAAGGTACAGAGTGGCCAATCCTGGCCAGACTTGCCTCTAGACACAGACAACCCATCGGACCCATGCAAGCATGGAAAAATAGACGTTAAACGGTGATGATGATGATTCTCTCACTCTGGATCCTTCTCTGGAAGAAATCTACTGTACCCACTGTATGTCAAGAGTTACACTGTTAAGTGGTCGTGTAGGTGTCACAACAAAAAGTAACAAGTCCACACTGTAAAGTGGTCATATAGACATCACAATAAAAAGCACTCAGTCCATTATTGTAAAGTGGTCATGTAGGTGTCACAACAAAAAAAAACACCAAGTCCACACTGTAAAATGGTCGTGTAGGTGTCATAACAAAAAACACCAAGTCCACACTGTAAAATGGTCGTGTAGGTGTCATAACAAAAAACACCAAGTCTACACTGTAAAATGGTCGTGTAGGTGTCATAACAAAAAACACCCAGTCTATACTGTAAAGTGGTCATGTAGGTGTCAACAAAAGGCACCCATTCCACACTGTAAACATGGCTGGCATTAGGAAGGACATCCAGCTGTAGAAACCAAGCCAAAATCAGCCCTGTATGAGCAAGAAATGACATCTGACCTAGCTTGTCTCACAATGGGACAACTCATCTAACCCATGCTAATGTGAAAATTGGACGTTAAGTGGTGGTGATTGTGGTGATGATGATTACTGATAGAAATTGCTTCTGGAAATGAGTAAAACTTTTGCATAATATGGGAAATGTAAATACAATAGTTACACCATTTAATAAATTTATTTTTTAACATTTTAGATCAAAGAAACTTCTACTTAATGGATTATGTTAACTCCCCTGAGCTTTTGAAAATGTTCTCAACATTAAAATTTTCTGAAAAATTATTCAATGCATTATATGGATGGCTGCAAAATTTTATTGAAAATCCACAGAAAATGGTAAATATGTATCTTTTATTATTCCTTAGTAAGACGATGGGCAGTAAATTTAGTTGTATTAAGGGCTCCCAGAAAAAAGGATCTGGATACTTTTGTTGTATTATATATATATGTGTATATATATATATATATATAACAGAGTAAAGGGCTCATGTATAATCCTGTAATTTATTGAGCTCAAAGGAAAGAGTTTTTCTGGGCACTTTAAAGTGCCCAGGAAAACTCTTTCCTTTGAGCTCATTAAATTACAGGATTATACACGAGTCCTTTGCTCTGTTATTTTACTTGATATTTGTTCCTTGCGTCTTCTCTCTGTTGTCGAGCACGATAAATTGAATAGTATAGGCTGCCATCTCTAGTGGCTTGTTCTGTTTATACCATTGGTCACTGCCTCGGGCACGTATTTCACTCTATTCACACGTGCTACATACAGATCAGTTACTATAGTCATCTTTAGTAGTGGGAACAATATCAGCTTGAGCACTTGCTGATGATCCGAGAGCTGAGTTTGAACCCACATATAAGGTGAAACAATCTCTTAGTGAGTCTGTACAAGTGCGATTTAGTTATGAGGTAGGTTTTTCATTTTAATTTATACTTTTGATTATTATCTTTCTCCTATACCTCTCTTAGCTTATAGTCTCTTCACACTGGTGGTTAAAATCCTGTAAATGAAAACACACTCTCCTGTGTTTTCCCTCTCTATATTGTATATATATATATATATATATATATATAAAATATAATAATGATAATGATAATGATACAAGGATGAATTACTCCTTCATTACGGTTATTGGTTGGTGACACGTGTTTCACTATTGATCAGCTCAAGGTTCGATCTGTATCGATCTAGCCCGACTCCGGCATACCACCTATGGAAGCATCTTAGCTACCATCCGACACACACACACATATATATATATATATATATATAAATCCGAAATATAGGGACAATTAAATCTCTCCCAAGGTAACTCTATCTCGTGTTATTATTTTTTATTTTTACGCTCTTTCCTACGTTCCTCTACACACTATACATCTCATTCTACATTTCCTCTTACATCTCTCTCTTCACCACCGGATTCTGTTACCCAGAGATTTACTCATCTGCATTGTTGAGGCCTCCAAAACGACCAAATTTTTTATTATTCCCCAATGCTTCAAGCAAACTTCAATACTCTCATATATATATATATAAGTAGTTCCACAAAAGTTAGTTCTCCATTACCGAGAACAATTATTTCACCTTATTCAGCTCAGTGAAACAATTGTTCTCAGTAATGGTGAACTAACTTTTGTGGAACTACTTCTACCAAACTCATTCCATGGACTCAGTGCTATACTACTATGGATATAACTCACCAGTGTTCTACTATTATATATATATAATAGGCTTCTTTGGTTTATTTTCATAATTCTTCGGCTCTGTTTAATTACATAGAGCTATACCTTTACTGTCATTTCTATAATACGAAGAGGGTGTTTAACTCCAACACACTCTAGTATTTCAATTCTTATATATATATATATATATATATATATATATATATATATATATATTGTTATACTTGGGGAGGGTCATATTTGTGTAATAATATTGCCAGAATTAATAACAGAACACACTCACTGTTTGGTTGGTTTTCGCTTCTGTGTCTTTTATATCGGTTAATTTAATTTATTCGGTCCTCAATGTTACCATTGACTGACCAACGGTCAAAAATACAGAAATTTCATATCAAAAACCTCGCAAAACTAATTCATCGCCGTTATATATATATATATATATATATATATATATAAATGAAAAAGATTCAGGACCCTGACGGCTGAGCTCCGACAGTTAGATCTGGAGCTCAGCTGTTGGGGTACTGAATCTTTTCATATTACCCACTCTACTACTCCAAGTATTGAGTACTCTGGTGCGTTATGGTCCACCTGGTTTTTACCACACCCTATCTGATATATATATATATATATATATTTTCAAATCACACTGAAGTTAGCTTGGCCTTTCATCTTTATGGGGTTGATAAAATAAAGTACCAGTAATGCACTGGGGTCAATTTAATCAACTTTTGCCTCCCCAAAAATTGTTGGCCTTGTTCCTAACATAGAAACAATTATTATTAATGTGTTTAAATCTTATATTGCCATTTATTGTCATTTGCAAACTACATATCTATATGTAAGGGTGAAAGCAGCGATTCTTTGCTTAAACTTTAATCTGTTATTTTAATAAATATATATTTGGGGTGGTGCCCCAGCATGGCCTCAGCTGGATGGCTGGAACAGGTAAAAGAGTAATATATATATATATATATATATATGGAGGCACATGGATTAATGGAGCATTGGCCTTGCAATCGAAAGGTTGTGAGTTCAATTCTCAGACCGGGTGATGTGTTGTTTCCTTGAGCAAGACACTTTATTTCACATTGCTCCAGTTTACTCAGCTGTAGAAATGACATGATAGGACTGGGGTCCCTATCATTCCACTGCAAAGTGGTCGTGGAGGTGCCACACCAAAAAAGCACCCAGCCCACACTGTAAAGTGGACGTGTAGGCACCACGGAAAAAAAGCACCCAGCACTACTGTATAATGAGGTTGGTGTTATGAAGGGCATCCAGCTGTAGAAATCGAGCCAGAATCAGTTCCCATCCCACCCTTGCAAGCAGGGAAAAGCGGACATAAAAATGAAAAAAAAATGAGATATAGATATAGATATATATAGATAGATAGATATATAAACGAAATTGTCTGTCTGTATGCAGTCAATGCATTTCCACAGTTTCCATCCGATTTTGTTCAAATTTGATACATTGGTTATTTAGCTCCCGGAGCATGTCAACATATAAATCTCTTCCCTACAATAGCAGAGTTCTGGGGCCATTTAAAGACGGCCAAGTTGATATGAGAGGGTTTTTTTTTAATTTACAGTGGTGAAAGGTGTGCTCAACAACAATGGGCTTTTTGCTTGTTGTCAATATTTCAAATTAATTCTTCATTTCTAGGTCAAATTTTGGTTCAACAATTTGGATCATATATGTGATAGGAAATTTTTGTTGAGCCTGCCTATCTCAACAGACTCTGTGATTCATGAATCTGTATGTGAGGAACTATTTTCACGGATCAATAATACAAAACTTAATGAAGAACTCCGAAACAGTTTAGCAGGGTATGATGAACTCAGTTATAAAGTAAGGATAATGTTTCTCTTTCAATTATAATTTATTTTTTTTGCTTGTTTGTGTCTCTCATAGTTTAAATCAGAGGTTCTCAAAGTGACCGTTACTGTTCCGCCAGGGAGCGTTGAGAAAGTCCAATGGGGTACTCCAGCCTGGTGGGTGGTGGTAGAGATGATATAATAGTTTATTAAATATCAAATGATATATATATATATATATATATATATATATATATATGTACATTTGAAATAAAAAATATATATTTATTTATACATGGTATTTATTATATTATTTATTATTTATAAACGATTTTATTTATTATATATTATCTACAATTTGTGACAGGCAGGTCTATCTGGAAATAGGGCTGAGGGGCACTGAGGGTATTATGGCGCCGTGAGGGGGGGGGGGGGCAAAAAGTTTGAGAACCTCTGGTTTAAATGATCTTTTAATCAAATTGAATTATATATTATGATTATTATTATTGGCAGTATCAGTAGAGCGTTGGACAACATGCTTTGTGGCATAGAGTTACGACTCTTTACATTCTAAATTGAAATCCCACCAAGGTTAACTTTGCCTTTCATCCTTACAAAGTTGATAAAATAAAGTACCAGTAATACACTGGTGTCGAGTTGGTCGACTTTCCCTTCCCTTACAAATTACTGGCATTGCGCCTAAAGTAGAAACAATTATTATTATTATCCAATCCTGCCGAAGTTAGCTTTGTCTTTCCTCCTTACAAGTACCAGTAATGCACTTGTGCCTAAATCAGAAATCATTATTATATATATATTTGGAGGCACATGGCTTAGTTGTTAGAGCATTGGGCTTGCAATCGAAAGGTAGTGAGTTTAATTCTCAGAGCGGGTGATGTGTTGTTTCCTTGAGCAAGACACTTTATTTCACATTGCTCCAGTTTACTCAGCTGTAGAAATGAGATGATAGGGACTGGGGTCCCTATCATTCCATTGCAAAGTGGTCGTGGAGGTGCCACAGCAAAAAAGCACCCAGCAAAAAAGCACTGTAAATGAGGTTTGTGTTAGGAAGGGCATCCAGCTGTAGAAATCAAGCCAGAATCAGTTCCCATCCCACCCTTACAAGCAGGGAAAAGCGGACGTAAAAATGATGATGATGATATTATAACCAAATTTTCAACACAGTTGCGTGTTACCTAAGGTTTCAAAGCCTGCTCTAGTATAGGTCTTAGAGATGGTATATCTGCTGTTGTTGCTTATCTTTCAGGCAATACCAATACTGAGTAGCATCATAATCATTATCTTTTAATTTCCATTTTCATGTTTATACAAGTATGGTCCATCAAGTCTCCTATCTATCAAGGCTAATATCATTAAATTTAATGCAAACATATCTGTCAGGGCTAATATCGTGAAATTTAATGGCTAAACAACCTTTCTCTTATCTGTCAGGGCTAATATCGTGAAATTTAATGGCTAAACAACCTTCCTCTTATCTGCCAGGGCTAATATCGTGAAATTTAATGGCTAACCAACCTATCTAACATTACTGTTCTTTTACACTTTTCTTTTTCTTTTTAGTTGAGTAAAATAATAAGGAATGACTCCTCCATAAAGGTAAATAATGATGACGACCCTGGCAAGCAAGTCTATATACTTACTGTAAGATTAATGATACTCATACAAAGGCCACCATATATATACTTGACTTCAAGCAGTCTAAATTCAACAAACATGAATTTGAAAGACATGTTCAATACATTAATGGAAAAGGTTACCAATGAAATATTCCGTCAGAACTTTGAGTAAGCTCTTTCACTTTACATTTATTATCTTCTTTTCTAGTTCTTTTTTATTCTTTTTTTCTTTTCCTCTACTCTACTTAATCTCAACTCTCCGTTTCTTCACCTGAGTTCCTTATCTGAATATTTACATCCCATCATCTCTTTTGTCTGGTCATTTTCATGCTTCAGCACCTGTACAAGAGCATCATGCTGTTGACAGTGCTTTATGTGAGCGAAAACTGGAGGAGCATGGCAAAGATAGAGAGACAGCTGAACACATTCCACCAGCAATGCCTGCAAGGGATCCTTCATGCATCCTGGCATGACTGAGTGTGAAATGAGAAATTCCTGCAGAGAGCCGAGTCGTGGATGCTGCAGAGAATGGTCACAGAGCGCTGGTGCCACCTGGCTGGCTATATTCTGCGCCTGCCTAATGAACGACACTCGAAAACTGTGATGAACTGGACTCTACCTGGTGGCAAACAAGCAGGAGGGTTGCCCTAGGACCACCTGGCGATGAACATTCCCAAAAGACCTGATGGCAACCAACATCACTTAGAATGGATGCAAAAAAGCTGCCGCTGATCGTGATCATTAGCGAGTACTTACTTCTCGATGCGCTGAAAAGCACAGAAGAACCTAAGACTAAGATCTCTTTTTCTCTTTTATAGAAAATTTCCCAATCAATTTTCTTTCTGGCTCCAGTAACTCTATCTATTTCATTCAAAATTTATAACTCTTCATGTAGTTCAGTTTTTATGTTTGACCTAGTGTTCACATTTATCTTATGTTACTTACAGCCTGGAAACGGTACAGCAAAGTATTGTGCCACTTTTGGAAAAACAGCTGCAACCTCTGATAGCTGAAAATCCTGTGATGTTTAATATGATGATGGGTAGTGTTGGTGGAGTCTTAAAAAAACTTGATGACTCTTTACCAGATATGAAAAATGGTAAGATATAATACAATATAAAACAATATAAAACATAAAACAGTATAAAACAATATAAAACAGTCTAAAACAGTATAAAACAATATAAAACAATGTAAAACATTATAAAACTGTGTAAAACAATATAAAACAATATAAAACAATATAAAACATTATAAAACTGTATAAAACTATAAAACAGTATAAAACATAAAATAGTATAAAACATTATAAAACAGTATAAAACAATATAAAATAATATTAAAATATTACTTTTACAAACTTATTTTTTAATTTTTTGCAGACAAAAAAATAGATTTTGAAGAAATGTTTGGAAAAGATTCTCAAATGTTGAGAATGTACAAGAACATGGAAGATTTACCATATGTGGCATCATCTGTAATGTTTAATATTCTGACCAACACTGACCAGGTAGGTGTCCTATATACAAAATAGTTGTAAAGGGAAATCACTTAATCATAAGTTCTAATATTACAACAGCAATTGTTATTATGCATACTATTAGGGTGGTGGGTTGGCAGGAATCAGTAGAGCGCTGGACGCCATGCTTTGCAGCCCTTTACGTTCTGATTTCAAATCCCACCAAAGTTAGCTTTGCCTTTGATCCTTACAGAGTCGATAAAATAAAGTACCAGTAATGCACTGGGGTTGATTTAATCGACTTTCCCCTCCCCCAAAATTGCTGGCCTTGTGCTTAAATCAGAAACGAATATATTTATATAGAATATGGCAGTGGATTGATGGTATCGGTAGAGCATTGGACACCCTGCTTTGTGGCATAGTTACTTCCCTTTACATTCTGAGTTCAAATCCTGACAAGTTTAGCTTTGCCTTTCATCCTTTCGAGGTCGATAAAAAAAATAGTACCAGTTTAGTACTGGGGTTGATTCTTCATCTCTCTGGAAGAAATCTGCCATACTCAGGCTTGGAGAGAGGTGGGTTCTGCCAGGCTTGAAATACCCAAGAAACACATGTCAATACGGTGCCCCTCGACTCTTATCAGGAGTTGTGGAACCATACATACATATGTATATATATAAGGATTAAAATACTGGAGCGTGTTGGAGTTAAACACCCTCTTCGTATTATAGAAATGACAGTAAAATTTCTTTAGTCGAAAAATATGGTGAAATCTTATTTCTAATTTCAAACTCGTTCACAGTTTCAAAACAAACTTACTAATATATATATATATATATATAAATAAAGAATGAATAATAACAGGTAGACATCATAAAAAGGTAGTTTATTCCGTGTGCTTACAAGTGTTTCCACGGTATATACACTCCGGAATACTGAAGGATCAGGAACTAAGTTTCTTGAACAATTCTTCCATAACTCGTAGAGTAACCTCTTACCGTACGTCAACCATATCCAGTGTAGCAATTAACCATCACTACATCTTGGATAATCCTATACCTAATATATATATATATATGTATATATATATATATTGTTATACTTTGGGAGGGTCATGTTGCCAATAATTCAGAAACGAAATATATATATATATATATTCATATGAAATTATAAGTATGACGAGCAAATAGATATAAATCTACCTAATTTTACTTCAATGTTCTGACTGCAGTTTTGCCAATTGGTGTGCAGCTAAAGTGCACTTAAGCTGTGAGGTTAACAGCTTATATATATATATATATATATATATCATCATCATCATTTTACGTCTGCTTTTCCCTGCTTGCAAGGGTGGGATGGGAACTGATTCTGGCTTGATTTCTACAGCTGGATGCCCTTCCTAACACCAACCTCATTTACAGTGAGTGCTGGGTGCTTTTTTGCTGTGGCACCTCCACGACCCCTTTGCAGTGGAATAATAGGGACCCCAGTCCCTCTCATCTCATTTCTACAGCTGAGTAAACTGGAGCAATGTGAAATAAAGTGTCTTGCTCAAGGAAACAACACATCATATATACGAGAGTGTTCAGGGAAAAATGAAATGAGGTTTATTATTTAAAATAACCGCACGAAAGAAACAATGTAGTTATTAATAAGAAGAGTTCAAATTAATGAATGCAAGATTTCACAGCTCTAATGTCACTCCTTCATAGTAAGTTTTCAGCCAACTCTCGTACATTAGCTCACAGCCACAGATGAACTATTGATACTTATTATTGTAATAATATATATATGTTTTATATGTAACAATATATAATTGTTTTATATGTAACAATATATAATTGTTTTATATGTAACAATATATAATTGTTTTATATGTAACAATATATAATTGTTTTATATGTAACAATATATAATTGTTTTTTATGTAACAATATATAATTGTTTTTTATGTAATGATATATATATATGTTTTATATGTAATAATATATATATATCTAATAATATATATGTAATAATATAACCAAAAGTTAAACAAGGTTCATTGATTAATCAATTAATATAGTTTTACAATAGATTAGAAGCACTCAACAGTGAGGTTTTCTGGAGTTATTTATATTAATTCAAAATATTAATAAATGTAGACATTCACGTAATCAAAATATATTTTATTATATATATTTCGGAGGTACTGTGCTGTTTTTTCAGTACATCCTCGTCAGATAAAATACATAAATTGATGTATGACATACCTCAACTGTCTTGATGGTTCAATTCCAGTCTTGGCAGTATTTTATCTGATGAGGATGTACTGAAAAAACAGCACAGTACCTCCGAAATATATATAATAAAATATATTTTGATTAAGTGAATGTCTACATTTATTAATATTTTGAATAATATATATAATATATATATATGTAATAATATATATATATATATATGTAATAATTGTTTCTACTTTTGGCAATAGGCCAGCAATTACCCAGTGTATTACTGGTACTTTATATATACTACATATATATATGTGTAATAATATATATATGTAATAATATATATATATATGTTTTATATGTAATAATATAGACATGTTTTATATGTAATAATATATAATTGTTTTATATGTAATAATATATAATTGTTTTATATGTAATAATATATATAGAAATTTTAGCCTGATAGTGGGCTTTAGAACCCTCTAAGAAATGAAAAAAGATGAGCATTGACCTTTTTCCATTTCTTAGAGGGTTCTAACCCCACTATCAGGCTAAAATTTCTTTAGTCAAAAAATATGGTGAAATCTTCTATTTCTAATTTCAAACTCATTCACTGTTTCAAAACAAACTTACTAATATATATATATTTTATATTTACTGACAGACTCCTTTTATGGATATTTTGGATTCTTATACTGTTGAAGAAATGGCTAAGAAAGTTTGTTCCTTTGCTGATTTACAATCTTTTGCAACAGTTAAATGTTCTTTGTTTGACCTAAACAAGTTCATAAGAGTGATGTGTCAAATAGATTACAAGATTCTTGAGAAGGAAATAAGTGTTGCATTACCTAATATGGCACCAGCAATGGTGAGAATTTTTTTTTTTTTTTTTTTTTTTTTGCTCTTTATTTTTTATTTTATTTATTTATTTATTTTTTTTTACACAAAAGTGAATGCTTTCATAAGCAAGAAGACTCACATAACATATATACTACATGACAAACAAACAAGACATTAACCCTTCAGCATTTACATTACCAAAAGGGTTAACTATTGTATTTAGCAGTAAGCTGTACTTTTGAAGGTATCCATTTTGTTAGAGAGATTGAACCAATGAGAGTAAAATCTTTTACCATGGATGAAACACAACCCTGGTGATAGTATACAAAGTGATAATTGTTCAGTAGCTAAAACCATTACCAGACTCTGCCAGTCTTAACTTTACAGTATTTTTCACTGTAGAGTACAAAGCTTGTTTAATAAATTTAAATTTTATTTTGTGTTCTGATCTGATTGATTCCAATCAAGATTAACCCTTTAGCATTTTACATTACTTTGTATTTACTATTGTATTTTCACAGTAAAGGCTTTACTACATAATTACCTCACATAATATTGAATCTTTGAGATTTTGATATCCTTTATTTTGAGAACAATACCATAAGATCTGTATCAATGGCCAGTTACAGCCGGTTTGAACAGAAAAAAGTGAAGGAATTCTGGCCAGATATGGCCAGTTTAAACGTTAAGGGTTAAAGTGGCACCAAAGATGTATATATTTGATATATTTATACAAAGCAACTTATATTAACTTTATTTACAAAATTGCTGGAAGTCAACAGCTAGGTCATTGTTGGATAATTTTTGTAACAAAGCTAACAGGTAAAGCAACAGGTAACGCTAACAGGTAAAGCAAAGGGTTAAACTCAAAGGGGTAAACTCAAAGGGGTAAACTCAAAGGGGTAAACTCAAAGGGGTAAACTCAAAGGGTTAACTCAAAGGGTTAACTCAAAATATGAATAGATAAACATGAGATTTGACAGAATAATGTAAATGCTAAAGGGTTAAACTGTCATTTGGATTGGCAGTATCGGTAGAGCGTCAGACACTATGCTTTTCGGTATAGAGTTATGGCCCTTTACGTTCAAATCCCGCCAAGGTGAACTTTGCCTTTCATCCTTACGGGGTCGATAAAATAAAGTACCAGTAATGCACTGCTATAATTGCTGGCCTTGTGCCAAAAATAGAAATAATTATATTATTATTTTCATTTTCAAGTATTCCCAAGAACCTAGACCCAGTGAAGTCAGTATATCTTCGATGTTAACTACAGTAGAGAGTTTGTGGAACAAAATAGAGAAAATGTCAAAGTCTTCAAACAGTCAGCAAATGTGGAAACCCCTAAATATATGGATGAACCAGAAACCAACCATGGATGCCATGATGCAAGAAATGATAGAAATGTTTCCAAAAATCTTTGACTTATCAAGGTATAAACTTTTTAACTAAAACAATATTCTATACAATAAAAATCCATTATAATGAAATTCACGGGGTATAAAAAAATTCTTTGTAATGGAAAATTCTTTATAACGAGATCAACTTAATTCTTTATAACGAGATCAACTTAATTCTTTATAACGAGATCAACTTAATTCTTTATAACGAGATCAACTTAATTCTTTATAACGAGATCAACTTAACACATCGAGCATGTAGCCAGGGATTGAAAAAAATTTTGTTATATTGAAAAATTTGTTATAACAAGATTGATCTAACACATCAAGCATGTGGTCGGGGATAGAAAAAAATTTCGTTATACTGAAAAATTCTTTATAATGGTATTCGTTATAACGGAATTTTGCCTGTATTTGTTTTTCAATATGTTATTTAGTAGGTATATTTTCATTATTGGTACGTTAATAAACACTAGGTCTAAACACAAGAGAACCAAACTCTCACTGTCACTGCCTCCATCTCTCCTGCTTTCCCCATCTCTCTCTATTGTGAACAAATGGGGGGGGGGCCATGCGCTGGCCACCCTGTGGCCCCAGTGGACAGAAAAGAGAAGGCATTTCCCCCAGAGGATGGTAAGGGAGACACGCTGGAAGATGGAAGAGCCATTCCAAACTATACATTACCTTTTCATTATGGATTTAACATATTTTATATGTGGATTATACTTTATCTTCTAATATTATTTTCATGTCCAGGGTGATGGTTTGGCAGGATCGGTAGAGCATCTCAGACAACATGCTTTATGGCATAGAGTTACATCTCTTTACCTTCTAAGTTCAAATCCCGCTTTCTATCTCTCTCTCTCTATCTTTCTCTCTCTCTCTCTCCTCTTCTTTCTCTCTCTCCTTTCTCGCTCTCTCCTTCTTTCTTTCTTTCTTTCTCTCTCTTTCCTTTCTCTCTCTCTCTCTCTCTGGACATGTTGGGATTGATTTAATCAACTATGCCCATCTTTTAAAAATTGGTGACACCATACTTTGCAGCATAGAGTTATGGCACTTTACGTTCTGAGTTCAAATCCCACCAAGGTTAGCGTTGCCTTTCATCCTTACGGGGTCGATAAAATAAAGTACCAGTAATGCACTGGGGTAATTGCTAGCCTTGTGCCAAAAGTAGAAACAATTATTTAAATAGGTAACTTATACTGTATTTCCCAACGCCAAAGACCCTTCGTCCTCAAGGTCACACCCTAATTTTGACAACCAAAACTTTGAAAAATAAATAATAAACAACCTTTGGCCTCTGGGACACATGGTAGAGTTTTTTAGACTTATTTTAGGAAAAAAGTAGGGTCTTCGACGCTGGGAAATACAGTATATGTTAGCTATTTAAATAATTGTTTCTACGTTAGGCACAAGGCCAGCAATTACCCAGTGTATTACTGGTACTTTATTTTATCGACCCCCGTAAGGATGAAAGGCAAAGTTAACCTCGGCGGGATTTGAACTCAGAATAGCAAGGGCCGTAACTCTATGCGTCAAAGCATGGCATCCGACCCTCTACCAATACTGCCAATCCACCGCCCTTTGAAAAATAAATAATAAATAACCTTTGGCCTCCGGGACACATGGTAGAGTTTTTTAGACTTATTTTAGGAAAAAAGTAGGGTCTTCGACGCTGGGAAATACATTAACTTTATATAATGTTGGTTTTGTTTTTTTCCTTCTATTTCTTTTCCAGTGTTAAATACCTCAACTATTTTGAAAAGGTGTTCACTAAGATGGTATTTAATATGGAACCTTCAACAGATAACGCTCTACTCCAGGAAAAAATTATGAAATTTTTAAACTTAAATATGGAAAAATGTATTGCAAGTAAGAAACAATAGAATTGTTTTAGTTCTCATTTTTTTTTAATCCAGAAATATTTTCCATGATTTCATACTTTAATATTTTCAGTTGTCCATGGGGCACAGCCGAAACACTCTAGTGGTCCTTGCTCTTTCCCTCCTTTTTCTCTCCTTCGCCTAGTAGTCCTTTCTCTTTCCTTCCTTTTCCTCTCATTTATGGTATTTATAGTACTTTCCTAATACTGTTTTCCTTTTCTATATGTTTGACCAATTTACAGAAATGTCCAAAATATTTTAGTTTTCTTTCTGTTATGCTGTCAAATAAATTTTTCTTAGTTTTTACCATTTACAATGCCAGAAAAAAATATATATGATCATCAGAGATATTTATTTCTCTGTTGTTATGAGCAATCTATCATTTTCAGTCCTTTCAGTCAAATCGTTGAAACAGCAGGTGGTCTGAAAGCTGATGAGTGTATTTAAATGTTTGTGATCTCCTATCATCCTTTCTATTCCTTTCTTCCTATCAATCCTTTGAGTCAACTCACTTCGAGCCTCTGATTTCTATCCTTTGAGGTAATGTTTTACCCAACACTGATTCAACAGCATTTTGCTGTTTTAACAGCTTCCTTACGCCGAGGTTTTTCAATTTTCCTATGAATTCTAATACACTCAAGTTGCAAAACTTAATATTCAAGTTAATTTTGTTTATATCATCATCATCATTTTACGTCCGCTTTTCCCTGCTTGCAAGGGTTGGACGGGTTCTATTCAGCACAGCATCTCTCCACCCATCACGGTCCTTCGTTATCTCCTCCGTGAGTTTCAGCGATCTGAGGTCTGCTCTCACCACCTCCGCCCGTGTTTTTCGTGGTCTTCCTCTACTGCATCTTCCCTCCACTGGGACTTCCTGGCACTTCTTCACCCATCGGTCATCCTCCATGCGCATCACATGTCCATACCATCTCAGCCTTCTCTCCTGCACACCACAACTTACCCCTCTTAAACACAGTTTCTTTCTCAACTCGTCTATGCTCGGTCGTTCACGCACATTGACATTGCACATCCAACGGATCATACTTGCTTCATTTCTCTCGAGCCATCGCATATCTTCTGCACTTGCTGCCCATGTCTCATTACCATGCAGCATCGCACATCTCACACTCACACAGGCATCATACAACCGTCCTTTCATATGCAGGGAGAAACCCTTCTTTGTCAACAGAGAGAGCAGCTCCCTAAACTTCTTCCAACCCGTCCTTATTTATTTACCTCATTGATGGAGGCACATGTCTTAGTGGTTAGAGCATTGGCTTTGCAATCGAAAGGTTGTGAGTTCAATTCTCAGACCGGGTGATGTGTTGTTTCCTTGAGCAAGACACTTTATTTCACATTGCTCCAGTTTAGTCAGCTGTATAAATGAGATGATAGGGGCTGGGGTCCATATCATTCCACTGCAAAGTGGTCGTGGAGGTGCCACGGCAAAAAAGCACCCAGCACTCACTGTAAATGAGGTTGGTGTTAGGAAGGGCATCCAGCTGTAGAAATCAAGCCAGAACCAGTTCCCGTCCCACCCTTGCAATCGGGGAAAAGCGGACGTAAAATGATGATGATGATGAAGAATTCAAAGAGATGTTCATTGCCTCATTCTAAACAATTCTATTCATCAGTCGGTGCAATTGACAAAGTAATAAATATAATGTAATGTCTATTACAGATAATGGTAAGATTGATATGGCTTTTTTTGAAAATCCTGAATTTCAAAAAGCAATATCTATGATATCGTCATCAGAGAAATCTGTTGGAATCCTAATCAGTAGTATTGGAAAAATCATTGAAGATCCTAAGAGAGTAAGTTGCGTTCATTGTTTTTAACATATCAAGACAAAATCCTTCTGTATTAGCTTCACCCGCAAAAAAAAAACAATCTTCGGGTGGTTTTCTGCTAGCATGTGTAGTGTGCATATTGATATTATACGCAAGTATATATATATACATGTAGATATGATACATCAAATAACATCGTAATTGACAATATACACAGAAATTGAACGAAGACTGTGTTACACTGTCTTCTGTAATCAGTAACATAATCCATGATACATTTTAAAAAGACGATATTATATATAAACTGCATTAGGAGAAAATTAGTGACGGAAATATATGAATGTTTATTTATATGTACTAGCAGAAAAACCAACGTTCGGGCGGTTTTCTGCTAGCATGTGTAGTGTGCATATTGATATTATACGCAGGTACATATACATGTAGATATAATACATCAAACACAATCGCAATTGACTATATGCACAGAAATTGTTACATTGTCTTATGTAATCAGTAACGTAATCCATGATACATTTTAAAAAGACGATATTATATATAAACTGCATTAGGAGAAAATTAGTGACGGAAATATATGAATGTTTATTTAAGCGATCGCCAGCCCGAAGTGTTAACATTTAAATAAACAATAAAATATATTTAATCAAAAGCTACAAAATTTAGCAGATAAATTATGTAATATTCATTCATTATTTATTCAAAGTAATCCAACTTATTTTACAAACAGGGTAAAAAAATATATTCTGGATGCAGTCCCACACCCCTTACTTTATTACAGTTTATATTAAAATGGAATGTATTGATGATGTTTATTGTTGTAGCAGTATAAAATGTAAAGCTATATCATTACTATATAATAATATAATAATGAAATTATTGTGTACAGTGCTCAGGTGCACTACAACTCATCAAATCCCGCCGAGGTTGACTTTGCCTTTCATCCTTACGGGGTCGATAAAATAAAGTACCAGTAATGCACTGGATAATTGCTGGCCTTGTGCCTAAAGTAGAAACAATTATTATATATATATATATATATATATATATATATATATAAATTAGAAATATAAGCTAGCGCCGTATTTTGACTAAAGAAATTAAAGAAATTATTTAGCCTGAAAGTGGGGTTAAGAACCCTCGGAGAAATGGAAAAAGATGAGTATTGACGTCCATGTATGTCAATACTCACCTTTTTCCATTTCTCCGAGGGTTCTTAACCCCACTTTCAGGCTAAATAATTTCTTTAATTTCTAAAGTATTATATATATATATATATATATATATATATATATATATATATATATATATAAAGTATTTCCATAGAAAAGGTAAAGGAAAGAAGAGTGCTCTATGTGTAGTACTGAGCTATTTAATGATATAATAAACAACACAGTATAACTATTCCATTAGCCAAGGTTTCATGAATTTTAGTCTCCACATTTTTTATTACTATATATATATATATATATATATATAGTAATAACAAATGTGGAGACTAAAATCCAAAGAGGGCTCAATAAGGATTATATATATATATAAAAAATGTTTAATATAAGGAACTGTTTCTGTTTTTATTCATTATTTTTATTAATTTTTATATATATATATATATATATATATATAAACAAACAATGGCATTTTTCTTATATTTTGTCCATTTTCTTATTAGATGGCAGTTATATTGGATTTACTAAACCAGAAATATATCTGTAATGATATAACACGCCTTTCTCAAATAGTTCCACAAGGAAATCTTCAAGAAGCATCTCTTATGTGTAATATTCTGTTCCGTAAAGTCAACATGACGGCACTAGGAATTCAACTTAACCGTACAGTTCCTGGATTAAAAGACTTCCTCACATTTGTAAGTAATATATGTCTATCTATCTAGGGTGGGTAAAATTCCCGAGATCCATGGACGAGTTCTCTCCAGTGGTCTCTATCCCTCATCCTCGCCGCCATGTCCTGCATCTCCCAGAGACCAGTGTCTGTCCTTAGGAATATTAATATATGTCAACCTCAGTCTCCCTCTTCTACAGGGGCTCCCACAGGACCACTGAATGCAGTGTCAACTCTGAATGTCGGTGAACATGTCCAGCTAACCTCAATCTCCTCTGTGTTACTTTCGAGCTGACTTTTGGGAGGCTCCCGTACAACTCTAAGTTATATATGTCTACTACGTTTTAATTAATTTTATTATGTCTACTACGTTTTAATTAATTTTATTAGCATATTGTTTAGTTTATGTTGTTCTTTTTATTTATTTTGGTAAGAAGTATGAAATAGAAGTAAGTTCCCAGTGAGCTCAAACTTTGGCACAATTGTTGATTCCTGTTGGAAATTAATTTCAGTTCCTTTGCATTGTTAATGTTCTTTGGAAACTTTAACATTCCCATTGCTTCTGCATCTCAAGAATTGTTCTTTAAAATATTCTTTATTTATTATTATTTAGCTTTGCCTTTCATCCTTACGGGGTCAATAAAATAAAGTACCAGTAATGCACTGAGGTCAATTTAATCGACTTTCCCCTCCCTTCAAATTGCTGGCCTTGTGTCTAGAGTAGAAACAATAATTTAGTCTGAAAGCATTAGACACCATGCTTTGTAGCATAGAGTTACAGCCCTTTATGTTCTGAGTTCAAATCGCACCAAGGTTAGCTTTGCGTTTCATCCTTGACGGGGTCGATAAAATAAGGTACCAGTAATGCACTGAGGTTTATTTAATCCACTTTCCCCTCCCCCCAAAAACTCTTAGCCTGCTGCTTGTATCAGAAACCAATGTCTGTAGGAAAGGAGACAGTTTCCAAAAGGACAAGATCTAAGAAGAGGGATTAGGGACGGAGCATTTACAAGTTGGTGTATGGCTGTGGCTTAGAGAAGGGATGATGAAAAAAGAAGTGTTGGTGGTCTGTAATTAACTGGTCGAGAGGAGTTGAAGTAATGATCTAAATAGATAAAATGGAGGCACATGGCTTAGTGGTTAGAGCATTGGCCTTGCAATCGAAAGGTTGTGAGTTCAATTCTCAGACTGGGTGATGTGTTGTTTCCTTGAGCAAGACAATTTATTTCACATTGCTCCAGTTTACTCAGCTGTAGAAATGAGATGATAGGGACTGGGGTCCCTATCATTCCACTGCAAAGTGGTCGTGGAGGTGCCATGGCAAAAAAAGCACCCAGCACTCACTGTAAATGAGGTTGGTGTTAGGAAGGGCATCCAGCTGTAGAAATCAAGCCAGAATCAGTTCCCGTCCCACCCTTGGAAGCAGGGAAAAGTGGACGTAAAATGAAATGAAATGAAATGAAAATGATATATATATATATGTATATATTATCATCATCGTTTAACATCCATCTTCCACGCTAGCATGGGTTGGATGGGTTTGTCCCACTTGAGGCAAGATTGGTTGGGTAACCGTGACTCGCTCATACAGAACTGCTACTGGCAGGTTTTCTACATCTGGCAGCTTTTCCTAACACCAACTACATTTACAGTGTGGACTGGGAGCCTTTTTACCATGTCTCCTACATGACCTCTTTACAGTGTGGACTGGGTGCTTTTTGTCGTGACACCTACACAACCACTTTACAGTGTGGACTGGGTGCTTTTTGTCGTGTCACCTACACAACCACTTTACAGTGTGGACCGGGTGCTTTTTGTCGTGATACCTACACAACCACTTTACAGTGTGGACCGGGTGCTTTTTGTCGTGACACCTACACACCACTTTACAGTGTGGACTGGGTGTTTTTTGTCGTGTCACCTACACAACCACTTTACAGTGTGGACTGGGTGCTTTTTGTTGTGACTCCTACACACCACTTTACAGTGTGGACTGGGTGCTTTTTGTTGTGACTCCTACACGACCACTTTACAGTGTGGACTGGGTGCTTTTTGTCGTGACACCTACAGGACCACTTTACAGTGTGGACTGGGTGCTTTTTGTCGTGACACCTACAGGACCACTTTACAGCGTGGACTGGGTGCTTTTTGTCATTTCACCTGCATGACCACTTTACAGTGGATGAAAGTGTGGGAATGGAGTAAAGGATGTGGTGTGGGGTGGGGGTGTATATTGGGTTAAGCAGTGCCTACTGACTGTAGGTTTAAGTTCGTATGTATGGGAAGGCAGGTTTTCTGTATAACTGCATAGCGCCAAAGATCTTGATCTAGTGACATTGTTTTAGAGAGGTGCAATTGAGCAAGGTCAGTTTTTATCACCTCATCCCATTTATATATACAGTTGTCCCCCAGCATTTGCAGGGATTACATACCTAGAGCACCGGTAAAGATTGAAAAACAGCGAATATTGGACATGGTCTATAAAAATGCCTATAAACATCAAAACATAACATAAAATATAGACCAGCAAATACGGTATATTGTTATTAAAAATTTAGCATTAAAAAGCATGAAAAAATATATACAGCCACGGAAAAAGCCATAAAAAAATCACGGAAGATATTTACATTTCCACAAACAATTTTTTGTTAGGTTCTAAGGAAAATTCCACAAATAACCGAGACTGCAAATGCTAGGAGTACACTGTATATATATTGTATATATGTTTAATATATTTTAGTCAGTTTGTTTTAACTTTCCATTCCAGCTATCTGGTTATATTGTGGGTAACGTATCAGAAAAAGTCAACTATACAGCTTTTGCAGTAGAGCACGTAAAATTTCAGAACTTGATATCGGAAATGATGATGAAACTGCCTTCAATTTTGTCCAGAATGGAAAACTGGCCAGGTAGTATGCTGAACAGCATGCTACTTCAACGTTTAATGGACAATTGGGACACTGTTGGAAATGGTTTAAACATAATGAGGTAAAAATTAACCCTTTCATATTTGCATTACTCTGTATATACTATTGTATTTTCATGGTAAATAATTATTAAATGAAAAATAATTATCAAATAATTATCTCACATAATATAGAATGGTAAATAATTATCAAATAATTATCTCACATAATATAGAAACTGATATTATTTATTTTGGTAACAATACCTTAACATCAGTAAGGGTGGCCAGTTACATTCGGTTTGAACAGAAAGAGGTGAGAGAATTCTGGCCAGATATGGCTGGTTTAAATGCTAAAGGGTTAAGCTAAAAGAATCTTTTTTTCCTTACAATAAATTTAGTAATTTTGCAGTTTAACCCTTTAGCATTTAAAATGGCTGTATCTAGCCAGAATTCTTTCACCTCTTTCTGTTCAAACCGGCCATAACCGGCTGCTCATTCTTATATTAACATATTGTTCTCAAAATAAATATCAAAATCTCGTAGATTCAGTATTGTGAGATAATTATGTGAAATAAAGTATTTACCATGAAACTACAATAGTAAATATAAAGTAATGTAAATGGTAAAGGGTTAAGCAATAACTTTCATTTTCTTTTTTTTTTTTTACATTTACCTGCATCTAATTTTAGTAAATAACAATGTTTTTTTTTTTTATATTTTCACATAATATTGAAACAAATACTTTATAGCTCAGAATATATGTATGTATATATATATTTATAGCTCAGAATATATGTATGTCTATATATATTTATAGCTCAGAATATATGTATGTCTATATAGTTTTAAAGTGAAGCAACATTAGTAAATGTTGTTAGGTGGAAATAACACAAAATAGATGGTTTACTTTTGATATCAAATTTACTTCACTTCAGTTAAAAAGAACAACGAATAGGTTACTACGAATTATAATGGTTAATGATGTTTTTGTTGTTACTTCGTTATACTGGTGTAGTCTGTGGCCAGAGAAGGTGACAGCCTGTGAGACTAGAAAAAAGAAAGAGAAAGGTCTATAGAAGTCTGTAGACCCATGTAGACCCCAAGGGTTCTGTAGGAAGTGAATGTTTCACATGGTTACTTTCTCGTGTACTGTTCTGAAGAGTTTTTGCTTGGTCTGATACAGGCTATTTATATCTGTCGTCTCCTGCCAATAGGGATCGCCCACTTGTTTACTCCGAAAAGGAGCTAACCCAGAATTTGACCGTTCTGTGTCACCCAGGGTTAAAGGTGTGTACAGATTTCACTACTGTTTCATACATTCATATATTATAATGTAGGTAAATGTGGTTGGTGTTAGGAAGGGCATCCAACTGTAGAAAACCTGCCAGACAGTCCTATGCGAGCAAGACAATCACTCTTGCCTCAAGTGGGAATACCCCCGTCCAAACCCATGCAAGCGTGGAACACGGACGTTAAACGTTGATGATGATGATGCGTGTATAAATGTAGATATACACAGAAAAGTTCCTTGTAGAAAACAATCACCTGTCTGCCTAATAGTAAATCTCACCAAAACAGACTCACCATCAGTTCTTTTGTCCTCTCACTTACAAGGCTCAATAACTTTATTCTAAGTCTTTGTGTGTCTACAGTGGTAGTTAAATGAGGTTCTTCTATCTCTCTCATATAAGCACTGCAAATGTTTGTCTTCTTCTTGTCATGTCCACAAGAATGTTGGTTACAAAGCTTGGGTAGATTTGATTCTGCCACAGCTGAACACATTGTCATGTCCACATTGGTTACAAAGCTTGGGTAGATTTGATTCTGCCACAGCTGAACACATTGTCATGTCCACATTGGTTACAAAGCTTGGGTAGATTTGATTCTACCACAGCTGAACACATTGCTGTCCTTTTTTATTAAACTCTGCCAAGTCCAATGCTGTGCAGGGGTGTTCCAGCAAGGGGGGCATATCAGGAGGTGTTGTGTAGTCTGTGGTTCGATGCTGCAGTCACACACAACATCCCCATCCTTTAAATATCTCCATTTTGCAAGAGTGACTTTTACACGTCCAACACCAGATCTTAGTCTGTTGAGGCATTTCCATACTGAGTAGTTTGTATCACCAGTTATAAGCTACAGAACAGCCAAAAGCGATGCTGAATGAATAATTGTAACTTATGGCAAATGAATTGTGTGTATGTCTGAGTGAATCAAGATATATGACTATATTCGTTGTCATAACCAGTAGTTGAAGCTCATGGATGCCATCCAACCATCTTACCGTAAATTTTCAGCATTGTTCAGGTAAAAACTAAGAACTAATACAAAACTAAAAAAAAAAATTGTTCTAGTTTTTACCTGAACAATGCTGAAAATTTATTCATGATCATATTGGTGAATTATATGATTTGTTCAAGTTTAGAATCGGTGATTTGGAATTATTGCTATACACCAAGTTACTAGTGTTTTAATTATCAGGAATATTTAAAATAATAATAATATAATAATTAATAATAATGAAATTATTGTGTACAGTGCTCAGGTACACTACAACTCGTCAAAGGTGCATGTATAGTACATAGAATAATATACTTCATATGTTTTGTAAGAAATATCCATTTTCCTTGTTTCTACTATATTCCAGTTCTACAGCTTTGAAACAGTTGTTACAGTCCAATTTTGAAATGAATGCAGGCACTAGAGAATATCTGAAAAACTTCAATTACAATCTGTTTATCCAATATAACATTCTTAAATTTTTCAATTATCATTTAAGTAAAATAAATGGTAAGTAACATTTCAAAATAACTATTTTCTGTTTTTTCTATGTATTATTACCGATCGAGGTTGACTTTGCCTTTCATCCTTACGGGGTCGATAAAATAAAGTACCAGTAATGCACTGGGTAATTGCTGGCCTTGTGCCTAAAGTAGAAACAATTATTACCGATAATTAAGCATGCATGGCCCTGTGATCCCTAAAAGTGTTGTAGTGATGGCGTATTGATATACAGTGTTTCTAGGGAATTGTAAAACCTGGTGGGACCCATTTCTTATCCAGGCCTGAATACAACATATTTCTTCCAGAGAAAAAAAGAAGAGAGAGAGTGAGAAAGAGATATAGATGAATAATCGGCCCCAGTACTAGACTATCCCAGGTTTATAAGTTAGAACATCAGATAGAATCATCATCATCATCATCATCATCATCATCCTTTTTACGTCTGCTTTTCCCTGCTTCCAAGGATGGGACGGGAACTGATTCTGGCTTGATCTCTACAGCTGGATGCCCTTCCTAACACCAACCTCATTTACAGTGAGTGCTGGGTGTTTTTTTGCCGTGGCACCTCCACGACCACTTTACAGTGGAATGATAGGGACCCCAGTCACTATCATCTCATTTCTACAGCTGAGTAAACTGGAGCAATGTGAAATAAAGTGTCTTGCTCAAGGAATCAACACATCACCCGGTCTGAGAATGTTTTGTGGTATTTGTTTCGACTATCTGGTCTCTGAGTTCAAATCCCGTCAAGGTCAACTTTGCCTTTCATACCTTTGAGGATGATAAAAAAAGTACCAGTCTAGTACTGGGGTAGATTCTTCCTCTATATCTCATTCTCATTTCCATTCTCTTACTTTCTATCCTTCTCTGGAATAAAATCTACTGTATTCATCCCTGGAGAGGGGATGGGCTCTGCCAGGTATAAAAATGTCCTAGAAATGCCTCTATGACTCCTTTAGAAGTTACAGGCCCATACAATATACTTAGCAACAAATTCACATTTTCAGACTGTCATTAAGTTGGTATTATTCTTCTACAATTTCTTTTCCCTTAACTCTTTAGCATTTAAATAGGCCATATCTCTCACCTCTTTCTGTTCAAACCAGCTGTAACTGGCCTCTCATACTTATGTTAAGGTATTAATCTCAAAATAAATAATGTCAAAATCTCATAGATTCAATATTATGTTAGATAATTATGTGAGGTAAAGCCTTTACCATGAAAATACAATAGTATATATAGAGTAATGCAAATGCTATCTGAGATAATTATGTGATATAAAGCCTTTACTGTGAAAATACAATAGTAAATATAGAGTAATGCAAATGCTATCTGAGATAATTATGTTATATAAAGCCTTTACCATGAAAATACAATAGTATATGTAGAGTAATGTAAATGCTAAAGGGTTAAGAATTTTAATTTTCCTGGCCTACTAACAAAACCAAAAGTAAAATTAAATGAACTTAAATATTTCATTCTACTATCCCCCACCACCACCACCACCACCACCACCAGAAAAAAAAATATGATTCTCAATAATTATTTAAATTTTTCCTTTTTTCAGGATCCTCTTCTGTTGATCTATTGGAGTATGTAAACTCTAATGAATTAAAGAAAGTTTTCAAGAATGTTGAGAAAGTTCCTGATATTATAGAAATACTACCTGCTTTCATAATGCGTATAATCATGAATCAAGAAAATGTAAGCAATTCATAAATATATATGTACACATGAATGGACCTGCTATTTTTATCTAAAGACATTTTTTCCATTCCATCCCGCCCGTCCCCTAAATCTATTTTATTTCTCATTCTTTCTTCTGATGAAGGACTATACGTCCGAAATGTTAAGACCCTCTTCCTGCTATATCAAGCGTTAACCTAATATAAACCTTCCATATACTGTACTGATTGTGTTGTTATTTCTGTTTACCTTTTACATACATATATATAAATATATAGGCACATGGCTTAGTGGTTAGAGCATTGGGCTTGCAATCGAAAGGTTGTGAGTTCAATTTGTAACAGAGTAAAATCTGCTAAAGAGACTTATTACCATTGAAATATCAGAACATCCTACATTTTTTTCATAATAAATCAGACAACCTACTTATCATTATTATATATGCTTAACATTCCGAGATTGACTTTGCCTTTCATCTTTTTGATAAAATAAAGTACCAGTAATGCACTGGGTAATTGCTGGCCTTGTGCCTAAAGTAGAAACAAAGTGCATTACTGATAAAATAAAGTACCAGTAATGCACTGGGTAATTGCTGGCCTTGTGACCAAAGTAGAAACAAAGTGCATTACTGATAAAATAAAGTACCAGTAATGCACTGGGTTATTGCTGGCCTTGTGCCAAAAGTAGAAACAAAGTGCATTACTAATAGAATAAAGTACCAGTAATGCACTGGGTAATTGCTGGCCTTGTGCCAAAAGTAGAAACAATTATTATATATGCTTATCATTATTATATATGCTTAAAGGTGGTGGATTGGCAGTATCGGTAGAGGATCGGATACCATGCTTTGAAGCATAGAGTTACCTCCCTTTATGATCTGAGTTCAAATCCCGCCGAGGTTAACTTTGCCTTTCATCCTTCCGGGGTCGATAGAATAAAGTACCAGTAATGCATTGGGTAATTGCTGGCCTTGTGCCAAAAGTAGAAACAATTATTATATATGCTTATCATTATTATATATGCAGATAAAGGGATTGGCAGTAAATCCGCAGTAAATCCGATAAAATAAAGCACCAGTGATGTACTGGGGTCGATTTAATCGATTTCCCCCTTCCCCAGATTACTGGCCTTGTGCCTATATAAGAAATCATTATTATATATGCAGATAAAGGGTGGTGAATTGGCAGTATCCGTAGAGCATTGAACATCATGCTTTGCAGCATAGAGTTATGGCCCTTTGCGGTCTGAGTTCAAATCCTGCCGAGGTTAACTTTGCATTTCAACCTTACAGGGTCAATAAAATAAAGCACTCATGAATACACTGCTCTAAATGAAGTTTAATATATAATATGCTTTAATAATTAAAACTATTACTAGTTAAAACTTAAATAATTATTAAAACTATGCTTTAATAATTGTTTCTACTTTAGGCACAAGGCCAGCAATTACCCAGTACATTACTGGTACTTTATTTTATCGACCCCGTAAGGATGAAAGGCAAAGTCAACCTCGGCGGGATTTGAACTCAGATCGTAAAGGGACGTAACTATGCTGGAAAGCATGGCGTCCGACCCTCTACCGATACTGCCAATCCACCGCCCTAAAAGAAAATCTCATTCGCCCACAGAGGGACTTAAACCCGCGATCCTCAGATAGAATGCTTTAATAATAATATCTTTTTTTTCCTTTCCTTTCATTTTAGCTTCAAAAATTATTAAATACAAGCACTTGGAAAACAATTTGTTCCAACGAAGATAATTTTTATGAATTATTTAAACCTCGTTCAATGACACCTGAGAAAATTGATGGCATAAGAAAATCCTTCTGTAATACAATAATTTCTGGTATTGATTTTGAGAAATTACAGCAGGAACTCTTGATGAATGTGACTGGATTAAGAGAGCTCATTGACACAGTAAGAATTTCTGGGGAGTTTTAACCAGTTGTTTTTGGGGTTTTTTTAATATTTAAATGATGTAAACAATAAAGGAATCTACATATAAATTTGAGCAACTCCCCACCGTCTGTCCATCTGTCTGTCGGTCACATAATGTGTGTGTATGTTTGTCTGAAGGTTTGTGTGTAAAAGGAAGGAAAGGGATGGTGAAAAAACTATAGCAAAACAGTGGCTGGCATTCCATTTGCTATGCTGTAAGTGAGTGTATGTGTGTGTGTTTGTGTAAGTGTGTGTATTTGTGTGAATGTGTTTGTGTGAATGTATGTCTGTGTGAGTGAATGTATGTCTGTGTTTGTGTAAATGTATGCGTGTGTGTGTGTATTTGTGTGAATGTGTTTGTGTGAATGTATGTCTGTGTTTGTGTAAATGCATGTGTGTGTGTGCGTGTTTGTGTGAATGTGTTTGTGTGAATGTATGTCTGTGTTTGTGTAAATGTATGTGTGTGCGTATTTGTGTGAATGTGTTTGTGTGAATGTATGTCTGTTTGTGTAAATGTATGTGTGTATTTGTGTGAATGTGTTTGTGTGAATGTATGTCTGTGTTTGTGTAAATGTATGTGTGTGTGCGTATTTGTGTGAATGTGTTTGTGTGAATGTATGTCTGTGTTTGTGTAAATGTGTGTGTGTGTGTGTATTTGTGTGAATGTGTTTGTGTGAATGTATGTCTGTGTTTGTGTAAATGTGTGTGTGTGTATTTGTGTGAATGTGTTTGTGTGAATGTATGTCTGTGTGTGTGAATGTATGTGTGTGTGTGTGTATTTGTGTGAATGTGTTTGTGTGAATCTATGTCTCTGTTTGTGTATGTCTGTGTTTGTGTAAATGTATGTGTGTATTTGTGTGAATGTGTTTGTGTGAATGTATGTCTCTGTTTGTGCGAATGTATGTCTGTGTGTGTGAATGTATGTCTGTGTGTGTGAATGTATGTCTGTGTGTGTGAATGTATGTCTGTGTGTGTGAATGTATGTCTGTGTGTGTGAATGTATGTCTGTGCTTATGAATGTATGTGTGTTTGTGTGAATGTATGTCTCTGTTTGTGCGAATGTATGTCTCTGTGTGTGTGAATGTATGTCTGTGTGCTTGTGAATGTATGTGTGTGTGTGTGAATGTATGTCTGTGTTTGTGTGAACATTTTTTCATAATAAATCGGACAACCTACTTATCATTATTATTGGATTGGCAGTATCGGTAGAGGGTCGGACGCCATGCTTTCCAGCATAGAGTTATGGTCCTTGCCATTCTGAGTTCAAATCCTGCTGAGGTTTACTTTGGCTTTCATCCTTTAGGGGTCGATAAAATAAAGTACCAGTAATGCACTGGAGTAATTGCTGGCCTTGTGCCAAAAGTAGAAACAATTATTATATATGCTTATCATTATTATATATGCAGATAAAGGGATTGGCAGTAGATCCGATAAAATAAAGCACCAGTAATGTACTGGGGTCGATTTAATCGAATTGCCCCTCCTCCAAAAATTGCTGGCCTTGTGCCTAAATCGGAAACGATTATTTTTTATTCCAGATTATGAATATCAAAAAAAATAATTCTAATTTAATGGCAATTGAGTTTAACAAGTTTACCAAGGAAGTTAAACATCTACAGGAATTACTGACGTCTCTCAGTAGAAAACAATTCAATAGTGAATTTGGTGGAAGTAATGGATGGCTCAATGTAGAAAATTACAAAACCCTTTTCAAAAAGCTTGAAGACGTATGGAGTTCTACAAATGAAAATGTTATTAAAATAAGGTAATGTTTGGATTTGTTTTCATATCAATATTTGTGAGATGAATTGAATTATGGATTGGCATTATTGGTAGAGGGTTGGACGCCATGCTTTGCAGCATAGAGTTATGATCCTTTACGATCCGAGTTCAAATCCTGCCAGGGTTAACTTTGCCTTTCATCCTTACAGAGTCGATAAAATAAAGCACCAGTAATGCACTGGGGTAATTGCTTGCCTTGTGCCAAAAGTAGAAACAATTATTAGAGTCTAAAGTCTGTCTTAATCTATTTAAGGCTTGTTAGGCTGGTGCTTATCCCGGTTTCATGGCGTGAAGCAACTGAAAGTACAAGACTCTTCACTCATCAGAACACCAGTTCATTACAGAGTTAAACCCTCAACTATTGCTGGTAATCATTTTCAGCTGGGTATACTGGAGCAACGTAAGATGAACTATTTTGCACAGGAACACAACATGCAACCCAGTCCAGAAATCAAACCTACAACATTATGATCTAGGGAAGAATTGATTCTTAAGATGGTGTTGATCTAGGAATGAATTGATCCTTAAGTTCGCGTTGAACTATGCATGAATTGATTCTCAAGATAGTTGATCCAGAGAAGAATTGATCCTCAGGATGGTGTTGATCTCAGGAAAGCTTGATTTTCATGCAGGTTGAACTGAATTTGAGGTCATCCCAGCAGTGTTGGGACAATAACGTTATCATCAACTCAGATGACCAGAGCTAACTTGAGTTGCTAACCCACATTAGGTTCGAATAATTTTCAAAGGAAGCTTGTGGATGAGGGTACAGCTGGAAATGATAGAGAATAAAACAATGATGATAATAAACCATGTTAAATTTCTAATTTAGGGATATGACATCAATCATTTTCAGTAGTTATTGATGTATGCCTTTAACTTCTTCAGTGCCGTAGACGAGATAACTTGTCCTAACATGTTTAAACTCCTTTTCAACAGTTCATAACTTCAAAGCTAGATGGGGTTACTAGTTTATTGATGTGATGTTTGTAAATCATTCAGATGTTTGTTGTTAATAAATGTTTGTTAAAAAATAGTCATTTTACTGAAAAAGAAACCTGGCACAGCCTTGTAAAATATGTGCAGCAGTCAACAGGTTAAGACGGGATCAAATCCTATTTATATGCATTCATATACAATAACATTGAACTGGATTTTTTTTTTTTTTTTCTTTTTTCTCAATTATTTTCAGATATAAGATTTTGGAAACCTACCTGGCTGCTATTCTTAGAGTTAATATGTCTAAATCTGACCTTTTGGTAATTAAAACCAATTTTTATCAACAACAGGCAGTTATGAAATTTATGATTACCAGACTGGAACGAATAACAAGTAAGAAGCTTTAAAAATTGATTTTTAAATATATGAATTTATTAGTGAGAAAATAAAGAGGAGGCGGGAATCATCATCATCATCATTTTACGTCCACTTTTCCCTGCTTGCAAGGGTGGGACGGGAACTGATTCTGGCTTGATTTCTACAGCTGGATGCCCTTCCTAACACCAACCTCATTTACAGTGAGTGCAGGGTGCTTTTTTACCGTGACACCTCCACGACCACATGGTTCATAATTTTGTGGGTGTTTACCTATATATATATATATATATAACGAAGGAAATGTGGTAAGGAACCAGGTGGACCATAACGCACCAAAGTACTCAATACTTAGGGTAGTAGAGTGGGTAATAGGAACCAATAAGACCCCGACAGCTGAGCTCAAGCCGTTTCGACGGCTAATTCTGAATTAGCCATCGAAACGGCTTGAGCTCAGCCGTCGGGGTCTTACCGGTTCCTATATATATATATATATATAGAGAGAGAGAGAGAGAGAGAGAGAGAGAGAGAGAGAGAGAGAGAGAGAGAGATTACAATAATCAAAGTTCAGTTTAAGTCATTTATTTGCTTACAATTGTTTCCTCCAAACCGAGGTTTGGATTCTTCGGAGCAACTATTTACTGATCTATAACATACTTGACCTCCTTTTCAACCCAGGAGACACATAAAACATATGCGCATGGGGTGACATTCATCAAATGATATATATATATATATATATATATCGACAGTTAATCGACTTTCGTCAAATCGGACCGAGGAAACAATGTTTCCATTGGTCTTTCCAATTGCTAATACTATCTACCAGTCGCAACTCCAGGTAGAAGGAACAACGTGGAATAAAGTGTCTTGCTGAAGGACATAACGCATCGCCCGGTCCAGGAATCGAACTCACAACCTCACGATTGTGAATCCAATTCTCTTACCACTTAGCCATGTGCCTTCATATATATATATGTATGTATGTATGTACTTTTCTGAACTTACTAAAAGTTGATAGCAGAATTATCAAAGCCTCAGACAAAATACCTTGTGGTGTTTATGTTAAACCTGCCATTTTGAGTTGAGTTTGCCTTTCATCTTTCTGAGTTTGATAAAATTAATACTTTTCAAATATTGTAGGACTGAGGCCAACATAATTAACTATACCTTTAAACTCTACATGGGCACAGTCCAATGAGTGGTGGCTACCTGCAGTTGTGAGCTTTGTGAGCTGAAATGGCTCTTCCAGCATGTCTCTCTCACCATGCTCCAGAGAAACACCTTCTCTATTTTGTCCACTAGCAGTAAACAGGGATGATGGTAGGGGTATTGAATTTGTACAGATCTCATGCCATTACTTGCGACCCAGGTATCGTAACATAACGGAAACATAGTAATAGAAGGTAATGGTCATGGAATTAAAACATTTCTTTATATTCCTAAATCTAGGCAGACCCAGAAAAACCTGCAACAATTTGATAAATTCCAACCTTACACACTTACACCTCTCCAAGACAATGTCACTGGACCGAGATCTTTGGCGCTACGCAGTAATACAGAAGACTCGCCTTGCTTAAGTACAAAGCGAAACCTACAGTCAGTAGGCACCTCTTAACCAAAAATACACCCCCGTCCCACTACCCCTACCCCCACCCCCATCTACACCACCCCATTCTCTGTAAAGTTATGTTGGTACCACAACATCCAGTCCTAAATAAATGAGATCGTGTAGGTGTCACGAAAAAAAAAAAACACACAGTCCACGCTGTAATGTTGCCAATCTTGCCTCACGTGAGACAATTCCCGTCTAAACCCATGCTAGCGTGGAAGATAGACGTTAAACGATGATGATGATGATGATCAGGATAATATTGATTTATTTACTGTTTTATTTTGTTCAATAGAAACTGGCAGATTTGATTTCAAAGACTACATAGACAAGCCATTGCTACATGCCATACAACTGTTTGAAAACAATTCATTGAGTCTTGAAACACTTTTTGATATACTTGTTGGATTTGTAAAAGATCCTATGAAGGTAAGGAATGTCAATATTTTATTTATTTTTGTGTTTAAACAATTCACAATGCTATTGTTTAGCATTGTGAATTACAACTACTTTAATACTTAAATACTTGTTTCTACTTTAGGCACAAGGCCAGCAATTACCCAGTGCATTACTGGTACTTTATTTTATCGACCCCGTAAGGATGAAAGGCAAAGTCAACCTCGGCGGGATTTGAACTCAGATCGTAAAGGGACGTAACTATGCTTGAAAGCATGGCGTCCGACCCTCTACCGATACTGCCAATCCACCGCCCTTTAATACTTAAATACTGATTTCATTTTACTAGGCTGTTAACCCTTTAACATTTATATTATGAAGAAATGTGTAGTTTACTTGAAGCAGTGTATATGTCCAAACCTGCATTGTCATGGCTTTCCAACTTCGAATTCTATTCACATTACTCTATATTTACTATTGTATTTTGGTGGTAAAGGCTTTATCTTACATAAGTATTCCACATAATATCAAATCTATGAGATTTTGATGTTATTTATTTTGAGAACAATACCTTAACATCAGTATGAGTGGCCAGTTATGATCAGTTTGAACAGAAAGAGGTGAGAGAATTCTGACCGGATATGGCCAGTTTAAAAGCTAAAGAGTTAAGGCATTGCTCTCAAAATAAATAATATCAAAATCTCATAGATTCGATATTATGTAGAATGCTTATGTAAGATAAAGCCTTTACCACCAAAATACAATAGTAAATATAGAGTATTGTGAATAGAATTCGAAGTTGGAAAGCCATGACAATGATATTATGAGATAATTATGTAAGATAAAGCCTTTACCGTGAAAATATAATAGTAAATATAGAGTAATCATCATCATCATCATCATTGTGATTTTACGTCCGCTTTTCCCTGCTTGCAAGGGTGGGACGGGAACTGATTCTGGCTTGATTTCTACAGCTGGATGCCCTTCCTAACACCAACCTCATTTAAAGTTAGTACTGGGTGCTTTTTTTGCTGTGGCACCTCCACGACCACTTTGCAGTGGAATGATAGGGACCCCAGTCCCTATCATCTCATTTCTACAGCTGAGTAAACTGGAGCAATGTGAAATAAAGTGTCTTGCTCAAGGAAACAACACATCACCCGGTCTGAGAATTGAACTCACAACCTTTCGATTGCAAGGCCAATGCTCTAACCACTGAGCCATGTGCCTCCATAGTAATGTGAATGCTAAAGGATTAAGTTAATTTTCTATAAACCTCAAAAGTTGACCTAGTACTATCTTCTAGTATTAAGCAAATGAGAAAATTATCTACAGTGTAAATCATTTAGTTCAAAGTTTAAATATTTAAAATATTTCTAAAATGTTCATATTTTTATTAGCAAAAATTTTAAAATTTTCTGTTTTAACCCTTTAACATTTACTTTACTCTATATATACTATTGTATTTTTGTGGTAAAGGCATTATCTTACATAATTATCTCACATGATATCGAATTTATGAGATTTTGATATTACTTATTTTGAGAACAATACCTTAACATAAGTATGAGTGATTGATTACAGACAGTTTGAACAAAAAGAGGTGAGAGAATTCTGGCTGGATATGGCTGGTTTAAATGCTAAAGGGTTAAATATTTAAAATATTTCGAAATTTTTCATGTTTTTATCAGAAAAAAATGTTAGAATTTTTCTGTCTTAATTTAGATATTTTTTGATTGATAATTTTATTTAGTTGATTATTATTGTTATCTAATCAATATTTAATTTTCATATATGTTTTCCTCAAATGTTTAGGTGGAAGAATTATATAAAATTAAAAAATGGGATGATTTCTGTAAAGTTCCTTACACAATCTCACCGATATCATCTAAGACAAATACAACCCACATTCAGAAACTCCTGTGTGATAATAAACTTGTAACTCTTGATATCCCTAGACAAATCATAGACATCATGAGGAGTCTTGGGGGATATCAAAATTTACTGGATGCTGTAAGTTGGTTTTATATTTTCTTATAATAAGGGTTTCTGATTTAGGCACAAGGCCTCCAATTTTGGTGGGGTGGGTAGGGGGAAAATCAATTAAACTGACCCAAGTGCGTAGTTGCTGGTACTTTATTTTATCGACCCCGTAAGAATGAAAGGCAGAGTTAACTTCGAAGATTGTTAAACTCGGAACGTAAATGGACGTAACTCTATGCCGCGAAGCAGGGTGTCCAATGTTCTATCGATACCCCCAATCCACCGCCATATAAATATATTCGTTTCTGATTTAGGCACAAGGCCCAATTTGGAGGGGGGGGAGGGGAAATCGATTAAATCGACCCAGTACATTACTGGTACTTTATTTTATTGACCTCGTAAGAATGAAAGGCAAAGTTAACCTCGGTGGGATTTGAATTCAGAACGTAAAGAGACATAACCCTATGCTGCAAAGCATGGTGTCCGACGCTCTACCGATACTGCCAATCACAACCCTTAATAATGATTTCTACTATAGGCACAAGGCCAGCAATTTAGAGAGTCGAAAAGTCTATTAAATCGACCCCAGTGCGTGACTGGTACTTTATTTTATCGACCCCATAAGGATGAAAAGCAGAGCTAACCTCGGCAGGATTTCAGCTCTATTCCGCGAAGCATGGTGTCTGACATTCTAACAATCCTGCCAATCCACCGCCATATTCTATATGTGAAGCATGGTGTCTGACATTCTAACAATCCTGCCAATCCACCGCCATATTCTATATGCGAAGCATGGTGTCTGACATTCTAACAATCCTGCCAATCCACCGCCATATTCTATATGTGAAGCATGGTGTCTGACATTCTAACAATCCTGCCAATCCACCGCCATATTCTATATGTGAAGCATGGTGTCTGACATTCTAACAGTCCTGCCAATCCACCGCCATATTCTATATGTGAAGCATGGTGTCTGACATTCTAACAATCCTGCCAATCCACCGCCATATTCTATGCCGCGAAGCATGGTGTCTGACATTCTAACAATCCTGCCAATCCACCGCCATATTCTATATGCGAAGCATGGTGTCTGACATTCTAACAATCCTGCCAATCCACCGCCATATTCTATGCCGCGAAGCATGGTGTCTGACATTCTAACAATCCTGCCAATCCACCGCCATATTCTATATGTGAAGCATGGTGTCTGACATTCTAACAATCCTGCCAATCCACCGCCATATTCTATATGTGAAGCATGGTGTCTGACATTCTAACAATCCTGCCAATCCACCGCCATATTCTATATGTGAAGCATGGTGTCTGACATTCTAACAATCCTGCCAATCCACCGCCATATTCTATATGTGAAGCATGGTGTCTGACATTCTAACAATCCTGCCAATCCACCGCCATATTCTATATGTGAAGCATGGTGTCTGACATTCTAACAATCCTGCCAATCCACCGCCATATTCTATGCCGCGAAGCATGGTGTCTGACATTCTAACAATCCTGCCAATCCACCGCCATATTCTATATGTGAAGCATGGTGTCTGACATTCTAACAATCCTGCCAATCCACCGCCATATTCTATGCCGCGAAGCATGGTGTCTGACATTCTAACAATCCTGCCAATCCACCGCCATATTCTATATGTGAAGCATGGTGTCTGACATTCTAACAATCCTGCCAATCCACCGCCATATTCTATATGTGAAGCATGGTGTCTGACATTCTAACAATCCTGCCAATCCACCGCCATATTCTATATGTGAAGCATGGTGTCTGACATTCTAACAATCCTGCCAATCCACCGCCATATTCTATATGTGAAGCATGGTGTCTGACATTCTAACAATCCTGCCAATCCACCGCCATATTCTATATGTGAAGCATGGTGTCTGACATTCTAACAATCCTGCCAATCCACCACCATATTATATATGTGAAGCATGGTGTCTGACATTCTAACAATCCTTCCAATCCACCGCCATATTCTATATGTGAAGCATGGTGTCTGACATTCTAACAATCCTGCCAATCCACCGCCATATTCTATATGTGAAGCATGGTGTCTGACATTCTAACAATCCTGCCAATCCACCGCCATATTATATATGTGAAGCATGGTGTCTGACATTCTAACAATCCTTCCAATCCACCGCCATATTCTATATGTGAAGCATGGTGTCTGACATTCTAACAATCCTTCCAATCCACCGCCATATTCTATATGTGAAGCATGGTGTCTGACATTCTAACAATCCTGCCAATCCACCGCCATATTCTATATGTGAAGCATGGTGTCTGACATTCTAACAATCCTGCCAATCCACCGCCATATTATATATGTGAAGCATGGTGTCTGACATTCTAACAATCCTTCCAATCCACCGCCATATTCTATATGTGAAGCATGGTGTCTGACATTCTAACAATCCTGCCAATCCACCGCCATATTCTATATGTGAAGCATGGTGTCTGACATTCTAACAATCCTGCCAATCCACCGCCATATTCTATATGCGAAGCATGGTGTCTGACATTCTAACAATCCTGCCAATCCACCGCCATATTCTATATGTGAAGCATGGTGTCTGACATTCTAACAATCCTGCCAATCCACCGCCATATTCTATATGTGAAGCATGGTGTCTGACATTCTAACAGTCCTGCCAATCCACCGCCATATTCTATATGTGAAGCATGGTGTCTGACATTCTAACAATCCTGCCAATCCACCGCCATATTCTATATGTGAAGCATGGTGTCTGACATTCTAACAATCCTGCCAATCCACCGCCATATTCTATATGCGAAGCATGGTGTCTGACATTCTAACAATCCTGCCAATCCACCGCCATATTCTATGCCGCGAAGCATGGTGTTTGACATTCTAACAATCCTGCCAATCCACCGCCATATTCTATATGTGAAGCATGGTGTCTGACATTCTAACAATCCTGCCAATCCACCGCCATATTCTATATGTGAAGCATGGTGTCTGACATTCTAACAATCCTGCCAATCCACCGCCATATTCTATGCCGCGAAGCATGGTGTCTGACATTCTAACAATCCTGCCAATCCACCGCCATATTCTATATGTGAAGCATGGTGTCTGACATTCTAACAATCCTGCCAATCCACCGCCATATTCTATATGTGAAGCATGGTGTCTGACATTCTAACAATCCTGCCAATCCACCGCCATATTATATATGTGAAGCATGGTGTCTGACATTCTAACAATCCTTCCAATCCACCGCCATATTCTATATGTGAAGCATGGTGTCTGACATTCTAACAATCCTGCCAATCCACCGCCATATTCTATATGTGAAGCATGGTGTCTGACATTCTAACAATCCTGCCAATCCACCGCCATATTCTATATGTGAAGCATGGTGTCTGACATTCTAACAATCCTGCCAATCCACCGCCATATTCTATATGCGAAGCATGGTGTCTGACATTCTAACAATCCTGCCAATCCACCGCCATATTCTATGCCGCGAAGCATGGTGTCTGACATTCTAACAATCCTGCCAATCCACCGCCATATTCTATATGTGAAGCATGGTGTCTGACATTCTAACAATCCTGCCAATCCACCGCCATATTCTATATGCGAAGCATGGTGTCTGACATTCTAACAATCCTGCCAATCCACCGCCATATTCTATGCCGCGAAGCATGGTGTCTGACATTCTAACAATCCTGCCAATCCACCGCCATATTCTATATGCGAAGCATGGTGTCTGACATTCTAACAATCCTGCCAATCCACCGCCATATTCTATATGTGAAGCATGGTGTCTGACATTCTAACAATCCTGCCAATCCACCGCCATATTCTATATGTGAAGCATGGTGTCTGACATTCTAACAATCCTGCCAATCCACCGCCATATTCTATATGTGAAGCAGGGTGTCTGACATTCTAACAATCCTGCCAATCCACCGCCATATTCTATGCCGCGAAGCATGGTGTCTGACATTCTAACAATCCTGCCAATCCACCGCCATATTCTATGCCGCGAAGCATGGTGTCTGACATTCTAACAATCCTGCCAATCCACCGCCATATTCTATGCCGCGAAGCATGGTGTCTGACATTCTAACAATCCTGCCAATCCACCGCCATATTCTATATGTGAAGCATGGTGTCTGACATTCTAACAATCCTGCCAATCCACCGCCATATTCTATATGCGAAGCATGGTGTCTGACATTCTAACAATCCTGCCAATCCACCGCCATATTCTATGCCGCGAAGCATGGTGTCTGACATTCTAACAATCCTGCCAATCCACCGCCATATTCTATATGCGAAGCATGGTGTCTGACATTCTAACAATCCTGCCAATCCACCGCCATATTCTATATGCGAAGCATGGTGTCTGACATTCTAACAATCCTGCCAATCCACCGCCATATTCTATGCCGCGAAGCATGGTGTCTGACATTCTAACAATCCTGCCAATCCACCGCCATATTCTATGCCGCGAAGCATGGTGTCTGACATTCTAACAATCCTGCCAATCCACCGCCATATTCTATGCCGCGAAGCATGGTGTCTGACATTCTAACAATCCTGCCAATCCACCGCCATATTCTATATGTGAAGCATGGTGTCTGACATTCTAACAATCCTGCCAATCCACCGCCATATTCTATGCCGCGAAGCATGGTGTCTGACATTCTAACAATCCTGCCAATCCACCGCCATATTCTATGCCGCGAAGCATGGTGTCTGACATTCTAACAATCCTGCCAATCCACCGCCATATTCTATATGCGAAGCATGGTGTCTGACATTCTAACAATCCTGCCAATCCACCGCCATATTCTATATGTGAAGCATGGTGTCTGACATTCTAACAATCCTGCCAATCCACCGCCATATTCTATATGTGAAGCATGGTGTCTGACATTCTAACAATCCTGCCAATCCACCGCCATATTCTATATGTGAAGCATGGTGTCTGACATTCTAACAATCCTGCCAATCCACCGCCATATTCTATATGTGAAGTATGGTGTCTGACATTCTAACAATCCTGCCAATCCACCGCCATATTCTATATGTGAAGCATGGTGTCTGACATTCTAACAATCCTGCCAATCCACCGCCATATTCTATATGTGAAGCATGGTGTCTGACATTCTAACAATCCTGCCAATCCACCGCCATATTCTATATGTGAAGCATGGTGTCTGACATTCTAACAATCCTGCCAATCCACCGCCATATTCTATATGTGAAGCATGGTGTCTGACATTCTAACAATCCTGCCAATCCACCGCCATATTCTATATGTGAAGCATGGTGTCTGACATTCTAACAATCCTGCCAATCCACCGCCATATTCTATATGTGAAGCATGGTGTCTGACATTCTAACAATCCTGCCAATCCACCGCCATATTCTATATGTGAAGCATGGTGTCTGACATTCTAACAATCCTGCCAATCCACCGCCATATTCTATGCCGCAAAGCATGGTGTCTGACATTCTAACAATCCTGCCAATCCACCGCCATATTCTATATGTGAAGCATGGTGTCTGACATTCTAACAATCCTGCCAATCCACCGCCATATTCTATGCCGCGAAGCATGGTGTCTGACATTCTAACAATCCTGCCAATCCACCGCCATATTCTATATGTGAAGCATGGTGTCTGACATTCTAACAATCCTGCCAATCCACCGCCATATTCTATGTCGCGAAGCATGGTGTCTGACATTCTAACAATCCTGCCAATCCACCGCCATATTCTATGTCGCGAAGCATGGTGTCTGACATTCTAACAATCCTGCCAATCCACCGCCATATTCTATGTCGCGAAGCATGGTGTCTGACATTCTAACAATCCTGCCAATCCACCGCCATATTCTATGCCGCAAAGCATGGTGTCTGACATTCTAACAATCCTGCCAATCCACCGCCATATTCTATATGTGAAGCATGGTGTCTGACATTCTAACAATCCTGCCAATCCACCGCCATATTCTATGCCGCGAAGCATGGTGTCTGACATTCTAACAATCCTGCCAATCCACCGCCATATTCTATATGTGAAGCATGGTGTCTGACATTCTAACAATCCTGCCAATCCACCGCCATATTCTATGTCGCGAAGCATGGTGTCTGACATTCTAACAATCCTGCCAATCCACCGCCATATTCTATGTCGCGAAGCATGGTGTCTGACATTCTAACAATCCTGCCAATCCACCACCATATTCTATATAAATATATTACAAAGACACTTTACTCTAAGAACTGAAATATTTATCTGTGAATTTGCTCAAAATTGTTCATGCTATTCCTTTAGCATTGGTTTGCTTTGAAAGTTGTTTATTTTCTGGTGAACGATACAGGGGCGGTCTCTATATATATATATAGTAAAACTACATATATATAATCTGACTGATAAAAGGACAAGTCAGTCAATCATATAGGTGTGTCCCGTCCCGTCCCGTCCCCCCGCCCCCACATACACACACACACACATCCTCGGCGGACAGAATGGAGAAGGCGTTTCTCCGAAGGACGGCAAGGGAGACGCGCTGGAAACGCCACTCCAGAGCGTGGAGCTCTCACCTGCGGCTGGCCGCCAGCTCAGCGCCTATGGTGGTGAGTAAGGAGGTAGCCCTGGGGCCCGAAGACACCAGAAGTCTCCACTGCCATGGGGTACGACCGCAAACCTGTCGGAGAGCGACCGGTACTTGACGAGTTTGGCCTCCTCAGCCCGACGTGCAGCATAACCTGGGTTAGTCGGAGACTGCACCAGGTTGCATCTGCAGAAAGTGTCGGTGCAAGTGGCATCCCAGGCGAGAGGTTTGCCACCGCTTTACTCTAAGTACGGAATTACAACAATATTTTCATATAAAATTTACTTTTGTATTGATAGATATAAATAATTACCCCAGTGCATTACTGGTACTTTATTTTATCGACTCCGTAAGGATGAAAGGCAAAGTTAACCTCGACGGGAATTGAACTCAGAATGGCAAGGGCCGTAACTCTATACGTCAAAGCATGGCGTCCGACCCTCTACCGATACTGCCAATCTACCGATACTGCCCATTGAT
>OZ024758.1:23131231-23148731 GCA_964016885.1 Eledone cirrhosa
TCGTTTTATTTACAATCATTTAAAATATATATAATGGTATTATAATGAAATAGTATGATATAATATTAAATTCTAAGTGTTAATTGAACAAGTACTTTCATGCTTTCGCAATCTTCAGGTTCATGATATGTGGTGACAGTCGAGTTTGCAATTTTCAACTGTATATATATATATATATATATATATATCAATGATATTAATAAATGGAAACTATATTTATAAAACCATATTTATTCTATCATATATTTTTCAAGGGTACCAAAACTTTGGTACGCTCTCATCAGATAAAATACAAAGTTTGTTTTATAAATATTGACATATCCAGGAAGGAGATCTTAACAGTTCAAGTTTTCTTGTCGAGTGCTTCGAATCAGTTATAAATATATATATGTGTGTTGAATTACCAACAAATTAAATATCCCTTTTGCTTATATATATATCATCATCATTTTACGTCCGCTTTTCCCTGCTTGCAAGGGTGGGACGGAAACTGATTCTGGCTTGATTTCTACAGCTGGATGCCCTTCCTAACACCAACTTCATTTACAGTGAGTGCTGGGTGCTTTTTTGCCATGGCGCCTACACGTCCACTTTACAGTGGAATGATAGGGACCCCAGTCCCTATCATCTCATTTCTACAGCTGAGTAAATTGGAGCATTGTGAAATAAAGTATCTTGCTCAAGGAAACAACACATCACCCGGTCTGAGAATTGAACTCACAACCTTTCGATTGCAAGGCCAATGCTCTAACGACTAAGCCATGTGCCTCCATATATATATATACCCGGTCCAAGAATTGAACTCACAACCTCACGATTGAAAATCCAACTCTCCCCAAATATAACGAAATCATTTCTCTTTTTTCGTTCTTTTTTTTTGTTTATGTAGATTATTCTGATGTCTTGGACTATATACAGTCATCCACAACACTGCTCAAATGGTTCCAATTGATAGAAAAGTCTCCAGAAGTGACAGATGTTATTTTAAGCTTGCTACTTGAGATAGTTAAAAGTCCAGAGAAGGTAAAATGTCTTAAAATATTAAAACAAAATAAATATTTCTTGTTGTGAAAGTTAGGCTCTTAGACTACAATTTTTAACTCCATTAACATATGAAACAATACTGCGACTAACTCAGGTTCTGCTACACATCGGGCTGGGGAGGCCAAACTCTTCAAATACCGGTTGTTCTCTGACAGGTTTGCAGTGGAAACTTCTGGTGTCCTCGGTCCTAGGGCTACCTCCTTACTCACCACCATAGGCGCTGAGCTGACTACTTCTACCAGTGGAGACTTCTGGTGACCTCGGCCCTAGGGCTACCTCCCTACTTACCACCATAGGTGCTGAGCTGGCTACCTCTACCAGTGGAGACTTCTGGTGTCCTCGGTCCTAGGGCTACCTCCCTACTTACCACCATAGGCGCTGAGCTGGCTACCTCTACCAGTTGAGACTTCTGGTGTCCTCGACCCTAGGGCTACCTCCCTACTTACCACCATAGGCGCTGAGATGGCTACCTCTACCAGTGGAGACTTCTGGTGTCCTCGGCCCTAGGGCTACCTCCCTACTTACCACCATAGGCGCTGAGCTGACTACTTCTACCAGTGGAGACTTCTGGTGTCCTCGGCCCTAGGGCTACCTCCCTACTTACCACCATAGGCGCTGAGCTGACTACTTCTACCAGTGGAGACTTCTGGTGTCCTCGACCCTAGGGCTACCTCCCTACTTACCACCATAGGCGCTGAGATGGCTACCTCTACCAGTGGAGACTTCTGGTGTCCTCGGCCCTAGGGCTACCTCCCTACTCACCACCATAGGCTCTGAGCTGACTACTTCTACCAGTTGAGACTTCTGGTGACCTCGGCCCTAGGGCTACCTCCCGACTCACCACCATAGGTGCTGAGCTGGCTACCTCTACCAGTGGAGACTTCTGGTGTCCTCGGCCCTAGGGCTACCTCCCTACTCACGACCATAGGTGCTGAGCTGGCCAGCTGCAGGTGTGAGCCTCGCGAGATGGAATGGCTTTTCCAGCGCGTCTCCCTTACCATCCTCCAGGGAAACGCCTTCTCCATTCTGTCCGCTGGGGCTGTGGGGAGGCCACCTATATGATTGACTGACTTGTCATTTTATCAGTCAGATACTCACTGATCAACTCTGTATCTTTTAGAGCCACTTACAATTTGATTTATGTTGTTGTTTAATACACTGAACAATTTATCAATTAGATAAGACTGTTTGCCTTAACCTTTTAATGTTCAAACCGGCCAAAACCGACCAGAATTCTCTACCTTTTTCTGTTGAAACTGGCTGTAACTGGTCATTTAAACTGATGTTAAGGTATTGTTCTCAAAATAAATACTTTCAAAATCTCATAGATTCGATATTATGTGAGATAATTATGTGAGGTAAAGCCTTTACCATGAAAATATAATAGTATGTATAGAGTAATGTGAATGCTAAAGGTTTAATCTGACTGATTGAAAACAATCAGTCAGTACTCCTCCTTCCATTATTACCTTTGATATCTCTTGTAGCTATGAGTGGGGCCAATATGGACCAGCCCATAGATAAAAAAAATTTGACTTGATAGAAAAAAAGAAAGTATTGTCACTCAGTGACTCCAAATTACTCAAGAACAGGTCTCAAAATTAGATCAGCATTAAAAAAGCAAAACTTTGTTGATAGTGTAATTATAAAGTGTCTGCAGTTGTTCGTATATGAAGCTTTACGAGGCTGTAAACCAGTCATGGGCAACCCACGGCCCGCGAACCTTTCTGAATGGCTTGCCTAAGTGAAATCTTTCTGATTTTTTTACCCCAACTTTTCAGTCGTAATTTATCTTTCTATCATTTTTAAATCATATTAAAGGAATATTTGAAATCCGACCGTCTATTTTCATTGAAATGTGTGTCTCTGTCTATATGTCTTTGTGTCTGTCTATCTGTATGTCTTCCTCTGTCTGTTTGTCTCTGTCTGTCTCTGTCTGTTTCTCTCTGTCTGTGTGTCTCTCTCTGTCTGTCTGTCTGTCTATGTATGTATGTATGTCTGTCTCTGTCTGTTTATCTCTGTCTCTCTGTGTCTGTCTGTCTCTCTGTGTCTGTCTGTCTCTCTGTGTCTGTCTCTCTGTGTCTGTCTGTCTGTCTGTCTCTGTCTGTCTGTCTGTCTCTGTCTGTCTGTCTCTGTCTGTCTGTTTGTGTCTCTCTGTGTGTCTGTGTGTCTGTGTCTGTTTGTCTGTCTGTCTCTGTCTGCGTCTGTCTCTGACTGTCTGCGTCTGTCTCTGACTGTCTGCCTGTCTGTCTGTCTGTGTATGTATGTCTGTCTGTGTGTCTGTCTGTATGTCTGTATGTCTGTCTGTCTCTCTCTCTCTGTCTCTGCCTGTCTCTGTCTGTCTGACTGTCTGTCTGTTTTAACTTCTTTAAAATCTATTTTTGTTATTTATATATTTTACTTTCCTAGCTGAAAGTGTTGCAAAATCCGGACTATTTGAAGAGTGCTTGTCAGAATAAATTAGTTTTCCAGAAGTTCATTCCACCATCATTCCTAAATAATGGCACTAACATCACTGCTCTACAAACAATCTTCTGTACTCAGATTGTTAGTGTTCTGAATGAAACCAAATTAACAGAGCAATTTATTAAAATAGTGAAAAATTTCCCTGAATTGATGAAACAGGTAATTAGAGTTTTGCTTTTGTTGCTAATTAACTTAAATCTAATGTTAGATTTTCCAGTTCCCCTAGATCAGAGCTTCTCAAACTTTTTTGGCCACTGCCCCCCTCCACCCCCCTCCCCCTCCCTCACGGGCATGTAATACCCTCGATGCCCCGCACCCCTCCCTATTTCCAGAGAGGACCTCTCTACGCGCAAATTGTAAATAATATATAATAAATAATATAATTGTTTCTACTTTTGGCACAAGGCCAGCAATTACCCAGTGCATTACTGGTACTTTATTTTATCGACCCCGTAAGGATGAAAGGCAAAGTTAACCTCGGCGGGAATTGAACTCAGAATGGCAAGGGCAGTAACTCTATGCATCAAAGCATGGCGTCCGACCCTCTACTGATACTGCCAATCCACCGCCCTTATATATATATATATATAATAAATAATATAATATATACTATGTATAAATAAATATTATATATTTTTTATTTTACTATATTTATATATAATATGTATCATTTGATATTTAATATACTCTTATATCATCTCTATTGCCACCTCCCACCACCTCCTTAGCCCCCCCCCCCCCCCCCCCGTGGTGGTGGTAGTGTATCTTTTAGTTAATATAGAAGCAGGCAATTTGTTTGATTCATCAAAATTTATAAATCATGTTATCTATTTTAGTTGCCTTAATGTGAAATATTTGTTTTATTCTATTTTATCAGCTTAAAGATGTCGAAAGTATGAAACCTAGTAATTATTCCCATGTACAGTTTTATATGGAATCAGTAAAACTCAGTATAGAAATGCAGAAAGTGTTGTCTTCACTTATCCATCAAAACATTTCTTTCAAACTTGACAATACACTTTTATTAAAATTTCAAGCTGAATATCTAAAACTGTTACAACTGTTTAGTTATCAGTGGGATATTATCAGTAACGGCTATGATGCTGAAAGGTGAGTTTCAGACATTTTTTTATATTTTTTGTTATATTATGCTTTCTTATCTCCTTTTCAAGAAGAGTGTCGCTGGCTATTGTCTGCAGGAATGCTTTTACGGTTTTGTCCATTTAAATGCCATTAGTATAATTTAGTCCTACCCCTAACTAAATAACATATTAATGAAAATGTTGTAGTTTCCTTGAAGCATTGTAAATGATATATAATGTAGAAAGTGATATATGGCTAAACAATGCAAAATGGACGCTAAGATGAAGGTAACGATATGGTTAGTTACCTGGTAATCTTTGTTTTGTTGTTGTTGTTTCTTTCGTCATAGTATATTGGGACATTACTCTATATTTACTATTGTATTTTCACAGTAGTCTTTACCTCACATAATATCTCACATAACATTTACATTACTCTATATTTACTATTGTATTTTCACAGTAAAGGCTTTATCTCACATAATACCTCACATACAATTTACATTACTCTATATATACTATTGTATTTTCACAGTAAAGGCTTTATCTCACATAATACCTCACATACAATTTACATTACTCTATATATACTATTGTATTTTCACAGTAAACACTTTACCTCGCATAATTATCTCATACACTATCGAATCTGAGATTTTGATATTATCTATTTTGAGAACAATACCTTAACATAAGTATGAACAGCCAGTTACAACTGGTTTAAACAGAAAGAGGTGGGAGAATTCTGGCCAGATATGGCTGGTTTAAATGCTAAAGGGTTAAAATCCCTTCCTCAGAGTATAAGAAACTCTAAGAGAAAAATGTTCTGGTCTATTCTCTTTGGAATTAGATTTAGATCCAAATTTTATAATTAATTGCATAAGTTTATTAATATTTTTTTCTCCTTTACAGTATTATGGATGTACTTATTGAAATAAATAAGGCCATGAATTCCATTCCTGATCAACTCTTATCAACTGCAACAATTTATGCAAAAACTCAAGATGTTAGCAACTTGGTAGAATACTACATCATCAGTTTTGCTAATATCCATCTAAAGAAAATTAAAGGTTAGTTTTTATCAATTTGTCTTGCATTTTTTTTTTTTTTACTATAGATTATAAAAGCCGACCTTACCCAATTACACCTCTCAAAGGCAATGACTCACGACTGTGACCTCTGGCGCCACGCAGTAATACAGAGTACCCGACCTCCCATGGGTACAAACTGAAGCATATAGACAATATGCCCCCACACCTCCCACCATAAGGTGGTCGTGGAGGTGCCACGGCAAAAAAGCACCCAGCCCACACTGTAAAGTGGACGTGTAGGCGCCACGAAAAAGCACCCAGCACTCACTGTAAATGAGGTTGGTGTTAGGAAGAGCATCCAGCTGTAGAAATCAAGCCAAATCAGTTCCTGTATGAGCAAGGCATGGTCAGCCGACCAGACACTGCCCACAACAGGACAACCCGTCTAACCCATGCTAGCGTGGAAGAACGGACGTAAAACGGTGATGATGATGATGATTGTTTCATTATGTTTTTTACATTTAGATTCGTAAAAAGCAAAGATCTGTGCATATCTGTCCTAATTATGTATAAAAAAAAAAAACTCTGTTTACCTACTAATACATCACCTAATGGGCATTTCTTCTCAAGATTGAGGCAGTTGTGATAACATCGATTCATAGCAGGGGTTGTTTTCTGGAGAGCAGTGACTCTGGGGTTATAATTAGTTTTGGAAGTGTATCAGAGATTTTGTGTAAGTGTTGTATGGTTTTCTTGATGCAGAATTTGCTTAAGTACTCATTGAGTTACATTATATTCCATGAGCCTCTGTGTGCCGTTCAGTTCTGAGTTACAATGAACAATGTATTGAACACACTAGCTTATTAATTTTCTCAAATAGATGAGGGTATACAATTTCATTTAATTTAAAAAAACTACTGGAATTTTTTTTTAATTCCTGGAAAATATTACTATTTATAAACAAAGTTTTCTTGGAGATCGAGTTGAAGCTCGAGTGTATTAGAATTAATAGAATAATGTGAAAATCTCAACGTAAGAATGGCTGTTAAAACAGCAAAATGCCATCAGTGATTGAGTAAATTTTACTTCCAAGGATAGAAATCAGCAACTAGAAGTGTGTTGACCCACAGAAGTGATAGAAAGAAAGGAGAAAAGGAAGAAAATGAATGAGAGAAGATCACAGAAACATCATTTCACCTCATCAGCTCTCAGACTAGTTATGGTTTCATACAATTTAACTATTTATGATAAAAGAAAAATATATATAATATAAAAAGAAATATGCTAATAATATTTACCTCCATATTTTTTGTTGTTTTTTTTTTCATTGTTTTTTTTTTTCATTGGTTTTTGTGTCTTTTATTTCACAGGAACAGACAAGTTTGTCCTCTTAGACTATCTCAAATCAAATGAATTGAAAAAACTATTTGGTATGGTAGAAATGGTACCTGATTTCTTTAGAATCATTTTACATTCACTATATCGTATAATTCAGCATCCAGATGATGTAAGTAGCTGCTGAATAATTTATTTCTTAACTAATTAATCAACGTTATTTTAGAAAGCTATGAGGGTTGGCTGAAATGTTCACCGGCTGACCAAGATACTCTCATGGAATGACCAAATGAAGTTTATTTTTCAAAATAGTCCCTGGAAAAAAAAACAGTGCTGTTATTAGCAAGAAGAGATGAAATTAATGCATGCAAGATTTCACAGGCCTAGCATCACTCCTTCATAGTCAGCCCATCATCTCCTTTGATGGAAAATAAAAGACAGCCTGGCAAGTGACTGGGGAGGTTTCCTGACCATGTTGTTCAGGATTGCTCCTCTTAGATGTTTTCCTGGCAGCCTGGAGACAATCCATAATGCTACAAATGACACTTTGGTCTGGCTTGCCAGTCTCCACCTGCCTCTCTCGCTACTGTACATATATCATACTACAGGAAGACAGGAACATGATAATGAATATAATAATTGTTTCTACTTTTGGCACAAGGCCAGCAATTATCCCAGTGTATCACTGGTACTTTATTTTATCGACCCCCCCCCCCCCCTGTAAGGATGAAAGACAAAGTTAACTTCGGCAGGATTTGAAGTCAGACTGTAAAAGGACGTATCTCTATGCTACAAAGCATAGTGTCCAACCCTCTACCGATACTGCCAATCGAGATTCCATTGAATATTTCAGATCTTTTGATTAGTTGACACAATTATATTCAGTTTGACACTCTCAATGCCTTCTCTGTCCAACAGAAAAAAATAAGATCCTCTATTTTTTTTACTAATCAAAAGACTTTTTAAAAAAGGCCTCATGTTAATATATCAGTTGATATGTGAGAATGTGTGATAAGAAAACTGAAAGACTACGTCTTCAGTGATATAACAGTACTAGAATTCTTTTCAACACGCTGATTATGTGTATGTGTATATGTGTGTGCATACACATGCATGTGAACACATATACATACACAATACATTTAATTCCCATTTCCAAGAACAGGATACAATTGTTTAGGTAATTAATAATTCTATACCATGCTTTGCAACATAGTTACGCCGCTCTACATTCCGAGTTCAAATCCCGCCCAGGTTAGCTTTGCCTTTCATTCTTACAAGGCTGATAAAATAAAGCCCCAGTAATGCACTGGGGTCAATTTAATTGACTTTCCCCTCTCCCCAAAATTGCTGGCCTTGTTCCTATAGTAGAAATCAATAATTCTAGTCAATGCCAGTAACTCTTGTGTTGCTCCTCAATCAATCAAACTTTATTGATTTTATTTTTAGATATTGTTTATTTATTTGTTAATTTTCATTTCATTTTATTTATCATAATTTTATTTCTTTCCTGTCTTTCATAGGTAAAAAATATATATAATTTATTACAACACGCTGATTGGGATAGCCTTTGTTCTAATAAGATTGTATTTCAACAAATATTTAACAGCCATTTACAGTTTAACAATACACAAATTCACAGCATATTGTGTAACAAAGTTCTGTTAAAGGGAAATTTTTCTCTTTTAATCGCTGATTTAAATAAGAATGTTGAGGGCTTTGGTATCCTCATTCATAACGTAAGTTGTTCATTTTATAAGCATTTCTTGACTACATATAACATTTATATTTGTTTATATTTTAATTATTTTTATTATTCAGTTTTGTTGTTGTTATTGTGATAGCCCCGTAACTCCTTGCAGAGTCTTATGGGTGCTGTGGTGATATACAGAATCTCTTGGGCATTTTTAACCCTAGCGGAGTTTGTTTTCTCTCCTGGATCTCTACTTCTTATTGTGTCCACAAGAGTGTCAGCTACAAAGCCTGGCTAGGTGTGGTTCTGCCACAGCTGAACACATTGCTGTCCTTTCTCATTAAACTCTGCCAAGTCCAATGCTGTGCAGGGGTGTTCCAGCAGGGGGGGGGGGGCATATCAGGGAGCATATCAGGTGCTGTGTAGTCTGTGGTTCAATGCTGCAATCACACAGTCTCCAGGCCTGTGTACAGCAGATTTCTTCTAAAGAAAGTGAGAGAGAGGAAATGAGAAAGAGATATAGAAGAAGAATTGACCTCAGTACTAGACTGGTTCTTTTTTTATCGACCTCGAATGGATGAAAGGCAAAGTTGACCTCAAAGAGCCAGAACAAATACCACATAACCTTCTATTTTTTGTTCTAACAACTCTGCCAATTCACCACCTTTTTATACACTTACCAGCAACTAAATACTATTCAATAGAACTACAGACTTCTAAGCCAATAATGTAACAAACAACTGAAGGTTTATATTCTACCATTGATGCTTTACAATGTCTTTAGTCAAGTCTCTTATCGCTAATGGCCCAGTTACTTGACAGCCAGTAGTAACTATGGATGTTTTGTGATCATGTCACTGCTAACTCAGTAGCCATGACAAAACCAAACACTATTGTTTAACCCTTTAACATTGTATAACCCTTTAATGTTCAAACCGGCCAAAACCGGCTAGAATTCTCTTCCTCTTTCTGTTGAAACTGGCTGTAACCGGTCGCTTAAACTTATGTTAAGGTATTGTTCTCAAAATAAATACTTTCAAAATCTCATAGATTCGATATTATGCGAGATATTTATGTGAGATAAAGCATTTCCCATGAAAATACAATAGTATATATAGAGTAATGTGAATGCTAAAGGGTTAAACCGGTCATATCCAGCCAAAATTCTCTACCTTTTCCTGTTGAAACTGGCTGTGACTGGTCGCATATACTGATGTTAAGGTATTGTTCTCAAAATAAATATCATAGATTTGATATCATGTGAGATATTTATGTAGTAAAGCCTTTACCATGAAAATACAATAGTATATATAGAGTAATGTGAATACTAAAGGGTTAAGGAATTTATGTAAATATTTGAAATCCAATATTGATTTGGGCTGCTTTCGTCGTCGTGATCCATCGTCATCATTGTTGTTGTCGTGTGTCATTTTCCATCACCGTCGTCAGTGTCCATCGTTGTTTTCGTCATCATCGTCGTCGTCATCATCTCGTCCGTCATCCGTCATCATCATCATCGTCCATCGTCACAATCATCATCGTCCATCATCGTCCATCGTCCTTCATCATCATCATCGTCCATCGTCCTTCGTCATCATCATCGTCCATCGTCCGTCGTCATCATCATCGTCCATCGTCCGTCGTCATCATCATCGTCCATCATCCGTCATCATCATCGTCCATCATCCTTCATCATCATCATCGTTCATCGTCCATCGTCCGTCGTCAACGTCCATCGTCCGTCATCATTATCATCCTCATTGTCCATCATCGTCCGTCATCATTATCATCCTCATTGTCCATCATCGTCCGTCATCATCATCCGTCATCATCGTCCATCGCCCGTCATCATCATCATCATCCGTCGTCATTGTCCATCGTTGTCATTGCCATCATTATCATCCATCGTCGTCATTGTCCATCATCGTCGTCTTCCGTCATTGTCATGATCGTCCATCATCGTCGCCATCATTATCTGTCATCATCTGTCATCGTCTGTTGTCATCCGTCACCATCGTTGTCTGTCATCATCCATCATCATCATCCGTCATCATCCATCCTCGTCTGTCACCCATCATACCACGCCATCATCATCCGTCATCATCCATCCTCGTCATACCACGCCATCATCATCCGTCATCATCCGTCATCCTCGTCTGTCACCCATCATCCCACGCCATCATCCGTCATCATCCGTCATCCTCGTCTGTCACCCATCATCCCACGCCATCATCATCCGTCATCCATCATCATCCGTCATCCTCGTCTGACACCCATCATCCCACGCCACCATCATCATTGACACCATCATCATTGCCATCACTATTTTCGATAGTGTTCCGTCATTGTAGACATCATTAGTTATTGTTGTTGTTTTTGTTTTACATCCTTTACAGCTTGACGTTCTCTTCACAACTGATCCAGAAAACATTGTAAGAAATGTCAGTTACTTTGAAATAGCAAAAGAAGTGATACAATTTGAAAAACTGATAGAGGAGGTGTCAAAGAAACCACCACATTTTTTCATAAGTTCAAACAACGAGTGGATGGACAGCAATGCTTATGAAAAAACACTTAATTCATTTCAAGAGAAGTTAAAAGACATTGAACAAGAACTAATGGTATCAAGGTAAATTTATGTAACATGATGCATTAATAAGATTTCTTCACTATTTTTTATATTATTTTTATTTGGTTGATCTATTCTTGAGAAAAGGGCAGGACCCATAACCTGCCAACATAGAAATGATCCTTGTTGTTGATGTTCTGATTAAACTTTTGAAGGTCAACTCCTTTTAAACTTAAACTTTTAAACTTTTGAAAGTCAACTCCTTTTAAACTTAAACTTAAACTTTTGAACCTTTTAAACCTTTCAAGGCTGCATTTCTAATGAAATACACTCTATTTTAACTAGTTAATGACGAATTTTGAGGGATTTACTAAAATTATTAATTATTTCATTACTAAGATAGTAACTTAATGTAAAGCTCTTATAAAATATTATATGGGAAGATTTTAATTTAAAGTGGAAACCTTTAAAGTGAGTGGTTTTATTTCATAGAACCACATCTGGTTTTGGCTGGGTTGGTAACTAAAGGATTAAAGAAAGAGACAATATCTAGGGGGTGAGTTTCAGAGAGCCAACAATCTGAGTATAAAGGACTGGGCATAGTGGTTAGTGCAAGGCATGGGAATCTAGACACAATATGGGTGATGAAAGACAAGAAGGTCAAGGGAGCCTACATGGAACTTTCAGTAAGATCCAAGGAGCTTTTCTGAGATATTTGTCTACATTGGGCTTTGGGGAATAATTTATTCATCTTTTTAATTAAGTGTTGACAATACAAAGAAAGTCTCAGAACAAAATATATATATCTTCTTTTCTTTGCTTGCTTATTCCTGAGAGAATAGTAGGGACAGAGTCCTCAAACACTCCCTCCAGTGTGTCCTATCAGAAGCAACCATCTCCAACTGATCCAGCTGGGTCCCCAAGTGTGACCAGCCAAGCTCATGGATGTTATCCAGCCATCTTGCTTGGGGTCTACCCCTGGGTCTCCTACCTGTTGATATTGCCTGTAAAATCTATCCAGGATGTTATCCAGCCATCTTGCTCAGGGGTCTACCCCTGGGTCTCCTACCTGTTGGTTTTGCCCATAAAATCTGTCCAACTGTTCTTTCCAGAGACATTCTAACAATATGCCCATAGTATCGGAGCTGTTATCTCCCAATTCGGAGAAGTAGTGGTTCTACTTGGAATGACTCTCTGATCTCCGAGCTACACACTTTATTGAGTAACCTTAATCCAAAGACCCTTCAGAGGAACCCCATTTCGGCCGCTTGTATTCACGATTGTATTCTTTATACATCTTCTATAAATTAATTTAAAAAATGGATTCTTTTTTCATCTTTTCTATTAGTTCTAGATTGAATGTAAATATAATGAAAATAATACAGACAGTAACTAAAATGAGTGGACTGCAAATGGCAGACACCAGTGTTATTGTGCAGCAAAAAATCATTGAATTTATCAATGCTAATCTACAAATGATTACTGGTATGTATTCACAATCTTTCCCTAAACTATATAAAATTTCAGGTCCTTCTCTAAAAAAAAAAAAAAATTTATAATTATACATAATTATTATTTATTAATGATTAAAAATCATTGAATTTATCAATGCTAATCTACAAATGATTACTGGTATGTATTCACAATCTTTAATACCTTTATCAATATTATATTATATCTTTTATAACTTACTTACTTTATATAGCTTACTGCTTTGTAGAAATATATCAAATATATACATCTTTGGTGCCTCTTTAACCCTTTAGCATTTAAACCGGTCATATCCAACCAGAATTCTCTCACCTCTTTCTGTTCAAACTGGCTGTAACCAGCCACTCATACTGATGTTAAGGTATCGTTCTCAAAATAAATAATATCAAAATCTCATAGATTCGATATTGTGTGAAATAATAATGTAAGATAAATCCTTTACCGTGAAAATACAATAGTAAATATAGAGTAATGTAAATGCTAAAGAGTTAATATAAGGCATTGAATAATTCTAAAATTGCAAATATGTTTCAGTTTTCAATCTCAAAACATAAATACGGTGTAGTTTTACTTTAACCATTATTTTATTTTTATTTCAGCATCAAATACATTTAATGTGTTTCAATATGTACAATCTGAAGAACTCAGGAAGTTACTTGGAACAGTTGATTTGACACCAGAAGTTGCCTCATTGCTGGCTGCAACTGCTTTAGATGTATTTACTAATCCACAGAGGGTAAGTAGTGTATAGAATACGTAATGATATTTTTCCTTGAATATAACAAATAAAATCATTAATGGATACAAGATGAAATTGTACATATCTTTGTACAGTGTTAAATATGAAAATAAAGGATATTACACTGATAGATATGAAAATATAGGATATCATAATAATAAATATAAAAATAAAGGATATCATACTGATAAATATGAAAATATAGGATATCATAGCGATAAATATGTAAATAAAGGATATCATAATGTTAAATATGAAAATATAGAATATCATAATGATAAATATGAAAATGGGATATCATATTGATAAATATGAATATAAAGCATATCAGAATGATTAATATGAAAATAAAAGATATCACAATGATAAATATGAAAATATAGAATATCACATTGATAAATATGAAAATATAGGATATCACATTGATAAATATGAAAATATAGGATATCACATTGATAAATATGAAAATATAGGATATCATAATGATAAATATGATATTAAAGGATACCATTGATAAATATGAAAATAAAGGATATCATATTGATAAATATGGAAATAAAGGATATCACATTGAAGATAGTCAGAATTGATCTATGATAAAAATGATTCTCATAATTGATCATCATAGAAATGATCTGTTAGTATATAAATGAATCTAAATCTCTTCAAGTATTAGAAGGTCGTTAAGTATGAAATTTGTAGAAGTCTGTAGAAAAAAAAGAAATTTCTACAAATTTCATACTTGACGACCCTATATATTCCTGATGAATGGTGCCAGTGTTCTACATTGCCACCAAACTTTGGTAGTTAATAAATGTGTTTCAACATAGTAATGAAATCATTATCATCATCATTGTCTTCATCTTCTTCTTCATCATCAGCAGCATCATCATCATCATTTTCTGCTGCTGATGATGCCTATTTTTAAAAAAAATACTTGCAGTTACTTATGTCATACACTATTATATTTTTGCTGTAAAAGTTTTATCTCAGTTACATCAAATAATATCAAATCTACAAGATTTTGATGATGTTATTATTCATTTGAGAACCCTACCTTAACCCTTTAGCATTTACACCAGCCATATCCGGCCAGAATCTCTCACCATTTTCTGTTCAAACCAGCTGTAACAGGCCACTCATACTGATGTTAAAGTAAGGTTCTCAAAATAAATAACATCAAAATCTCATAGATTCAGTATTCTGTGAGATAATTATATGAGGTAAAGCATTTACCATGAAAATATATTATATATAGAGTAATGTAAATGCTAAAGGGTTAAGTTACTTTCATCTAAACATTCTATTTGCTAATCTAAATGATGTAGTTTTGAATATTCTCTGAACATTAGAATAAAATACAGAGGTAATGGAAGAAGATATTGTAAGTAAGTTATTTACATGAGAGAAATAAATAAATATAAATTGTTAGAGTTAAATATTTTGTAAGATTTTAGTGATATGAAAATGTAAATATAAATATACAAAATGTTGAAAATGTTTCTTACTGTGACAATACAATAGTAAATATAAAGTAATGTAAATGCTAAAGGGTTAATGTTGGTATAAATGGCCAGTTACAGCCGGTTATGGCTGGTTTGAACTAGTTATATATTAAAAGGTTGAACTATAAAATTATTGTGTGTGTGTGTGACAGCTCACACCTATGCAGGTTTAGCTGGCCTCCTCCAAGGTATATCTCGTTGGAGGTGTCTTGGGTAATTTAATGATAGGGACCCTAGTCCTATCATCTCATTTCTACAGCTGAGTCAACTGGAGCAGCGTGAAATAAAGTGTCTTGCTGAAGGAAATAACACATCACCCAGTCCAAGAATTGAACTGACAACTTCTCAATTGCAAGCCCAATGCTCTAACTACTAAACCATGCGCCTTCACAATAGTAAATATAGAGTAATGTAAATGCTAAAGGGTATAAACATTGTTGGTATAAACAGCCGGTTATGGCTGGTTTGAACAGAAAGAAGTGAGGAAATTCTAGCCAGATGCGACTAGTTTAATCCTTTTGCAATCACATTACTCTCTATATTTTCTATTGTATTTTCACATAAAAGACTTTACTTCACATAATTATCTCACATAACATCAAATCTACGAGATTTTGATATTTATTTTGAGAACAATACATTAACATCAGTATGAGTGGCCAGATATTCAGGCCGGATATGGCCGGTTTAACCATTTAGCATTTAAACCGGCCATATCCAGCCAGAATTCTCTCACCTATTTCTGTTCAAACCAGCTGTAACCAGCCGCTCATTCTAATGTTTAGGTATGGTTCTCAAAATAAATATCATCAAAATCTCAGATATGATATTATGTGAGATAATTATGTGAAGTAAAGTGTTTACCATGAAAATACAATAGTTTATACAGAGTAATGTAAATGCTAAAGGGTTAAATGCTAAAGGGTTAAATACTAAAAGGTTGAACTATAAAATTATTGCTGATATTGTATTTCTCTTGTATATTTCTTTCATCAGCTTGAACCACTTATGAAAGATGTAACTCTTTTGGAAAAGATGTGTCTTAATACAACTATCTTCCGAAGACTCTTCCCGTTATTTCAAAATGAAAGATACATACAATCTGCATGTAACCTGATTTCAGATGTTGATTATAATAAGATGTTTCAACAAGTGAATGCAACATTTCCTGGTTTCAGTGGTATTTGGGAACTGGTGAGCTTTGATATATTCTTTATGTTCGCTATCTATTACATGTATTTCATTATTAATCAAGTCTTCTGCTTCTTCTTCTTCTTCTTCTTCTTCTTCTTGTTCAATGAGGCTGGGGTCACCCTAAGCCAGCGATCCCAACACATCGTTGTGTGTAGAGCCAACCAGGTCCACCAGTGCCCCCCCCTCCTCCCCCATCACTGGTGGTCCTGTGCCAGATCCTCCGAGGTCGTGTTGAGCCTCCAGAGATCTTCCCTGATGACATTCAGCCATCTGGTGCGGGGGGCCCTCACACATGGCTTCTTCCAGCCTGCACTTGCTGCATCAAATGAGAGTAAGGCCCTGGTAGGATGATCTTGTGGAGGAAAGCAGAGGACATGTCTGTACCAGTTGCATGCGACGCAGGAAGCTGTGGGCCGGTGTGTGCAAGCATGCAATACTTTGTTGGAAATGTGGTGGTCTTATCTGATGTTTTTGATGGTCCTTGGGGCTCTGCTATTGAAGCTGTCAATCCTCTTTGCTGGGGTTTTAGTGAGGGGCCACGTTTCTGCTCCATAGAGGCAATCAGAGAGAACCGATGTGTTGTAAATTAATCAAGTGTATTGTTTAATTTATGTGTGTGTATGAGTCTGTGTGTATGCTTAGTGAAGATGTGTGTGATATATGTATGTGTGTGTATGAGTCTGTGTGTATGCTTAGTGAAGATGTGTGTGATATATGTATGTGTATGCTTAGTGAAGATGTGTGTGTATGAGTCTGTGTGTATGCTTAGTGAAGATGTGTGTGATATATGTATGTGTGTGTATGAGTCTGTGTGTATGCTTAGTGAAGATGTGTGTGATATATGTATGTGTGTGTGAGTCTAAGTGTGTATGCTTAATGAAGATGTGAATTTAATTTGAAAAAAAAGAATGAACTTTCCTTATAACTCTTCTATAAACTTCTTTTAACATTCCCTATTTTTTATTTTCAGTATGTACATTTAGCAAATGGCTCACTTAGTCAAAGGTTTTCTGTAAACTACACTGCATATGGGATGTCTCTAAAGAAAATGGAAACATCGATTGCTTCTTTGGTAATGAAACCTCCCAAATTTATATTTGATGATAACTCAAATTTTACATTGGATTCCTTTACAAAACTGCTTTTCAACATAACAGGAACGGACATATTTACCCAACTTTCCAAGTATGTAATTGTTTTACAATTTTTTATCTAATGCAAATATTTTTTTCCCATCGTCTTATTAAGGTTTCCTCTGAGTTTGAGAGTTAAAACAAAACTGATAAAAAAATTCTTCTTCTTCGACCACTTATTTCTGAGAAGGTCGTGGGGTGGGGGCAGATTCCTCAAA
>OZ024758.1:23153731-23178731 GCA_964016885.1 Eledone cirrhosa
ATACAGTCTCCAGAATTAAAGAAACTTCTTGGACTGGTTGAAGTCTCACCAAAAGTTGCTTCATTGCTGGCTGCCACTGGTTTAGACATGCTGACTAATCCACAAAGAGTAAGTAGCAATTTCAGAGATAATAATTCAAGGATCAAACAGCAATTATATTTTTTTCCCGTTTATTATTCCATTTATACATCAATGAATGTTAAACATTTATTATTTCTAATTGAAAGAAATCTTAGTGATACACTCACCTTCTCCAGTCTGTAGTAGGGAGTTAATATATTTTGATAATTTAAATATCTTAGCAATATTGAAATTTGTTTCAGATATATCGACAGAATAATTATATTTATATTTTTAGTTATTTCCTTAGAAAATATTCCATGTCTAACTAACATTACATGCAATATTATTTCTGTAACATTAACGAATCTAATCTTAGATGTGAACACCCTGAAGTTTGGAGATTTGATAAAATAATATAAGGACATGTCTGATTTTAATCAGAAGACATCTTGAGAATTACAAATAATTACTGTGTTAAACAAAACTTAAATCTATAATATGTTAAGAATTCTTTTTGTAATCCTTTGTTTTCTCTTCCATCAGCTCCTACCATTTATTGAAGATGAAATGATATGGCAAAAGATGTGTCATAATACAACAGTTTTCAGAAAACTCTTCCCATTGTTTAAAGATGAAAGCAATATAAAAGCTGCATGTAATCTGTTGACAGATGTTGATTTTAATAAACTCTTACAACAAATAAATGCAACACTTCCTGGTTTCAACAGTCTCTGGGAAATGGTGAGCTTTGAAGTATTATTTCTCTTTGTAGTTATTTGCTCACTATTCAAATATATTGTATTAATGTTTTAGTGAAATAAAGTAGACTAGTAAATAATCCCAGTTACTTATTGTGTTCTCCTCACAACAAATATTTATTTGATCTATTGTGCTTGTATTCTTACTCTAGACCTTTATTTTTATAGGTTCCAAAGTATTATATATATGTGTCTGTGTATGTGACAGTAGATAAGGTTTTGTTTATATATATCAAGAATGAATGCTTTAATAAGATAACTCCTTACAAGATAACTGGTTGAGAGTCACTACCACAAACAAGAAGTTTGAGAAATAATTAAGTATTGCATATGATTGAACAATATATATTGTAGTCAGCATATGTAGACAATTTTAATAGACAAAGAAACATATGTTAAAGCAAATAAATTCCTAATTTTCTTTCTTGCCGAAGTTTATATTACTTATATATATATATATATATATATATATATATATATATATATATATATATATATATTCAAAAGTAAAGACTTTAAATATTTCCTACACAGGTAAAACTATAGGAAAAGTAAGTTGAAAATGCAATTGAAGTTTTTAAGAAAATTTATATACAATAATTCATAACTTAACCTGTTTCACAAGTTTTGTGATTTCTTCTTCTTCTCCTTCTCCTCCTTTTCCTTCTTCTTCTTTTCCTTCTTCTTTTTCTTCTCTTTCTTCTTCTTCATCTTCTTCCATCCCTCTTCCAAAAGTGAAACATTCATATTACTTTATCTAATATCTACAATATATCTGGCCTGTCACACCACCATATTGTTAATGTCTAATCCACACAAATATTGTTTCTTTTTATTTAGTTCTCACATATTTTCTTATTGTTTTCAGGTCCTGGTTGTCAGTAGTTACAATGAAAATGTTACACTCCCTGTAGACTATTCAGCATATGTTACATCTCAGATGCAGTTTCAGCAATTACTTATGAAATTGATTAATAATCCTCCAAAATTTCAATGGGGTGTCAATGCAAACTTCACATTGGATTCATTTAATGAATTATTTACCAATATAACAGGAAAGGACTTATTGGCTAAACTTGCTAAGTAGGTGAAACTTTATTTTACAATTTCAACATTTTGTATATTTAAAATTTACATTTTCATATCACCAAAATCTTACAAAATGTTTAACTCTAATAATTTATATTTATTTATTTCTATCAAATAAATAACTTTTTCTTAATATCTTCTTCCATTACCTCTGGCCAGTTTAAATGCTAAAAGGTTAATGCTACAAGACTAAATGAATCAATTTAGTAAATTTCAAAGAAATATATTCCTTCTCCCTCACTGAAAGTAAATTCATTCTTTATAACATATTTCACTCACAATCTAGACATCTAATATATATTTTAATTTTATTGAATTGCTTCTATTTTCAGCCCTCAGATTGTCAATGCTTACATAATGCAGTTATTTGCTACAGTGGGTAATGCTTTTGGACTTCCATCACAAAATATGCAAATCTATATAGAGCAGAAGGTTCTGAAATTTATGAATGCCAATTTGAAACTTATTTCAGGTATGTATTAAAGATCTCTGTATTGTTTTTATTTCAATTTATATTAAAACTTTAAACATCCAACATGCCATTCAACATTTTCTACAGAGCTGTTCACCATTGATATTCAATTCATTATTTAACTTTGCTATAAATATTACAGTCAATTAATTATTAAATATGAAAGTCAGAAAGAACTCTAAAGACACTAATCTGAGACTAACACTTTATAACAGAGAGATGGTTATATGGTATCTAATGCGCTCAATATCACATAATAGAAATTAATGTAGAGCCTGGGACAGAATTCAATACATTGGCTCATGTGTTTGACCAAACATTCTTAATTTAATTGGTACTATTTTCAATATATTTTCCTATATTTCTAAATTTTAGAAATCTTCACATATTTCAGACAACTGATATACAATTCAATAATATTTATCATCGAACTTTATATGTATTATTATAAAATTGATTAGTTCTGTCAGAACTCTAATATCATTGCTTGTTTTCCTTTCAGCATCTGGCACATTCAACATGTTTGATTATATACAGTCTCCAGAATTAAAGAAACTTCTTGGACTGGTTGAAGTCTCACCAAAAGTTGCTTCATTATTGGCTGCCACTGGTTTAGACATGCTGACTAAGCCACAAAGAGTAAGTAGCAATTTCAGAGATAATAATTCAAGGATCAAACAGCAATTATCTGGGGTTTTTTTGTTTATGATTCCATTTATATCAATGAATGCTGAACATTTATTATTTCTAATTGAAAGAAATCTTAGTGATACACTCACCTTCTCCACAGTCTGTAGTAGGGAGATAATATATTTTGATAATTTAAATATCTTAGCAATATTGAAATTTATTTCAGATATATCGACAGAATAATTATATTTACACCTTTAGTCATTGCGTCAAAGACGCTACTTTTTTACTAAAATAAGTCTCAAAAATCTATCATGCGTCCTGGAGGCTGAAATTTGTTTATTATTTCTATTCAAATTTTTGGTTGTCAAAATTAGGGTGCGTCCTCGACGACGAAGCGTCTTTGGTGCTGTGAAATACAGTATTTCCTTAGAAAATATTCCATGTCTAACTAACATTACATGCAATATTATTTCTGTAACATTAACGAATCTAATCTTAGAAGTCAACACCCTGAAGTTTGGAGATTTGATAAAATAATATAAGGACATGTCTGATTTTAATCAGAAGACATCTTGAGAATTACAAATAATTACTGTGTTAAACAAAACTTAAATCTACAATATGTTAAGAATTCTTTTTGTAATCCTTTGTTTTCTCTTCCATCAGCTCCTACCATTTATTGAAGATGAAATGATATGGCAAAAGATGTGTTTTAATACAACAGTTTTCAGAAAACTCTTCCCATTGTTTAAAGATGAAAGCAATATAAAAGCTGCATGTAATCTGTTGACAGATGTTGATTTTAATAAACTCTTACAACAAATAAATGCAACACTTCCTGGTTTCAACAGTCTCTGGGAAATGGTGAGCTTTGAAGTATTATTTCTCTTTGTAGTTATTTGCTCACTATTCAAATATATTGTATTAATGTTTTAGTGAAATAAAGTAGACTAGTAAATAATCCCAGTTACTTATTGTGTTCTCCTCACAACAAATATTTATTTGATCTATTGTGCTTGTATTCTTACTCTAGACCTTTATTTTTATAGGTTCCAAAGTATTATATATATGTGTCTGTGTATGTGACAGTAGATAAGGTTTTGTTTATATATATCAAGAATGAATGCTTTAATAAGATAACTCCTTACAAGATAACTGGTTGAGAGTCACTACCACAAACAAGAAGTTTGAGAAATAATTAAGTATTGCATATGATTGAACAATATATATTGTAGTCAGCATATGTAGACAATTTTAATAGACAAAGAAACATATGTTAAAGCAAATAAATTCCTAATTTTCTTTCTTGCCGAAGTTTATATTACTTATATATATATATATATATATATATATATATATATATATATATATATATATTCAAAAGTAAAGACTTTAAATATTTCCTACACAGGTAAAACTATAGGAAAAGTAAGTTGAAAATGCAATTGAAGTTTTTAAGAAAATTTATATACAATAATTCATAACTTAACCTGTTTCACAAGTTTTGTGATTTCTTCTTCTTCTCCTTCTCCTCCTTTTCCTTCTTCTTCTTTTCCTTCTTCTTTTTCTTCTCTTTCTTCTTCTTCATCTTCTTCCATCCCTCTTCCAAAAGTGAAACATTCATATTACTTTATCTAATATCTACAATATATCTGGCCTGTCACACCACCATATTGTTAATGTCTAATCCACACAAATATTGTTTCTTTTTATTTAGTTCTCACATATTTTCTTATTGTTTTCAGGTCCTGGTTGTCAGTAGTTACAATGAAAATGTTACACTCCCTGTAGACTATTCAGCATATGTTACATCTCAGATGCAGTTTCAGCAATTACTTATGAAATTGATTAATAATCCTCCAAAATTTCAATGGGGTGTCAATGCAAACTTCACATTGGATTCATTTAATGAATTATTTACCAATATAACAGGAAAGGACTTATTGGCTAAACTTGCTAAGTAGGTGAAACTTTATTTTACAATTTCAACATTTTGTATATTTAAAATTTACATTTTCATATCACCAAAATCTTACAAAATTTTTAACTCTAATAATTTATATTTATTTATTTCTATCAAATAAATAACTTTTTCTTAATATCTTCTTCCATTACCTCTGGCCAGTTTAAATGCTAAAAGGTTAATGCTACAAGACTAAATGAATCAATTTAGTAAATTTCAAAGAAATATATTCCTTCTCCCTCACTGAAAGTAAATTCATTCTTTATAACATATTTCACTCACAATCTAGACATCTAATATATATTTTAATTTTATTGAATTGCTTCTATTTCCAGCCCTCAGATTGTCAATGCTTACATAATGCAGTTATTTGCTACAGTGGGTAATGCTTTTGGACTTCCATCACAAAATATGCAAATCTATATAGAGCAGAAGGTTCTGAAATTTATGAATGCCAATTTGAAACTTATTTCAGGTATGTATTAAAGATCTCTGTATTGTTTTTATTTCAATTTATATTAAAACTTTAAACATCCAACATGCCATTCAACATTTTCTACAGAGCTGTTCACCATTGATATTCAATTCATTATTTAACTTTGCTATAAATATTACAGTCAATTAATTATTAAATATGAAAGTCAGAAAGAACTCTAAAGACACTAATCTGAGACTAACACTTTATAACAGAGAGATGGTTATATGGTATCTAATGCGCTCAATATCACATAATAGAAATTAATGTAGAGCCTGGGACAGAATTCAATACATTGGCTCATGTGTTTGACCAAACATTCTTAATTTAATTGGTACTATTTTCAATATATTTTCCTATATTTCTAAATTTTAGAAATCTCCACATATTTCAGACAACTGATATGCAATTCAATAATATTTATCATCGAACTTTATATGTATTATTATAAGATTGATTAGTTCTGTCAGAACTCTAATATCATTGCTTGTTTTCCTTTCAGCATCTGGCACATTCAACATGTTTGATTATATACAGTCTCCAGAATTAAAGAAACTTCTTGGACTGGTTGAAGTCTCACCAAAAGTTGCTTCATTATTGGCTGCCACTGGTTTAGACATGCTGACTAAGCCACAAAGAGTAAGTAGCAATTTCAGAGATAATAATTCAAGGATCAAACAGCAATTATCTGGGGTTTTTTTGTTTATGATTCCATTTATATCAATGAATGCTGAACATTTATTATTTCTAATTGAAAGAAATCTTAGTGATACACTCACCTTCTCCACAGTCTGTAGTAGGGAGATAATATATTTTGATAATTTAAATATCTTAGCAATATTGAAATTTATTTCAGATATATCGACAGAATAATTATATTTACACCTTTAGTCATTGCGTCAAAGACGCTACTTTTTTACTAAAATAAGTCTCAAAAATCTATCATGCGTCCTGGAGGCTGAAATTTGTTTATTATTTCTATTCAAATTTTTGGTTGTCAAAATTAGGGTGCGTCCTCGACGACGAAGCGTCTTTGGTGCTGTGAAATACAGTATTTCCTTAGAAAATATTCCATGTCTAACTAACATTACATGCAATATTATTTCTGTAACATTAACGAATCTAATCTTAGAAGTCAACACCCTGAAGTTTGGAGATTTGATAAAATAATATAAGGACATGTCTGATTTTAATCAGAAGACATCTTGAGAATTACAAATAATTACTGTGTTAAACAAAACTTAAATCTACAATATGTTAAGAATTCTTTTTGTAATCCTTTGTTTTCTCTTCCATCAGCTCCTACCATTTATTGAAGATGAAATGATATGGCAAAAGATGTGTTTTAATACAACAGTTTTCAGAAAACTCTTCCCATTGTTTAAAGATGAAAGCAATATAAAAGCTGCATGTAATCTGTTGACAGATGTTGATTTTAATAAACTCTTACAACAAATAAATGCAACACTTCCTGGTTTCAACAGTCTCTGGGAAATGGTGAGCTTTGAAGTATTATTTCTCTTTGTAGTTATTTGCTCACTATTCAAATATATTGTATTAATGTTTTAGTGAAATAAAGTAGACTAGTAAATAATCCCAGTTACTTATTGTGTTCTCCTCACAACAAATATTTATTTGATCTATTGTGCTTGTATTCTTACTCTAGACCTTTATTTTTATAGGTTCCAAAGTATTATATATATGTGTCTGTGTATGTGACAGTAGATAAGGTTTTGTTTATATATATCAAGAATGAATGCTTTAATAAGATAACTCCTTACAAGATAACTGGTTGAGAGTCACTACCACAAACAAGAAGTTTGAGAAATAATTAAGTATTGCATATGATTGAACAATATATATTGTAGTCAGCATATGTAGACAATTTTAATAGACAAAGAAACATATGTTAAAGCAAATAAATTCCTAATTTTCTTTCTTGCCGAAGTTTATATTACTTATATATATATATATATATATATATATATATATATATATATATATATATATATTCAAAAGTAAAGACTTTAAATATTTCCTACACAGGTAAAACTATAGGAAAAGTAAGTTGAAAATGCAATTGAAGTTTTTAAGAAAATTTATATACAATAATTCATAACTTAACCTGTTTCACAAGTTTTGTGATTTCTTCTTCTTCTCCTTCTCCTCCTTTTCCTTCTTCTTCTTTTCCTTCTTCTTTTTCTTCTCTTTCTTCTTCTTCATCTTCTTCCATCCCTCTTCCAAAAGTGAAACATTCATATTACTTTATCTAATATCTACAATATATCTGGCCTGTCACACCACCATATTGTTAATGTCTAATCCACACAAATATTGTTTCTTTTTATTTAGTTCTCACATATTTTCTTATTGTTTTCAGGTCCTGGTTGTCAGTAGTTACAATGAAAATGTTACACTCCCTGTAGACTATTCAGCATATGTTACATCTCAGATGCAGTTTCAGCAATTACTTATGAAATTGATTAATAATCCTCCAAAATTTCAATGGGGTGTCAATGCAAACTTCACATTGGATTCATTTAATGAATTATTTACCAATATAACAGGAAAGGACTTATTGGCTAAACTTGCTAAGTAGGTGAAACTTTATTTTACAATTTCAACATTTTGTATATTTAAAATTTACATTTTCATATCACCAAAATCTTACAAAATTTTTAACTCTAATAATTTATATTTATTTATTTCTATCAAATAAATAACTTTTTCTTAATATCTTCTTCCATTACCTCTGGCCAGTTTAAATGCTAAAAGGTTAATGCTACAAGACTAAATGAATCAATTTAGTAAATTTCAAAGAAATATATTCCTTCTCCCTCACTGAAAGTAAATTCATTCTTTATAACATATTTCACTCACAATCTAGACATCTAATATATATTTTAATTTTATTGAATTGCTTCTATTTCCAGCCCTCAGATTGTCAATGCTTACATAATGCAGTTATTTGCTACAGTGGGTAATGCTTTTGGACTTCCATCACAAAATATGCAAATCTATATAGAGCAGAAGGTTCTGAAATTTATGAATGCCAATTTGAAACTTATTTCAGGTATGTATTAAAGATCTCTGTATTGTTTTTATTTCAATTTATATTAAAACTTTAAACATCCAACATGCCATTCAACATTTTCTACAGAGCTGTTCACCATTGATATTCAATTCATTATTTAACTTTGCTATAAATATTACAGTCAATTAATTATTAAATATGAAAGTCAGAAAGAACTCTAAAGACACTAATCTGAGACTAACACTTTATAACAGAGAGATGGTTATATGGTATCTAATGCGCTCAATATCACATAATAGAAATTAATGTAGAGCCTGGGACAGAATTCAATACATTGGCTCATGTGTTTGACCAAACATTCTTAATTTAATTGGTACTATTTTCAATATATTTTCCTATATTTCTAAATTTTAGAAATCTCCACATATTTCAGACAACTGATATGCAATTCAATAATATTTATCATCGAACTTTATATGTATTATTATAAGATTGATTAGTTCTGTCAGAACTCTAATATCATTGCTTGTTTTCCTTTCAGCATCTGGCACATTCAACATGTTTGATTATATACAGTCTCCAGAATTAAAGAAACTTCTTGGACTGGTTGAAGTCTCACCAAAAGTTGCTTCATTATTGGCTGCCACTGGTTTAGACATGCTGACTAAGCCACAAAGAGTAAGTAGCAATTTCAGAGATAATAATTCAAGGATCAAACAGCAATTATCTGGGGTTTTTTTGTTTATGATTCCATTTATATCAATGAATGCTGAACATTTATTATTTCTAATTGAAAGAAATCTTAGTGATACACTCACCTTCTCCACAGTCTGTAGTAGGGAGATAATATATTTTGATAATTTAAATATCTTAGCAATATTGAAATTTATTTCAGATATATCGACAGAATAATTATATTTACACCTTTAGTCATTGCGTCAAAGACGCTACTTTTTTACTAAAATAAGTCTCAAAAATCTATCATGCGTCCTGGAGGCTGAAATTTGTTTATTATTTCTATTCAAATTTTTGGTTGTCAAAATTAGGGTGCGTCCTCGACGACGAAGCGTCTTTGGTGCTGTGAAATACAGTATTTCCTTAGAAAATATTCCATGTCTAACTAACATTACATGCAATATTATTTCTGTAACATTAATGAATCTAATCTTAGAAGTCAACACACTGAAATTTGGAGATTTGATAAAATAATATAAGGACATGTCTGATTTTAATCAGATGATATCTTGAGAATTACAAATAATTACTGTGTAAAACAAAACTTAAATCTACAATATGTTAAGAATTCTTTTTGTAATCCTTTGTTTTCTCTTCCATCAGCTCCTACCATTTATTGAAGATGAAATGATATGGCAAAAGATGTGTCTTAATACAACAGTTTTCAGAAAACTCTTCCCATTGTTTAAAGATGAAAGCAATATAAAAGCTGCATGTAATCTGTTGACACATGTTGATTTTAATAAACTCTTACAACAAATAAATGCAACACTTCCTGGTTTCAACAGTCTCTGGGAAATGGTGAGCTTTGAAGTATTATTTCTCTTTGTAGTTATTTGCTCACTATTCAAATATATTGTATTAATGTTTTATGTAATAAAGTAGACTAGTAAATAGATAGTATTTATTGAGGTGTGACAAGTGTTTTGTGATTGATCGGCTCAAGGCTTGATCTGTATTGATCTGAGCCGACTCTGGAATCAAAAGCACGTCACACCTGAATAAACATAATGAAGATCTGACACATCATCCTTTATATTATTTTACACTCTGCTTAGTGCATAGTTTCCAGTAGGTATATCAGTATTGTACTGAGTGCTCAGTCTGGTGAACCTACAGTAACTGGACATTTCAATCCCTAAATATATCTGTACATATATTTATATATATATATATATATATAAGTGTAAGTAAACAGTTTAAAATTAACATCATTTATTCATATTTTCTGTTATATATATTTTGGTGATAACCATTATTCAACAGTTATGACCTCATCAGACAGCTAGAACTTGAACAGAAAAAACAGGAAAATATAATGATGGAACAAAGTTTACCTCTGTTATTTCGATCTTTTGATGTGTCCAATCTCGAAGTATAGTGTTGTTTTCTCAAACAACACTATACTTGTGGCATAGTTTTTCTGTTTTTCCTGTTCGAGCTCTGGCTGTCTGATGAGGTCATAGCTGTTGAGTAATGGTTATCAGCGAAATATATATAACAGCGAATATGGATAAAGGAAGAAAATTTTAACTTGTTAACTTACACTTCTTGTTTTTAAATTACTCCTGATTAAACAGACCCACCTACACACTTCGTTGAGTGCTCTAACCTACATACTGAAGTGTAGGTAAATAACCAACACATACTAAAATTTATATATATATATATATATATATATATATATATATATATATATATATATGTATATTCTAAGTAAAGTTTTTAATATATCGCACACAGGGTAAAACTATAGGAAAAGTAAGTTGAAAATACAATTGAAGTCTTTAAGAAAATTTATTTACAATAATTAATAACTTTACCAGTTTCACAAGTTTTGTGATATCTTCTTCTTCACCTTCTCCTCTTTCTTCTTCTTTTCCTTCTTCACCTTCTCCTCTTTCTTCTTCTTTTCCTTCTTCTTCTCCTTTTTCTTCTCCTTCTTTTTCTTCTGCTTCTTCTTCTTTTCCTTCTTCTTTTTCTTCTGCTTCTTCTTCTCTTTCTTCTTCTTCATCTTCTTCCATCCCTCTTCCAAAAGTGAAACATTCATATTACTTTATCTAATATCTACAATATATCTGGCCTGTCACACCACCATATTGTTAATGTCTAATCCACACAAATATTGTTTCTTTTTATTTAGTTCTCACATATTTTCTTATTGTTTTCAGGTCCTGGTTGTCAGTAGTTACAATGAAAATATGACACTCCCTGTAGACTATTCAGCATATGTTACATCTCAGATGCAGTTTCAGCAATTACTTATGAAATTGATTAATGATCCTCCAAAATTTCAATGGGGTCTCAATGTCACTCTTACTGGGGATCCATTTTCATCATTTTTGCGCAACTTTGAGGAAGATGTCATTTACAATCTTCTTATCACGTATGTAATCTATACTTAACTGTTTACCCTTTAAAGTGGCCGTATCCGGCCAGAATTTTCTTGTCTCTTTCTGTTCAAACCAGTTGTAACCAGCTGACATTTTTACCAGCCTTGCTGACCTGCATTCTTTGCCACAGGTTCTGCCCATGTATGTGGTCATGACTATTTGGAGCTCTATATTCATGACCGTGAAGATGCCTTTTCTTACCAGCTTTGTTGAAGCAGAATCTGTTACAGATTTTGCATGTTAACCCTGTAGCATTTAAACCATCCATATCTGGCTAGAATTCTCTCACCTCTTTCTGTTCAAACTGGTTGTAACCAGCTACTCATACTGATCTTAAGGTATTGTTCTTAAAATAAATAATATCAAAATCTCATAGATTCGATATTATGTGATATAATTATGTGAGGTAAAACCATGAAAATACAATAATAAATATAGAGTAATGTAAATGCTAAAGGGTTTAATATATGTTTCATAATCGATTTGCTTTAAAGTTTTATACGTATTGGATGAGGTGATAGATTTTTCCATATATGGTAATGATGAATTATGTGAAGTAAAGCCTTTACTGTGAAAACATAATAGTATATAGAGAGTTATGTAAAGGCTAAAGGGTTAAATTTATATGCAAAACTCTACTACTATATATGCCCTCTCTGAAATAAGCTGTTAGTTGTAAAAATAGCAGCTCAATATAGGCAATTCATGCATTTTTTTTTTAATATTTTTGTTACATTTCGGAGTACGATACTGAGAATGTGAATGGTTTATTCAGGTAGAAAACTGAACAAGCAACTTTAAAGCTGGTTGTTCCTCTCTGTCATCTGTGTTACATGTATTCATGACCAAAACACTTAATTCTCAATGAATGAATTCACCTATCTATAGGATAATCCTCATTGTTACTTAGCCCCAGATGGGCCCAAATTGAGCAGACTTTCCCCTCCTCCACAGTTGTTGGCCTTGTGGCTAAATTAGAAACCATTATTTTCAGTGGATTGGCAGTATCGGTAGAGAGTCGGACACCATGCTTTGAAGCATAGAGTTTCGTCCCTTTATGATCTGAGTTCAAATCCCGCCGACGTTAACTTTGCCTTTCATCCTTACGGGGTCGATAAAATAAAGTACCAGTAATGAACTGGGTAATTGCTGGCCTTGTGCCTAAAGTAGAAACAATTATTTTCATTATTAGTGACAGAAGATTGGCAGTATCCATAGAGGGTTGGATGCCATGCTTTGTAGCATAGAGTTACAGCCTTTTATTGCCTGAGTTCAAATCCCGCTGAAGTTAACTTTGCCTTTTATCCTTACGTGATCGATAAAATAAAGTACCAGTAATGTACTGGATTAATTGCTGGGTTAATAAGTAGAAACCTTTATTATTAGGATTCTAATAATACATGCTTCAAAGAAACAAACAAGTATATGTGTGTTTGGATGTGTATATGTGTGTATAGAGATTTCTGGATTGAGTACTTTTCCCTCTTGTTTCTAAATTTATATGCACACTGAATGTACTAAATATTTGTAAATTTGCCTTTTAGATCTACCTTCAATTACATGAAGCTTTTGAAAAGTATTGATGTTTCTCAGCTGGCACCAGAACTTAGAACTTTCATTCAATTAGAAAGGATAGAAGACTATATTTTGTTCAATCTGCTTGAATTTATCAACCAGAATATAAAGGCATTAGGTAAGACTTGGTATCCACATTCACTTTATTCAAGTCAAACCTTTTATAAAGTAATATAAATTTATTTTGTTTTGAGACAACACTAACTTGACTCGTAAATTGATTAGCTGATAAACTTGATAATTTAAATTTATTTATGAATTTGACTCAGAAGTTTCATTTAATCCTTTATCATTTAAACCGACCATATCCAACCAAATTCTCTCACCTCTTTCTGTTCAAACTAGCCATAACCAGCTGCTCATTATTTATTTTGAGAACAATACCTTAGAACCAGTATAAGTGGCCAGTTACAGCCAGTTTGAACAGAAAGAGGTGATGGCCGCATATGGCTGGTTTAAATGCTAAAGGGTTAAGGTATTGTTCTCAAAATAAATAATATTAAGATCTCATAGATTCAATAATATGTGAGATAACTGTGAGTTAAAGCCTTTTCTGATAAAATATAATAGTATGTATAGAGTAATGTAAATGCTAAAGAGTTAAACTTGTTTTAATTGAAGTATGACTAAATAGAATTCATCAGTCTTAATCTCATATATTATTTCAGAACAAAACCAATATGATTTCAAGAAATATTTCAGCTCATCAGAACTATCAGTCTTCTTGACTCTGGTAGATAACTCTGATACAACAGTGAAGTTATTTTCATCATCACTCAAATCCGTGATAACCAACCCACTTAATGTAAGATCATTCTATTTCTTTTGTGAGGCAGATTTTTTTTCTCTGTAAAAAAACCATCACCAATTTGTGTATGTGTGTATGTATGTATGTGTGTGTATGTGTGTGTGTATGTATGTATGTATGTATATATGTATGTTTCTCTTTTAATTTCAAGTACATTTTTGGCTGGCCACTTTCCTTGTGGTAAGGTTGTAAAAGAAAAGAAATTGTAATCGCAAGAATGTTTTGCAAATTTTGGAGGTGCCATTTGTAGTCTATGAATTAGGGAGCTGCACTCTTTGTCCACAAATCCAAGTTCAGTTATACTTTGGTCCAAGCGGGTTGGTATATAACCTGTACCTCCAATAATGATGAGTATGAAGCTGAAGGTGTATCTTGGATACTGGATCTGCAAACTCCTCATCAATGGTCCGTAGATGTCCTCCTTCTCTTGTATTTTTCTTACAACATTGACATCAAGTGGGCAGCTGATCTCTACAACAGAGCACGTTTTCAATATGTGGTCCCAAACAACAACATCAGGCCAGCTGTGTTTTAATTTGGTGTATGTATGTATGTATGTTCTTCTAGTTTTATAATTTTATAAATGTTTACCAATAGAGAGAGTCGGTTTCTAACATAGAGGCACATGGCTTAGTGGTTAGAGCATTGGTCTTGCAATCGAAAGGTTGTGAGTTCAATTCTCAGACCAGGTGATGTGTTGTTTCCTTCAGCAAGACACTTTAGTTCACATTGCTCCAGTTTACTCAGCTGTAGAAATGAGATGATAGGGACTGGGGTCCATATCATTCCACTGCAAAGAGGTTGTGGAAGTGCTACGGCAAAAAAAAAAGCATCCAGCACTCACTGTAAATGAGGTTGGTGTTAGGAAGGGCATCCAGCTGTAGAAATCAAGCCAGAATCAGTTCCCGTCCCACCCTTGCAAGCCGGGAAAAAGCGGAGGTAAAATGATGATGATGATGATACAAGACTCATTGGAATTTACACATCAACTAAGTAGATATGTATGCATGCATGTCTGCAGGTATGGATGTTATTGTATGTGTGGATGTGGATGTTTTGTATCTGTACAAATATATATTGCTGTTATTAGATGCAGAATGTTTGGAATGTTTTACATATTTTTACACTGTCGCCATTGTCGTTGTTGTTGTTGTTGTTTAATGTCCATCTTCCACGCTGGCATGGGTTGAACGTAATAAATAACTGATAAGTTCCAGAAAGCTGGTATAATGGAATAGGAATAAAACAAAACAAAGTAATGATCTACCCAGTAGTTTCAACGTGATGTTTCAAGCGTGAAACAGAAATGGTTCAAAACCAAACAAAAGCAAACAAACAATGTGTTCTTCCCTAACTGGTCTATCTGTTACAAATATGCATGCATGGAGCGGTTATAGAAGCAGTTTGGTTATTATAATGGCTCCACATGTATTTGAGACATGGATCAGTTAGGGAATAACACTTCGATCATTTGTATTTGTTTTGAACCATTTCCATTTCACATTTGAAAAGGGGGTTATAACACTGAAATATCATGTTGAAATATATTGGGTAAAACATTACTTTCTTTTATTTTATTTGTCATGCTTTGCTCTTTTTATATTTCTACCACATTGTACTGGCCTTTTGAAACTTATCAGTCATTACAGACATATCTTTCCCAAGGAAAATAGAATTTTTTTCATGTATTGGCCATGTAAAGGATTTTTTTTTTTTTCTACCAACATTTAAACATGTCATTCTGGGGTCTGTTTTTAATTTAGATTTTATGTTTTTCACAATTTCAGTATTTATTTTCCTCGCAGTTATCTGTCAATCCAGCTTCCGTTTTTAATTGTTTGTCTTCTCTGAAGACAGAAAACCATTTTTGTTTAATTCATATTTTGTGGCTATTTGTATTAACTTTCTTTTTGTATGTTTTTGTCCTTCAATGGTTATTTTATAATACTTTTCTAGTTGCATAAGGCCCCTTCTTCTTTGTGTTTGTGGTAAATATAATATTTCTACATCTGATTTTGGATGATGTATTCTAAATGCAGTCATTGTTTTTCTGTCTATTCCTGCTAGTTCTTTTAGTGTCAATCTCAGTAGCTTACTACTGGGATTGCTTGAGTATTAATGCCAATTACCTTATTCTTTGCATTTAGTTATATTTTAAGTAGTAATGTAATCCATCTATACTATTCCCTTCTAAATTTTACTTTCATCTCTGTGTGTTGAGCCCTTATTCCAAGTATTTGTTAGTCTGTCTTTAATCTAATTCTTTTATCTCATTTTCTTTATCTAGCATGATATTAGTGTTTTTCACTAGTTTTCCTCCCTTCAGAGTTGTCTTGGAGCATTTTTCTATTCCAAATACCATGCCTATTTACTTTGTAAATCCATGTACTGTCTGTAGCAATGTTTCCATATACAGGAGATGGTTAATTTTTTTTGTTGTAGCATTTATACCTCAATCCAGTTCCATTTAGATTTTCAGATTATTGTTGTTATTGTTATTATTATTATTATTATCATTATTGTCATTATCAGGGTTGGTGGGGTACCTGGGCGAACCCTGGGTGGTCATCCCCCTATTGGGAATTTTTCTTGTTGTATTTTTATTGTTACTTTGTTATTGTTATTCATATTGTTTACTCGATTTTTTGGTAAAACCCCATTGTCCCAGTCTTTTGAATTGTCCCCTATATGTTGGCCCTTGTGGCCAATAAATGAAATCATTATTATTATTATTATTATTATTATTATTATTATTATTGCAGCTGTTACCATTACTAAATGAAGGGAACTGGAAGAAAATTTGCACAAACCACACTGTTTTCAAGAGCATGTTTGATATCCGCAACGAAATGTCAAATAAAACTTTATTGAACCTTCAAAATACTGTCTGTACTGATGTTTTTAACAAAATCAACATAGAAACTCTCATGACTGAACTCAATCAAATCGTCCCTGGTTGGTCCAAGTTAGTAACAAAGGTAAGTTTTTTGTTGATATTGTTGAAATTATCATTGCTTCGCTTAAGTCAAACATTTAGCATAAAGGTGACCAGCAATATATATGAGGACAACCTCAGATCTTATGCTACTTTGGTATATAGATTAAGAATACACCAATAACCAAATTGGCTGATTATTGATTACTAAATAATCAGCCTTGCCTTATCAGCCATTACCAATTAATAGGCCTTAAATCCAGGAAAAGTTTCCTAAAGAGTGTCGTGACCCTTGGAACTTGGAACATCAAGTAGTAAAAGAGTCACTCGCTGGGAAGAAAAACTTAACAACCTCCCATCAGTAACAACAATGGAGCTAAAGGAGAGTGAGGCACTGTCCCCTGGAGCGATACAAACTATGCAGTGTGGAAATCCCTCAACAGGCTAAGATCTGATGTTGGACATGCAAAAGTCACTCTTGTAAAATGGGGATATTTAAAGGATGGGGCATTGAACCACAGACTACGCAGCACCTCCTGATATGCACCCCCCCTCTCTCTCCTGCTGGAACACCCCTGCACAGCATTGGACTTGTCAGAGTTTAATGAGAAAGGACAGCAATGTGTTCAGCTGTGGCAGAACCACATCTAGCCAAACTTTGTAACCAACATTCTTGTGGACATGACAAGAAGAAGAAGAATCTGTAATATATAAAAAGGCATATTATAATTAATTGTAGGTAATATGTTATAATATATACCCCCTCAAGCAAGTTTTTCGCCCCCTTCCCCCTCTCCAGAGGTTAAGGGCCAAAACACATGCTTGAGAGTGAGGAGGCTCTCTTCTCTGAAGACCTACTGTCCAGCTCTCCTGAAAGATTTTTATCACTAATAATTTCAAAATTAATCACCATAATGGAACTACTATTTCAGAGCAAAACTGTGGTATCATCCATTTCTATTCCACCACAGACACTGTTTAGGTATATAACATAACATGTAATTGATATTAAAACATTAACATTATTTTTTAACAATAAGCGGCGGTGACTTGGCAGTATCGGTAGAGAGTCAGACATGCTTTCCAGCGTAGTTATTTCCCTTTACGATCCGAGTTCAAATCCCGCCGAGGTTAACTTTGCCTTTCATCCTTACGGGGTCGATAAAATAAAGCACCAGTAATGCACTGGGGTCGATTTATTCGACTTTTCCTTCCCCTTAAAAAAAATTGCTGGCCTTGTGCCTAAATTAGAAACAATTATTTTTTAACAATAAGGGGCGGTGAATTGGCAGTATCGGTAGAGAGTCAGACATGCTTTCCAGTGTAGTTATTTCCCTTTACGATCTGAGTTCAAATCCCGCCGAGGTAAACTTTGCCTTTCATCCTTACGGGGGTCGATAAAATAAAGTACCAGTAATGTACTGGGTAATTGCTGGCCTTGTGCCAAAAGTAGAAACAATTATTTTTTAACAATAAACATTATTAAACATTGTCGTTCTTTTTTTTCTACCATAAAGCAGTTCTCTCACTCTCTTTCATCTTGTTTTAGATGAACATAACAATCAATGATTCTCACTCGGTGGATTTGGATTTAGCCAAGCAAAATGTACTTATCTTCATAAAATTGGCTTCAAAAACTGAAGATATTTTAGAGAAAATCAAGACAGGTTTTAAAGGGTCTAATTTTTCTGCCTTGCCAATATTAATAGAACAAATTGTTGAAGACTGGATGAAATTTGGAAAAGATTTTAAAGAACACAAGTAACGAACCTTTTACATCTCCATTTTGTATGTAAATTAAAGCTGAATATAAATTTCAGTTATAAACAAAGCCACAGCATTTTTATTTTAAAAATCAAATACTTTAATTGAATTTAATATTTATTCTTTAATGGTACGTTTTTTTTTTAAGGCAACATAGATTGTATATTTCATTGGCGTAAATATTGTTGGTTTAATTAAGCCCTTTATACCACAGGCATTGTTTAAAAGGTCCAAAAGGGGGAATCCACCCTAGTAGCATTAGACCTCAACAAGTAGAAATCATCATCATCATCGTTTAATGTCCACTTTCCACGCTAGCATGGGTTAGACGGGTTGTCCAATTTGAGGCAAGTTGGATCAGGTGACCATGTCTTGTTCATGTAGGACTGTTTCTGGCTAGGTTTCTACAGCTGGATGCCCTTCCTAATGTCAACCACATTTACAGTGTGTGCCTACACGACCACTTTACAGTGTAGACTATGGGCTTTTTGTCATGTCACCTACACGACCACTTTACAGTGTGGGCTGGGGGCTTTTTGTCATGACACCTACACAACCACTTTACAGTGTGTGCTGAGGGCATTTTGTCGTGACACCTACATGACCACTTTACAGTGTGGGCTGAGGGCATTTTGTCGTGACACCTACATGACCACTTTACAGTGTGGGCTGGGTGTTTTTTGTTGTGACACCTACACGACCACTTTACAGTGTGGGCTGAGGGCTTTTTGTCGTGACACCTACACGACCACTTTACAGTGTGGGCTGAGGGCTTTTTGTCGTGACACCTACACGACCACTTTACAGTGTGGCCCGGGTGCTTTTTGTTGTGACACCTACACAACCACTTTACAGTGTGGGCTGGATATATTGTGATACCAACATAACTTTACAGAATAAGGTCAAAGTGGAGGGTGGTGTATGGGGTGTGGGAATGTATGGAAGGGGTGGTATAGTGGATTAAGAGGTGCTTACTGGGTGTATGTTTGAGTCTGTCTGCAAGCGAAGGCGAGTCTTTTGTATTACTGCGTAACACCAAAGATCTCGATCCTGTGAAAACTCATGTGCATTGTCTAACTTTTCTTTCAGTTTAACATCTCTTTTTCAACTGATGAAGTTATTTGACAATATTGATGTATTTAACCAAATTCCCTTAATTGGGAAACAGATGGACATGTTCTACGGAAATGTTGTTAGCGTACAGTACTTTTTGCAGTTTATGAATATTCACCTTAAAAACATTTCAGGTAAAGATATTTTTAACAATTTTATTATGATTTTTGTTGTTTTTTCATTGATTAAATATAATTCAATATAAGCTCTTTATTATTTTCCTTCACTGAAATTAAACCTGCCATATCTAGCCATATCCAGAATTCTCTCACCTCTTTCTGTTCAAGCCGGCCGTAACCAGCTGCTCATACTATATTAAGCTACTGTTCTCAAAATAAATAATATCAAAATCTCGTAGATTCGATTTTATGTGAGATAATTGTGAGGTAAAGCCTTTACCGTAAAAATATAATAGTATATATAGAGTAATGTAAATGCTAAAGGGTTAAACCAGCTGTATCTGACCAGAATTCTCTCACCTCTCTCTGTTTAAACTGGCTGTAACTGGCTGTTCATACTGATATTAAGGTATTGTTCTCAAAATAAATAATATCAAAATCTCATCGATTTGATATTATGTGAGATAAAGCCTTTACCATGAAAATACAATAGTAAATATAGAGTAATTGTTTCTACTTTAGGCACAAGGCCAGCAATTACCCAGTTCATTACTGGTACTTTATTTTATCGACCCCGTAAGGATGAAAGGCAAAGTCAACCTCGGCAGGATTTGATATAGTAATATAGTAGTAAATATAGAGTAATGTAAATGCGAAAGGGTTAATGTTGGCCAACATTTAAAGCAATCATAAATTTAATATAGAAGAAATATAGAAGTGATAGAAGTGAATGCTGTAATAAATGTAATATTGTATTCAAGTTTTAAAAAAAAGGAATATATTTTCTTTTCAGAAAGTAACAATTTAAATGAAACAAGCCTGGCTCAGTCTAATCAATTATTAAAGATGCTTGGTCGGTCAGGATTATCTCAAGATTCAGTGGCAGTTATTCTCAACACATCTTTGCAAATATTCAAAGATCCAATCAGGGTATGTTCTTGTTTTTTCTCTTGTATTATTGTTACATCATTTTGTATTTAAAATCAGAGAGAAACCAATGTTTATTTTGTTGGTGGGTTTGGGCAGCAGGGGATCTTCCTGTTCCAGTAATTAGAGATAACCTTTTTGTGAACTGCATTTACAAACTTATACAAACTGATACAGACTAGTAAAATCTGGTGCAAACTAGTGCAAACTAGTACAAACTAGTACAAACTGGTGCAATCTGATGCAATCTGGTACAAACTGGTAGACTGGTGCAAACTGTTACAAACTAGTACAGATTGGTACAAACTGGTGCAAACGAGTGCAATCTGGTACAAACTGGTGCAAACTGGTACAAACTAGTACAGATTGGTACAAACTGGTGCAAACGAGTGCAATCTGGTACAAACTGGTGCAAACTGGTACAAACTAGTACAGATTGATATAAACTAGTACAAACTGATGCAATCTGGTACAAACTGGTACAAACTAGTACAGATTGATACAAACTAGTGAAAACTAGTACAAACTGGTGCAAACTGGTACAAACTAATACAGATTGATACAAACTGGTGCAAACTTGTACAAACTGTTGTAAACTGATACAAACTGCTTCAAACTGGTACTCGGGTGTGTGCGTTTGTGTTTGTGTGTGTGGGCATATGCACATGCTTGAATATGTGTGAATGTGTGTGAGTGTGTGTGTGTGTTTGTGCGTAAAACCCTTAGAGATGTCCCTCAATTACCTGATGATAGATCTATAAAGTAGGAAGTATTTTGCTTTTAGTTAAGCACTAGTACTGGGTCATTGTTATGATAGAAAAATAAATAATAAAATATTGTAGTTTGGTTGAAGTATTTTATATAATTGTTTCTACTTTTGGCACAAGGCCAGCAATTACCCAGTGTATTACTGGTACTTTATTTTATCGACCCTGTAAGGATGAAAGGCAAAGTTAACCTTGGTGGGATTTGAACTCGGACCGTAAAGGGACGTAATTATGCTGGAAAGCATGGCATTTATAATATAATGTGCATATAATATAATGAAGCATTTTATATAATATAATGTGGAAAGTGATATAAGGCTAAACAATTCAAAATGGACGACGATAAGATGAAGGTAATGAAAAATAAATATCTTGCAATATATTAACTATGTGGAAAACAATTTCTTTTAACCCTTTCATTGGCTCAAAATGGATATTTTCAAAAGTACAGCTCACTGCTATATACAATAGTTAACCCTTTGGTAACAAACCATCTAAATCGGTCCTGGATTTCATCATCCTCATCCTCATTTTACGTCTGCTTTTCCCTGCTTGCAAGGATGGGATGGGTCCTATTCAGCACAGCATCTCTCCATTCGTCACGGTCCTTCGTCATCTCCTCTGCGAGCTGCAGCAATCTGAGGTCAGTTCTCACCACTTCTGCACGCACATGCTTTTCGTCGTCTTCCTCTACTGCGTCTTCCTTCCACTGGGATTTCTTGGCACTTCTTTACCCAGTGGTCATCTTCCATGTGCATCATATGTCCATACCAACACAGTCTTATTTAACCAGCCAGAATTCCCTCACTTCTTTTTTATTCAAACCAGCTGTAACTGGCCACTCAAACCGACATTAATGTATTGTTCTCAAAATCTCATAGATTCGATATTATGTGAGATAATTATGTGAGATAAAACCTTTACTACAAAAATACAATAGTACATATAGAGTAATGTAAATACTGAAGAGTTAAATGTTGGTGTAACTGAATTGAGAAAGTGGATGCATTGAATTATTTCTACTGCTGAGATATGTAATGTGAATGGATGATGCAAAACATATTTAATGAAAATATGTTCTGAGTTTGAGGAAATGAGAGTGTGTGGTTAAGATGGAAAGAAATACTTAGGTCAAAAGTGAGAACAGTGGGTTTCACAAGGGAGCTAATGAGGTTGAGATAGAAATAGAGGAAATACTATATTATACTGCAGGCTTAAATACATGCCTGCATAGCTGCATAACAAATGGACACTTAAGATAAGGAAGAGGATGAATAGGGATGATGATAAACAAGAGATGGAGAATTTTATCACATGAGGAAACATGTAAAAATTGAAATTGGTTGTATTTGAGAAGGAGAAAGTTAATTATCGAAAAATAACAGTTTTTGGTTTAGGCACAAGGCCAGCAATTTGAGAAAGGGAGAAAGTCGATTAAATCCAACCCAATGAGTTACTGGTATTTTATTTTATCAACTCCAAAAGGATGAAAGGCAAAGCTAATCTCGGCGAGATTTTAAATCAGAACGTAAAGGGACGCAACTCCATGCTGGGATACATCTTGTTCAACGTTCTTATGTCAACATATTAAAAAGGTTGACTGAAAAGTTCATAATCTGACCAAGATACTCTCATGGAATGACCAAATGAGGTTTATTTTTCAACATAGTCCCTGGAAAGAAACAATGCAGTTATTAATAAGAGTTGAAATTAATGCATGTAAGATTTCACAGCGCTAGCATCACTCCTTGATAGTCAGCCTATGGACTTTTCAGTCGACTTTTGTATCATATAATGAATTTTACAAAAATATTTGGTGGGTAAAATAATTTCATAAACATTTTTCTTTCTATTGTAGATCTTTAATTTGTTTGAAGAAAATAATTGGATTAATGTATGCAACTTTACAAACCCCTGGGCATTTACAAAAATATTTGCTATTGACCCAAGTAAAAGTGTCATTGACCAACAGAAGCAATTTTGTGAAATGGTTATTTTTCACATTGATATGGATAGTCTGAAAAAAGAGCTGCTTTCTTTAGAAGGATTTGGAAAGTTCTATCTTGCTGTAAGTAATATTTATTCTGAAAGTAAACAGAATAATTTCATTTTTAATTGTCATGGATATTAATTTTATTAAATGCTGAAGAGTAGAAAATACAATCTATATCAGGCATGCCAAACATACAGCCCACAGGCCACATGTGGTCCTTTACAATCACACCTGCAGCCCAGACAAAGGTTTTTACAGCACGAGCATGTTTTATCTTCATAATATAAAATTTTAAAAATTAATTGTCATGTGTGGCCCTCAGACAACACATATGTCACCCATTTGGCCCTCGGGGACCCTCAGTTTGACATGCCTTATCTAAATGATATCAATAATTCCCTATTCTATCCATTGGGATGCAAGGCAACCAGTGCATGGGCTCCTATTTGCTTATAATAGTGAGATGGGGAGAGCGGGAGAGACGGAGGCAGTGACAGAAGGAGTTTGGTTCTTTTGGGTTCGGACCTGATGTATATATGTGCATCACCATCATCATCGTTTAACAGTCCATTTTCCATGCTCGCATGAAGAGAATGAGTTCATTTTTAATATTATTGAACACTTTCATGGAGGCACATGGCTTAGTGGTTAGAGCATTGGCCTTGCAATCGAAAGGTTGAGAGTTCAATTCTCAGACCGGGTGATGTGTTGTTTCCTTGAGCAAGACACTTTATTTTACATTGCTCCAGTTTACTCAGCTGTAGAAATGAGATCATAGGACTGGGGTCCCTATCATTCCACTGCAAAGTGGTCGTGCAGGTGCCACAGCAAAAAAGCACCCAGCACTTACTGTAAATGAGGTTGGTGTTAGGAAGGGCATCCAGCTGTAGAAATCAAGCCAGAATCAGTTCCCGTCTCACCCTTGCAAGCAGGGAAAAGCGGACGTAAAATGAAATGATGATGACTTTCAATTGAGCATATACAAATAGTTAAGGAGTTCACTTTGCAATCACGAGTCGATGGGTTTGAGACCATCGCATAATAGCTTGAACAGGTGTCTTTTACCATAACGTTCGTTTGATCCAAGTTTTATGAGTGAAATTTGGTAGACAGGAACTATTTGGAAGCCTGTCAGATAGATTGTACCCCTAATTCAGAGGTTCTCAAACTCTTTGGGCCACCGCTCCTCTCACCATCACATAATACCCTCAGCACCCCACCCCTATTTCCAGAGAGACCTACCTACATACAAATTATAAATAATATATAATAAATAAAATTGTTCATTCATATATAATAAATAATTGTTTCTACTTTTGGCACAAGGCCAGCAATTATCCCAGTGTATTACTGGTGCTTCATTTTATTGACCCCGTAAAGATGA
>OZ024758.1:23183731-23188731 GCA_964016885.1 Eledone cirrhosa
ATGGACCTCTGCCCCAATTAGAGAGGACATCAGCTATGGTTTTCACCAGGGGTTTGTCATAATTTGCAAAATACACTGAATTACAGTGAAAAGCATTCTATATTACAAATGAGAGATATAGTTCAGTGGCTTAACTAATAATAATTGTTTCAACTTTTGGCACAAGGCCAGCAATTATTCCAGTGTATTACTGGTACTTTATTTTATCGACCCCCGTAAGGATGAAAGGCAAAGTTAACCTCGGCGGGATTTGAACTCAGACCGTAAAGGGACGTAACTATGCTAGAAAGCATGGCGTCAGTCCGACCCTCTACCGATACTGCCAATTCACCACCCTTATAATAATAATAATAATAATAATAATAATAATGGTTTCTACTTTTGGCACAAGGCCAGCAATTACCCAGTGTATTACTGGTATTTTATTTTATCGAACCCGTAAGGATGAAAGGCAAAGTTAACCTCGGCGGAATTTGAACTCAGAATGGCAAGGGCCGTAACTCTATGCTTCAAAGCATGGCGTCCGACCCTCTACCGATACTGCCAGTCCACCGCCATAATAATAATAATGAAAATTATTGTGTACAGCACTCGGGTGCACTACAACTCATCAAAGGTGTATGTTTAGTACATAGAATTATGTACAAATATGAGGAAAGTGAACAATGTATGAGTCTTGTTACACACACAGATACATGTGTACGTGTGTATGGAGGGGGAATATCAGGTGTAGTGTTGGAGAATTTCGGGAAGCATGGAAGTTTTGAAGGATGCAGTGTCCCGACAGCTAACAATAGATGACATCTCTCATGAAAGAAATATAATTAGATTATTACTCTCCCCTTCATTCTACACATCTCACACATCTTATAAACACCACGCATCTCAACGTACACCCACTTACATCTCTCTCTCCACCACCTGACCTTGTTACCCGGAGATTTACCCATTTGCATTGTCGAGGCTTCCAAACGACTTATAGATATTTAATTCGATTATTGTTGTAAGATATCACTCTGTTCTCAAAATAGTAAAAATTGTCAATGTTTTCATTATATTTGGAATTTTTTAGATTACCAAAGCATTGCAGAGCGTATCCGGTTCCCAAGATCCCGCTAAATCTATCTGTCTAGCAGTGAAAAGTATCAACATGACATCTGTTCCTAATTCCAATTTTGACCTCAATTCACATCTGGCCAATGTTTGTTCCATCAATTTCACAAACTTAGAAAAAGAATTCTCACAGTTCTCACAAGTCTTACAAATACGAAAAAAGGTAACTTTCATTTCAGTAATTTCTTGTTTGGGGGAGTCGGGCTGCTAACTGTAAGGTTTTTGTCTTCACTGGCGGCTCACCTAATCGAGGTAACTTGTGATGCTCCTGAGGGTACTTAGTTGTTCCAGCGCACCAGCCTCGCCATCACCCAAGGTAACACTGCGAGCGTGCTGGCTTGCTTCAAAAATTATTAGAGAGGTTTTCCAGTGCTCTTCCCGATATTGTTATCTTTTGCTCTGGAAGCAGTTCGTTTATCTACCTCTTTCATCTGCATTTTGTTGTATGTGGTCCTAGATGTGTGTATTACCTTCTTATGTGGTTTTTCTTTTTTTTTTGTCTTTATATTTATATTATATTGACGGTTATGCCTTAATAAAATCAAATATTATATATAAACTTCAGAAAATAGATCTTATATTTTTTAAATGGACACAACATCACATGTGTGATGAGATTTAGTTGGATGTTTTCTTAAGTATGAGCAGCTGATTATAGCCAGTTTGGACAGAAAGAGGTGAGAGAATTCTGGCCGGATATGGCTGGTTTAAATGCTTAAAGGGTTAACTAGCAAATTAACCTATTTTCTCTTCTTTTTTCTGTTTAAAAGCGAAGTACAGAAACTCCAAAACAACTAAATCCACTCTACATCCTTAACCTTGTTGTGGAAGTATGGGAGAAGCTATCTGTTTTGACCAATTCCAGCCAGAAAACTTTCTGGAAGCCTGTGAACACATTGATGAAAAATCTGATTCTAGAAAGTTCTTTGCATGATGGAAATAGGATGAAACAGAAAGACATATACAAGTAAGTAACCAATTCTTATCTTGTGTAAGAGAGATTAACATGTACCAAAATGGCTAAAACAGTGTTATTTCCTCTGATAGTTTCAATATTGTTGTTTATACTTCATTAATATTGCTTGAACTCTTTTTAATTCAACATATAGGCTCTATATCTGTTTTATTTCCTCTGATCTTTTCAATATGCTCTTAATCCTTTAGCATTTACATTGCTCTATATGTACTATTGTATTTTCATAGTAAACACTTTATCTCACATAATATTGAGTTCACGAGATTTTGATATTATATATTTTGAGGACAATATTTTAGCAGCTGGTTATGGCCGGTTTGAACAGAAAGAGGTGAGAGAATTCTGGCCGGATATAGCCAGTTTAAATGCTGAAGCGTTAAACTATTGATACAAGCTGTTTAGATTTGATAATTATTATTAAATGCAGCATTCAGTAATCAGAAAAAGCCAAACTTGCTATCTTCAATTTGTTGCACATAATTATCTCACATAATATGGAATCTATGAGATTTTGATATTATTTATTTTGAGAACAATACCTTAACATCAGTATGAGTGGCCAGTTATGACCAGTTTAACAGAAAGAGGTGAGAGAATTTTGGCCAGATACAGCCAGTTTAACATCAGTTCGAGTGGCCGGTTATGGCCAGTTTAAACAGAAAGAGGTGAGAGAATTCTGGCTGGATACAGCCAGTTTAACATCAATATGAGTGGGCGGTTATGGCCAGTTTAAACAGAACAACATGAGAGAATTCTGGCCGAATACAGCCAGTTTAACATCAGTATGCGTGGCTGGTTACAGCCAGTTTGAACAGAAAGAGGTGAGAGAATTCTGGCTGGATACAGCCGGTTTAAATGCTAAAGTGTTAAGCTTCATTAACATTGCTTGAACTATTTTTAATTCAACATATAGGCTGGAGAGTGGGTGGTACTACTAAGTGCATTCCATTGTAACTGTTATTAGAGAAGCAATCTCCAAATTCTCACTACATTTATTTTCAACATCACAGTGTTTCCACTGGTGAGTGGATCTTTTGTAGCACAGCAAATCACTAATCGTCTTAATCCTGTGTTATCTATATGGGCTATTTATTTTAAGGGATACTTACATTGCAGTTGACAATATTGTAATATTAACTTCTTCAGTGCCAAATAGAAGATAACCTATTCTAATATGTATTCCTTCCTGTGCCACGGACGAGATAACTTGTCCTAATATGCTTGAACTCATTTCCAACAGTTCATAACTTCAAAGCTAGATGGGGTTACTAGTTTATTGATGTGACGTTTGTCAATCAAAATAGTCATTTTACTGAGAAAAAAAACCGGCACAGCAACTGTAGCTGTGTAAAATATATGTGGCAGTCAACAGGTTGAGAGAGAGTGGAAGGTACAGGTAGTGACATGAGAGTGTGTGTGTGTGTGTGTGTGTGTGTGTGTGTGTGTGTGTGTGTGTGTGTGTGTGTGTGTGTGTGTGTCAGAGAGGGATTTGAGAAAGCATAAAAAGATGTATTTTCTATAATATACTGGTTTCTTCCTTTTACAGAATTCTTTCTTTAATAGTCAACACAATACCAAGCCTCACCAGCAACGGTCAATCTCCTATAAAGGAACTTTTCACAATGCTTTTATCTAAGAACATCACAAAAATCAATATGATGTATACTAAATATGTTGGTATGTTACACTAGTTCTTTTTCTTCAACTTATTCCTGAGATGGTCGTGGGGGTCAGAGTCCTCAAACACTCCTTCCATGTGCCCTGTCAGAATTAACCATCTCCAACTGATCCGGCTGGATCCCCAAGCATGGCCAGCCAAGCTCATGGAAGTTATCCAACTATCTTGCTCAGGGTCTACCTCTGGGTCTCTTGCCAGCTAGTTTTGCCTGTAAAAATCTGTCCAGTGATTCTATCCTGAGACATTCTAACCACATCCCCATAGTATCGGAACTGTGATCTCTCAATTCAGAGAAGTAGCAGCTCTACCTGGAGTGATTCTCTGATCTCTGAGCTACAAATCTGTCCAGCGATTCTATCCTGAGACATTCTAACCACATACCCATAGTATCAGAACTGTGATCTCTCAATTCAGAGAAGTAGCAGCTCTACCTGGAGTGATTCTCTGATCTCTGAGCTACAAATCTGTCCAGCGATTCTTCCCTGAGACATTCTAGCCACATACCCATAGTATCGGAGCATGTAAATATTTTATTTATTTCATGTACTATAATATCAATTGGCATCAAATTGTCAGAATCATTAGAACATCAGATAAAATGCCTTGCTATTTGTTTCAACAGTTGGTTGAAACAGTAAGGAAAAAAAACTTCAGTATTTTGGTTGTGTCATCAGGGCCCAAAATTTGACTATCCACATCCTTGAGGGACAAATACAAGGGAAAAGGGCCAGAGGACAGCAGAAAAGGAGATGGACTGAAGGAGTTTGGTGGAATATACAGCAATGGCAAGAGACAGGAAAAAATGGAGAGTGCTGGTCCGTAAGTCTAGACCCTTGACCTTTAGATATGAGGATGGGATGAGGAGAGAAGAGTATTTGTTTTGTCCCTCTGCTCTCTGAGTTCAAATCTCACCAAGGTCAATTTTGCCTTTCATCCTTTTGAGGTTGATAAAAAAAGTACCAGTCTAGTACTGGGGTCGATTCTTCCTCTATATCTCTTTCGCACTTCCATTCTCTCTATCCTTCTCAGGAAGAATTCTGACCTGGAGAGAAGGACTGTGTCAGCTTTTAAAAATGCCCTTCCTAATGCCAAGCTGTACTCAGACCTGGAGAGAAGGACTGTGTCAGGTTTTAAAAATGCCCTTCCTAATGCCAAGCTGTACTGAGACCTGGAGAGAAGGACTGTGTCAGGTTTTAAAAATGCCCTTCCTAATGCCAAGCTGTACTCAGACCT
>OZ024758.1:23193731-23238731 GCA_964016885.1 Eledone cirrhosa
CCATTTGCTCATAATACAGAGAGATGGGGAGGGTGAGAGAGATGGAGGCAATGACAGTGGGAGTTCAGCTCTTTTGTGTTCAGACACATTGGTAAGCACTTGGAATTAGGTTTGTTTCTGTTTGCCCATCAACTGGTGACTAGCAAAGTTTTATTTTAGATAGAAATTTGTCAAACTCACGAACATTAAAGTTTTCCCATACACTTATTTCAAAGTGAAAACATGTTTCTTTTTATTCACAGAGAGAAGTTTTGAAACAGAATAAGATAAATGTCTCGAGCATTGACCACTTAATTCCAAAGGTTTGGGACTTAATATGGCAGCAAATATCTGGCAATAAGACAACTATTAACCTCCCACGACCAGCAGCTGAGATATGGCAGAAATTATTGAGCACATTCCATAATTTAACAATGAATGGAAGGTTCGTAATTTAAACTAATAATCATTTTCGTAATTTCTCATTTCTTTTTTATTTATTTAAATTTTTCTTTATTAATTTTCAAATAAAAAAAATTCTATTTTAAAATACTCAAATATATTTCTAGGATAAAATTACATAAAAATAATAATTTGATATTGAGTGAAATATAAAGAAAAAGAAAGTAGTATTAGAAAGGACTATAAATGTCATAAGGAAAAGGAAAGAAAGAGCAAGGATTAATAGACAACAAAAGAGAGAAACGGAACGGTTGATAGGCTCTACACCTAAGACGGTGCAGTGTTTTGGCTGTGCCTCACAGACAATGGCCAGTAAGACCCACTGCACCAGCCACCCCACCTTGCAGAGCTCCTTCCTCAGACAAACTACTGTCATTCTGATTTTATTTAAATTATATTTTAATCAGTATAGCTTTAGTTAAACTACTAGCAGAATGGCCCGGCATTGCTCGGGGTTTGCTCTAGGGTTCTTATATATTATCGAGCCTCATGAAATAAATACGTTTGTTTATATTTTGTTATTGTGTATGCAAAAATATCTGTACACGAATATCTATATTAAAATAACATTAAAGTTTAAGCAAAGAATCGCTGCTTTCACCCTTAATGGGATCAGTATAGCTTTAGTTAAACTATATGCATAATAACATTGGCAACAAATTATATATATATATATATATATATATATATATATATATATATATATTATTTAATAAAAATTCTATATGTAATCTTGTATGAACTATATTTTTCAGGTCAAATGGAACTGCAGGTATTCTTAGAAAACAATTTGCTGTTGTGTTTTCAAAATTACAAAGTAAGATTCCCTAATTATACTTCCCATTTTCCTTCTTGCTATATTGTTATAATCTCTATTTAAGGTTTAGTTGCTAAAATATAAGGGATTTTCTTCTTTTTCTTTTTCTTTTTCTTTTTCTTTTTCTTTTTCTTTTTCCTCTTTTTCTTTTCTTTTTCTTTTTCTTTTTCTTTTTCTTTTTCAAAAACTTTTTCTTTTTCTTTTTCTTTTTCTTTTTCTTTTTCTTTTTCTTTTTCTTTTTCTTTTTCTTTTTCTTTTTCTTCTTTTTCTTTTTCTTTTTCTTTTTCTTTTTTCTTTTTTTTCTTTTTTCCTTTTCCTTTTTCTTTTTTCTTTTTTTTCTTTTTTCCTTTTCCTTTTTCTTTTTCTTCTTTTCCTTTTTCTTTTTTCTTTTCTTCTTTTTCTTTTTTCTTTACTTTTCCTTCTTGTTCTCCTTTATCTGTTACAACAAATTGTAGAAACACAATTCAACTTTCCAATACATAATAATGATTTCTACTCTAGGCACAAGGCCAGTAATTTTTGGGGGAAGGGAAAGCCGATTAAATCAAACCCCAATGCATTACTGGTACTTTATTTTATCGACCATGATAGGATAAAAGACAAAGTTAACCTCGGTCGTAACTCTGTCACGAAGCATGTTGTCCGATGTGCTAACAATTCTGCCAATACATTATAATGATGTTTAGCATAGATCAGAGTTTTTATTCAAGATATTTTTCATTCTCAAAATAGAGTTTTGACATTTTGTTGATTTTTCAGCATAAATTTGTTTACTTCAAATTTTCTTTATTTTTTCTGGCTTTTTATTTTACAGAACAATTTCTTCAAACCAACTTCACAGATATTCGAACACTTATGTCTCTGGCATATAACATGTCCGAAACAACAGTAGCAGTGTTAATAAACAATACTAATACAAATCCAGTGAGTATTTCTTTGATTTCATCATCATCAGCATACGTCTGCTTTTTGCTGTTTGCAAGGGTGGGACAGGTCTTATTCAGCACAGCATCTCTCCACTTGTCACGGTCCTTCATCATCTCCTTCGTGAGCTTCAGCAATCTGAGATCTGCTCTCACCACCTCTGCCCATGTTTTTTGTGGTCTTCCTCTACTGCGTCTTCCTTCTACTAGCATTTCTTGGCACTTCCTTACCCAGCGGTCATCAGTGCACATCACATGTCCATACCAACGCAGTCTTCTCTCCTGCACACCACAAGTTATCCCTCTTATACACAGTTTCTCTCTCAACTCATCTATGCTTAGTCATTCACACACATTGACATTGCACATCCAATGGAACATGCTTGTTTCATTTCTCTCCAGCCGTCGCATATCTTCCGCAGTTGCTGCCCATGTCTCACTACCATGCAGCATCGCACATCTCACACAGGCATCATATAACCAACCTTTCATTTGTAGGGAGAAACCCTTCTTTGTCAACAGAGGAAGCAGCTCCCTAAACTTCTTCCAGCCCATCCTTATTCTAGAGACTATGGCCTCGGAGCATAATTTAAATCTAGTTGTGTTTATATAATCCCAGTTAAAGGCTACTTAAAAGGGAGTAAATATCTTTTGATTTAACTCTATACAATGAAGGTATATGGCCTTGTAGTTAAGGGTATTCAGCTCACAATCGTAAGGTCATAGGTTTGATTCCCAGCAGTGTGTTGTGTCCTTGAGCAAGACACTTTATTTCACGTTGCTCCAGTCTACTCAGCTAGCAAAATGAGTTGTACCTGTAATTTGAATGTCCAATCTTGTCACATTTTGTGTCATACTGAATCTCCCTAAGAACTAGGTTATGGGTACGTGAATTTGTGGAATGCTCAGCCACTTGCATGTTAATTTCACAAGCAGGCTGTTCTATTGATCGGATCAACTAGAACATTGTAATCGACGGCATGCCAGTCATAGTCATACAATATAATATCATATTAATTATTCTAATGAAATTCTATTAAATCATAGTCTATGCCCTTAAGAATATCTATTGAAGATATTTATGAAGCTCAATTCGCCCACTTATTCCTGAGAGGGTCCTGTCAGAAGCAACTGTCTCCAACTGATCTGGCTGGATCCCCAAGCTTGACCAGCCAAGCTCATGGATGTTATTCAACCATCTTGCTCTGGGTCCCTTGCCAGTAGGTTTTGCCCATAACGTCTGTCCAGATTATATTGCTCTCTAAATACTAATGCTAAATATTTAATGCTTAAGTAATTCAAAACTAGAATCTTTAGTCCTCTACCTAGAATACTATGTATAAACGATGCCAATATATGGATCATATGAGCAAGATGAGGTTCCCAAACCAGTCAAGTCTCAGACCATCACAATCTGTCCAATCTTTGCCAACATGGAAAATAGGCATGAAATGATGATGATCCAAATCTTTATTTTTTTTTATGAATGATTGAATTTTTATTGTTTATATAATATATATATATATATATATATATATATATATAATATATATGTGGAGGCACATGGCTTAGTGGTTAGAGCATTGGCCTTGCAATCAAAAGGTTGTGAGTTCAATTCTCAGACCGGGTGATGTGTTGTTACCTTGAGCAAGTTTCCTTGAGCAAGACACTTTATTTCACATTGCTCCAGTTTACTCAGCTGCAGAAATGAGATAAGGACTGGGGTCCCTATCATTCCACTGCAAAGTGGTTATGGAGGCGCCACGGCAAAAAAGCACCCAGCACTCACTGTAAATGAGGTTGGTGTTAGGAAGGGCATCCAGCTGTAGAAATCAAGCCAGAATCAGATCCCGTCCCACCCTTGCAAGCAGGGAAAAGTGGGCATAAAATGAAATGAATGAATGAATATATATTGCAAGATATGTCAACATGAATGGACCTGTTATTTTTATCTAAAGACATTTTTTCCAATTCCATCCTACCCGTCCCCTCAATCTATTTTATTTCTCATTCTTTCTTCTGATTAAGGACTAGCGTCTGAAATGTTAAGACCCTTTTCCTGCTATATCAAGCGTTAACTTCCATATACTGTACCGATTGTGTTGTTATTTCTGTTTACCTTTTACATACATATATATATAATCTGAAAAAAAGGAAAAGAATGTAGTGTTAAAAAATGTTTTGATTTAATGTTATAATATAATAATATAATATTATGAGCTGGTAGATCCACCAACTCATAATATTATAATACTATATTATAACATTAAATCAGAAAATTTTTTAACACTACAAGTGAAGTCATTCTTTTCCTTTTTTTCAAATATACCTAACTGTACCAAGAATCTCACACATTTTCCAATGTATATATATATATATATGTATGTATGTATGTATGTATGTATGTATATATATGTATATATTTATATATTTCAACATCATTATTTATTTTTCTCTGTGATTCTTTTAGTTCTTGACGACTCTTATGAAAGACCTAAAAGTTTTTGAACATTGTAAAAATGGAACTTTTAATGAATTCTTAACCAAAACCCTATCAACATTTAATGCAGTACCAAAGGAAATACAGAATATTATCAATAACACATTTTGCAGCAATATGAACTTTTATTCTACTCTTAGAAAATTGTATAACTCACAATATTTGGATCAACAGGTATTTTTTACAAAACATTTTGTTAACCTCAATATGCATTTTGGGTAACTTAAAAAATCTACTTTGTGTCATTACACAAAGTAGAGTCGTGACACTTCTGTGTGTCACTGATAATCTCTAGGTGTATTGCAAAGTGTTCAGTTAGTCACATGACTGGTCACATGAGTGGTCACATGAGACATATCTGATTGTTTATTTATTAATTTTTGTGTTGCAGAAAAAAAATTCATGTGCAAACAAAAAAGTATATTTTTTAACTCTTTTAAACTGACCCTGGTTTTATGGTACAAAACTTTATTTAGCTCAGAATCTTCCATCATAATTTTGTTTAACCCTTTAGCATTCACATTACTCTATATATACTATTATATTTTCATGGTAAAGGCTTTAAATCCTGCCAAGGTTAACTTTGCCTTTCATCCTTACGGGGTCGATAAAATAAAGTACCAGTAATACACTGGGTAATTGCTGGCCTTGTGCCAAAGGTAGAAACAATTATATTTTCATGGTAAAGGCTTTACCTCACATAATTATCTCACATAATATCGAATCTATGAGATTTTGAAAGTATTTATTTTGAGAACAATACCTTAACATCAGTTTGAACGACCAGTTACAGCCAGTTTGAACAGAAAGAGGTGAGATAATTCTGGCCGGTTTGAACACTAAAGGGTTAAGACATTTTTCAAGTGGTAGCTTGCTAATGAAAATTTTAGTTATCTATATAAATTAAAGAGAGAGGAGTAGTTTGCCTACCTCATACTACTCCTCTCCTTTTACATCTGCTGTCTGCATGAATGTGTGTGTGTGTGTGTGTAAAAGGAAGGAAAGGGATAGTGGAAAAAACTATGCTGTGTATGAGTGTATGTGTATGTTTGTGTAAATGTATGCGAGTTTGTATGAATGTGAGTCTGTGTTTGTGTGAATGTATGTGTGTGAATGTGTGAGTGTTTGTGTGAATGTATGTGTGTTTGTGTGAGTGTTTGTGTGTTTGTGTGAATGTATGTGTGTTTGTGTGAGTGTTTGTGTTGTGTGAATGTGTGTGTGTTTGTGTGTTTGTGTGAATGTGTGTGTGTTTGTGTGAATGTGTTTGTGTGAATGTGTTTGTGTGAGTGTTTGTGTGTGTTGTGTGAATGTTTGTGTGTATGTGTGAGTGTTTGTGTGTGTTGTGTGAATGTTTGTGTGTATGTGTGAATGTTTGTGTGTGTTGTGTGAATGTTTGTGTGTATGTGTGAGTGTTTGTGTGTTTGTGTGAGTGTTTGTGTTGTGTTTGTGTTGTGTGTGTGTTTGTGTGTATGTGTGAGTGTTTGTGTGTTTGTGTGAGTGTTTGTGTTGTGTGTGTGTTTGTGTGTTTGTGTGAATGTGTTTGTGTGTTTGTGTGAATGTGTTTGTGTGAGTGTTTGTGTGTGTTGTGTGAATGTGTGCGTGTTTGTGTGTGAGTGTTTGTATGTTTGTGTGAATGTATGTCTGTGAGTGTATTTTTGTAAGTGTGTCTGTGTTTGCACATTTATATTTATATACTCATACATATAAATGTATGTATACACACATACACACATGCACACACATATACACACACACATCAGCGTATGGAAAAAAATCCTAGTTTTATTAAATTTCTCCAATTTTTAAAAATTATTTTCAAAGTCATTTGAAACATACTGGCAGTATATTTAATTTAAAATATGATAATTGTTTCTACTTTTGACACAAGGCTAGCAATTACCCAGTACATTACTGGTACTTTATTTTATCGATGAAAGGCAAAGTTAACCTCGGCGGGATTTGAACTCAATATGATAATGAAAGATTACATTAATGTGAGGAGTTTGGAAAACTCTTCTATAAAGGTTTATTTGACCCTCATCCATCATTTGTTTTAATTTTCTTATTTAAATTAAATATACTGAAAGTATTTCTTTATAGAAATAAAAAGAGTTATTGTTTAATTTTTTTTTTTTTTTTGTTTTTTTTTTTTTTGCCTAACAGATCAAGAACTTTCTCAATAATCGATCTGCAGAAGATTTTACACGGAAAATATTATTAGATCAAGTTAGAGAAATGCAAAAGACAATTTCAAATTTGTTGAAAAACGGAAAATATGACGAAATATTTCTCACTTCAGTAATTCAAAACTATAAAATGTCAAGCAGTACTGGGTATGTTTTTCCTCAGCCTCTCAGTCAATACTATCATTATCATCATAAATGTTACATCTATTTCTATAAACTAGTGAAGGAGTGTTGCTTAGCGGTTAGAGAACTGGATCCACAATTGAAGGGTTACAAGTCCAATTCCTGGACTGGGTGATGTGTCATGTCCTTGAGCAAGACACTTTATTTCACAATGCTCTTTCTGCCAGGAGTTGCAATTGGTAGATAGTATCAGCAATCGAAAGACCAATGGAAAAATTGTTTCCTTGGTTCGATTTAACAAGTTCCACCGCCATTCGGTAAACAAATGAGGTTTGGGGTCTTGTCGATCAATTCGATCAATCTATAAACTAACAAGAGTAGAAGTGATCTGTAATCTGCGGCTTTTCTCCGTTCTTGATTCTACATAAAGAATTCCATAAAGTTCTGACAAGGTTTTTATTACACTTTTGTCCTTCCATAAGCCTATGATTGTCAGAGTTGGTAAAGTATTGTTAATGTAGAAATGCCTCAACAGATTAAGATCTGGTGTTGGTCGTGCAAAACCCAATCTGGCAAAATGGGGATATTTAAAGGATAGGGACATTATGTGTGACTGTGGCATCGAACAACCGACTACACAACACCTCCTGATATGTCCCCTTGCTGGAACAACCCTGGACAGCATTGAACTTGGCAGAGTTTAATGAGAAAGGACAGCAATGTGTTCAGCTGTGGCGGAACCACATTAAACCAAGCTCTGTAACTGACACTGTTGTGTACATTAGATAATACTAGCAGAAAAACAACCTTTCGGGTGGTTTTCTACTAGCATGTGTAGTGTGTATATTGATATTATACGCAGGTATACATACATGTAGATATGATACATCAAATAAAATCGTAAGTGACAATATATAATACATAGAAATTGAGCGAAGACTGCGTTACACTGTATTATTTAATCAGTAACGTAATCCATGATACATTAAAAAAGACGATATTATATATAAACTGCATTAGGAGAAAATTATAAACCGTATGCAGTCCCGCGCTCCTTACTTTATTATAGTTTAGATCGTTGCTTTTCACATTCATTTTTCTATGCTATTATCAATTCACCACAGGGCGGTGGATTGGCAGTATCGGTAGAGCATCATACACCATACTTTACAGCATAGAGTTATGGGCCTTTACGTTCTGAGTTCAAATCCCGCTGAGGTTAGCTTTGCCTTTCATCCTTTCGAGGTCGGTAAAATGAAGTACCAGTGATGTACGGGGGTCGATTTAATCGTCTTTCTCCTGCTCCCCAAATTGCTGGCCTTGTGCCTATAGTATCATCATCACCACCACCACCATCATCATCATCATCATCACCATATATCTACTTTTCCATGATCTACATGTATAAATATATATAAACAAAATATAAAACCAAAATATTTAAAAAGTATGACAATTGATATTTTGTCCCTTTCTACATTTAATGCTGTATCATAAAATTGAATATGACTTCCATATTTATATTATTTTATAAACAGCTTGCTACAGATGTTATTAAGGATGTTAACAGAAGTTCTTCCTATCACTCCAGATCAAATTGGTATTGATATATCTCATGCAACAGGTAAGTTGGTTTTTGTTCTTTTCTGATTCGTTACTTTAGCTTTAGAATTTTATTTCTCGCCCTAGCATAGCTGATATACAAACGTAAGTATTAATGTTCGGTATAACATATATATATGTATATGTGTGTGTGTATATATATATTGTATAAACAACAATCAAAGAATATTTAAAACATTTAATTACTTACAATTGTTTCATCCTAGCACAAGGGCAAAATCATCAGAGTATATAATAAAGGTTAAAACACAAATATAATATCAGAAGTTTGTCATAAGAACATTTTGAGGATATATATATATATATATATATATGTGTGTGTGTGTGTGTGTGTACGTATGCATACTTACTTTAACTTTGATAAGTTTCTGCCAGTATTGGCCAAGGCCATGTCTAACTTAATAGCACAACCTTTATTAGAAATATGGTAATGAAAGTGTTAAAGGATTTCTACTTATCTAAAACCCTTCCATTATTTCTATGGCTGGATGACCTTCCTAATGTAAACATTGTGTGTGTAATGTATGTTCTTCTGATTTTATAATTTCACAAATTTTTACCAATAAAGAGAGTCGGTTTCTAACATAGTTACAACACTCTCTCATTGGAATTTACACAACATCAACTAGGTAGATATGTATGCATGTCTGCATATGTGTTATTGTATGTGTGGATGTGGATGTTTTGAGTTGTATGTGTGCATGTGCATATGCTTTGTATCTGTACATGTGTATATGCAGTTATTAGATGCAAAATCTTTGGAATGTTTTACATATTTTTACTATTCCATTAATGGATTGTACTTGTAGTTTCCTAACTAGTTGTTCTTTCTGTTTCTGTGAAGCCCAGCTTCTCAAGATTTGTATTGAGACAGTTACTAACATACCCCAGTGCCTCAATAATCACAGGCATAAACCTGAAGGTGTAATCAGGGTGGAGTATCTGCAGATTTCTCATTAGTTCTGCATAAATATTCTCCTTTTCGCTAATCTTTGATATTATATTGACATCTGCTGGGCAGCTAACTTCCATTACTGTGCATGCCTTCTTTTCCCTGTCACATATCATATATATGTATGTATGTACGAAAAGGAAGGTGAGGAAAAGGGACTGTTCTGAACTGCCTGCTGTTGAGTAGCATTTGGTTTGCCACACTGTGGTCACATCTGCCTGAGCAAAGCTGGTTTGATTAGACATGAACAAAGTCATATCAGTAGACCTCATGTAGATTATAATCTGAAAAGGTGTAGGGAATGTGGCAAGGAATGTGCAATCGTGGGAAGTCTTAAAAGACATATGAGAACATACAGTCAGAACCAAGCAGTGGAAAGTCTCAGAGGAGTCTACAGTTGCCATGTATGTGCCAGAAGGTGCAAGTCTTTGGCTGGTTTAAAGAGACACATTTGTGCCTCACCTTTTTAAGCATTTTATCAGGCAATAAACACGAGTTTGGAGCCATCATGTATTTATGTATGTGTGTATGTATGTGTATGTATGTATGTAGAGAGAGAGAGAGAGAGAGAGGGAGGGAGAAAGAGAGAGAGTGTGTGTGTGGGATTGGCATGTATCAAAATATGTAGACTAACTAATGGCTTTTTCTTTTCTGTTTTATAGAAATGTGGCAAATGTCTCTATACAAAATTCTTACTGATACATCAGCCTTACAAAATGATCTGAAAAAATTCCTAATAACTGGAAGCATTGATTTGGATTCAACTGTTGCAGAAATATTTGAGCTAGTAAGTTTAAAACCAATTCAACCAATCTTACTATATGGAAGTGAAACATGGACGCTTTCATCCAAATAACAAAAGCACCTTGATGGCACCTACACTCTCCTTCTTCAACGCATTCAGAATATAAACTGCTGATATCTGACTTTGAGAGAGATATATGCTGGCCTCCCATGCATATCTGTCATTGTGCGTAAAAGGAGAGTAAGATTTGCTGGCCACTGGCATCGTGCCACCTATGAGACTGTGTCCCCATTAGTGCTTTGGAAACCACAAGCAGTCACTAATAACAGGGGGTGCGAGCTTTCCTATCCTGATGTCATCTCCAGAGATTCTGGTATTGAAATCCAGGATTTGGCAATGGCAATGAACGACAGACCCACATGGTGGAGATCAATTGTTGAGTCGATTTCGGCTGAGGCTGCCAGATGGATGATGAACTTTAAAACATAGTTTTATTGTTCTTTACTTGAGGAAAGCCATTGATCTAGACTGATATGTGTTGACCTTTTTTTTTTCTTTTCTTTTCTTCAGATTACCAAAATGTTTGGAATACAATCTGTAAGGAATCTCATTCCAGAGTTTTCTTACATGGAACGTGCAGTGACAAACTTGGATCACATTGATGCAATGACTCAGATTCTTAATGAAACTCAGTAAGTGATGCATCAGTTAAGACTTAATCATATCACTTGTCAACAGAACATTTTATTTCAATCATCATCAACATCCAATTTTTGATGGGTCTTGCCTGACAGGGATGGGCCTTGCCTAACAGTGCTCCTTAGTGTCCTGCTAAATCTGTTTCTGTCTGCCAGTCTCCCTTGGGCCTGGCCAGGCCAAGCCTAGCTTGATCCCGACAGACATCCTCCATCCAAGTCCTTTTTTTGTCTTCCTGGGCCTCTACTGCCTCCTGGATCAACATTCAACATTTTGCTGATCCAGCCCTCACTGCACTCAACATGACCGTACCAGTTCATGTGTATCATGTGAAACACATCCTCGAGATTATTGATCAGCAGCCTTTTCTAAATAATCTTACAAAACAGACAAACAGATATTTACATCTTTTATTTAACTAAGACAAATGTGTTAAAAAAAATTATCACTGTTTTGAATTATATTTTTCATTATTTAGTTTAAATAATTGTTTCTAGATTTGGCACAAGGCCAGCAATTATCTCAGTACATTACTGGTACTTTATTTTATCGACCCCGTAAGGATGAAAGGCAAAGTTAACCTCGGCGGGATTTGAACTCAGACCGCATTTTAAATAATGATATTTTGGGTGGTTGTTGCAGTGAATATTGATGATCATTGTCTGTAGTAAAGCATTTGCACCATAATGACCATTTTACAGTGTGGACTGGGTGCTTTTTATCATGGGATCATAATGATCACTTTACAGTGTGGACTGGGTGCTTTTTATCATGGGATCATAATGATCACTTTACAGTGTGGGCTGGGTGCTTTTTATCATGGGATCATAATGATCACTTTACAGTGTGGACTGGGTGCTTTTTATCATGGGATCATAATGATCACTTTACAGTGTGGACTGGGTGCTTTTTATCATGGGATCATAATGATCACTTTACAGTGTGGACTGGGTGCTTTTTATCATGGGATCATAATGATCACTTTACAGTGTGGACTGGGTGCTTTTTATCATGGGATCATAATGATCACTTTACAGTGTGGACTGGGTGCTTTTTATCATGGGATCGTAATGATCACTTTACAGTGTGGACTGGGTGCTTTTTATCATGGGATCATAATGATCACTTTACAGTGTGGACTGGGTGCTTTTTATCATGGGATCATAATGATCACTTTACAGTGTGGGCTGAGTGCTTTTTATCATGGGATCATAATGATCACTTTACAGTGTGGACTGGGTGCTTTTTATCATGGGATCATAATGATCACTTTACAGTGTGGGCTGAGTGCTTTTTATCATGGGATCATAATGATCACTTTACAGTGTGGACTGGGTGCTTTTTATCATGGGATCATAATGATCACTTTACAGTGTGGACTGGGTGCTTTTTATCATGGGATCATAATGATCACTTTACAGTGTGGACTGGGTGCTTTTTATCATGGGATCATAATGATCACTTTACAGTGTGGACTGGGTGCTTTTTATCATGGGATCATAATGATCACTTTACAGTGTGGACTGGGTGCTTTTTATCATGGGATCATAATGATCACTTTACAGTGTGGACTGGGTGCTTTTTATCATGGGATCATAATGATCACTTTACAGTGTGGACTGGGTGCTTTTTATCATGGGATCGTAATGATCACTTTACAGTGTGGGCTGGGTGCTTTTTATCATGGGATCATAATGATCACTTTACAGTGTGGGCTGAGTGCTTTTTATCATGGGATCATAATGATCACGTTACAGTGTGGGCTGGGTGCTTTTTATCATGGGATCGTAATGATCACTTTACAGTGTGGGCTGGGTGCTTTTTATCATGGGATCGTAATGATCACATTACAGTGTGGGCTGGGTGCTTTTTATCATGGGATCGTAATGATCACTTTACAGTGTGGGCTGGGTGCTTTTTATCATGGGATCATAATGATCACTTTACAGTGTGGGCTGGGTGCTTTTTGTAATGATACCAACACAACCATTTTACAGTGTGGACTGGGTGCTTTTTGAAATATCAACACGATCACTTTACACTGTGGGCTGGGAGCTTTTTGTTGTGATACCAACATGACCACTTTACAGTGTGGGCTGGGTGCTTTTTGTTGTGACACCTACATGACCACTTTACAGTGTGGGCTGGGTGCTTTTTGTTGTGATACCAACACAACCATTTTACAGTGTGGACTGGGTGCTTTTTGAAATATCAACACGATCACTTTACACTGTGGGCTGGGAGCTTTTTGTTGTGATACCAACATGACCACTTTACAGTGTGGGCTGGGTGCTTTTTGTTGTGACACCTACATGACCACTTTACAGTGTGGGCTGGGTGCTTTTTGTTGTGATACCAACACAACCATTTTACAGTGTGGACTGGGTGCTTTTTGAAATATCAACACGATCACTTTACACTGTGGGCTGGGAGCTTTTTGTTGTGATACCAACATGACCACTTTACAGTGTGGGCTGGGTGCTTTTTGTTGTGATACCAACATGACCACTTTACAGTGTGGGCTGGGTGCTTTTTGTTGTGATACCAACACAACCATTTTACAGTGTGGACTGGGTGCTTTTTGTTGTGATACCAACATGACCACTTTACAGTGTGGACTGGGTGCTTTTTGTTGTGACACCTACATGACCACTTTACAGTGTGGACTGGGTGCTTTTTGTTGTGACACCTACATGACCACTTTACAGTGTGGGCTGGGTGCTTTTTGTTGTGATACCAACACAACCATTTTACAGTGTGGACTGGGTGCTTTTTGTTGTGATACCAACATGACCACTTTACAGTGTGGACTGGGTGCTTTTTGTTGTGACACCTACATGACCACTTTACAGTGTGGACTGGGTGCTTTTTGTTGTGACACCTACATGACCACTTTACAGTGTGGGATGGGTGCTTTTTGTTGTGATACCAACATGACCACTTTACAGTGTGGACTGGGTGCTTTTTGTTGTGACACCTACATGACCACTTTACAGTGTGGGCTGGGTGCTTTTTGTCAAGACACCTACATGACCACTTTACAGTGTGGGCTGGGTGCTTTGTGTAATATCAACACGATCACTTTACAGTGTGGGCTGGGAGCTTTTTGTTGTGATACCAACATGACCACTTTACAGTGTGGGCTGGGTGCTTTTTGTCAAGACACCAACATGACCACTTTACAGTGTGGGCTGGGTGCTTTTTGTTGTGATACCAACACAACCATTTTACAGTGTGGACTGGGTGCTTTTTGAAATATCAACACGATCACTTTACAGTGTGGGCTGGGTGCTTTTTGTTGTGATACCAACATGACCACTTTACAGTGTGGACTGGGTGCTTTTTGTAATATCAACACGATCACTTTACAGTGTGGGCTGGGTGCTTTTTGTTGTGATACCAACATGACCACTTTACAGTGTGGACTGGGTGCTTTTTGTTGTGATACCAACATGACCACTTTACAGTGTGGACTGGGTGCTTTTTGTTGTGACACCTACATGACCACTTTACAGTGTGGGATGGGTGCTTTTTGTTGTGATACCAACATGACCACTTTACAGTGTGGACTGGGTGCTTTTTGTTGTGACACCTACATGACCACTTTACAGTGTGGGCTGGGTGCTTTTTGTCAAGACACCTACATGACCACTTTACAGTGTGGGCTGGGTGCTTTGTGTAATATCAACACGATCACTTTACAGTGTGGGCTGGGAGCTTTTTGTTGTGATACCAACATGACCACTTTACAGTGTGGGCTGGGTGCTTTTTGTCAAGACACCAACATGACCACTTTACAGTGTGGGCTGGGTGCTTTTTGTTGTGATACCAACACAACCATTTTACAGTGTGGACTGGGTGCTTTTTGAAATATCAACACGATCACTTTACAGTGTGGGCTGGGTGCTTTTTGTTGTGATACCAACATGACCACTTTACAGTGTGGACTGGGTGCTTTTTGTTGTGATACCAACATGACCACTTTACAGTGTGGACTGGGTGCTTTTTGTAATATCAACACGATCACTTTACAGTGTGGGCTGGGTGCTTTTTGTTGTGATACCAACATGACCACTTTACAGTGTGGACTGGGTGCTTTTTGTTGTGATACCAACATGACCACTTTACAGTGTGGACTGGGTGCTTTTTGTTGTGACACCTACATGACCACTTTACAGTGTGGGATGGGTGCTTTGTGTAATATCAACACGATCACTTTACAGTGTGGACTGGGAGCTTTTTGTTGTGATACCAACATGACCACTTTACAGTGTGGACTGGGAGCTTTTTGTTGTGATACCAACATGACCACTTTACAGTGTGGGCTGGGTGCTTTTTGTTGTGATAGCAACATGACCACTTTACAGTGTGGACTGGGTGCTTTTTGTTGTGACACCTACATGACCACTTTACAGTGTGGACTGGGAGCTTTTTGTTGTGATACCAACATGACCACTTTACAGTGTGGACTGGGTGCTTTTTGTTGTGATACCAACATGACCACTCTACAGTGTGGACTGGGTGCTTTGTGTAATATCAACACGATCACTTTACAGTGTGGACTGGGAGCTTTTTGTTGTGATACCAACATGACCACTTTACAGTGTGGGCTGGGTGCTTTTTGTTGTGATAGCAACATGACCACTTTACAGTGTGGACTGGGTGCTTTTTGTTGTGACACCTACATGACCACTTTACAGTGTGGACTGGGTGCTTTTTGTTGTGACACCTACATGACCACTTTACAGTGTGGGATGGGTGCTTTGTGTAATATCAACACGATCACTTTACAGTGTGGACTGGGAGCTTTTTGTTGTGATACCAACATGACCACTTTACAGTGTGGACTGGGTGCTTTTTGTTGTGATAGCAACATGACCACTTTACAGTGTGGACTGGGTGCTTTTTGTTGTGACACCTACATGACCACTTTACAGTGTGGACTGGGTGCTTTTTGTTGTGACACCTACATGACCACTTTACAGTGTGGGATGGGTGCTTTGTGTAATATCAACACGATCACTTTACAGTGTGGACTGGGAGCTTTTTGTTGTGATACCAACATGACCACTTTACAGTGTGGACTGGGTGCTTTTTGTTGTGATAGCAACATGACCACTTTACAGTGTGGACTGGGTGCTTTTTGTTGTGACACCTACATGACCACTTTACAGTGTGGACTGGGTGCTTTTTGTTGTGACACCTACATGACCACTTTACAGTGTGGGATGGGTGCTTTGTGTAATATCAACACGATCACTTTACAGTGTGGACTGGGAGCTTTTTGTTGTGATACCAACATGACCACTTTACAGTGTGGGCTGGGTGCTTTTTGTTGTGACACCAACATGACCACTTTACAGTGTGGACTGGGTGCTTTTTGTTGTGACACCTACATGACCACTTTACAGTGTGGGATGGGTGCTTTGTGTAATATCAACACGATCACTTTACAGTGTGGACTGGGTGCTTTTTGTTGTGATACCAACATGACCACTTTACAGTGTGGGCTGGGTGCTTTTTGTCAAGACACCTATATGATCACTTTACACTGTGGACTGGGAGCTTTTTGTTGTGATATCAACATGACCACTTTACAGTGTGGACTGGGTGCTTTTTGTTGTGATAGCAACATGACCACTTTACAGTGTGGACTGGGTGCTTTTTGTTGTGACACCTACATGACCACTTTACAGTGTGGGATGGGTGCTTTTTGTTGTGATACCAACATGACCACTTTACAGTGTGGGCTGGATGCTTTTTGTCAAGACACCTATATGATCACTTTACACTGTGGGCTGGGTGCTTTTTGTTGTGATACCAACATGACCACTTTACAGTGTGGACTGGGTGCTTTTTGTTGTGATACCAACATGACCACTCTACAGTGTGGACTGGGTGCTTTTTGTTGTGACACCTACATGACCACTTTACAGTGTGGGATGGGTGCTTTTTGTTGTGATACCAACATGACCACTTTACAGTGTGGGCTGGATGCTTTTTGTCAAGACACCTATATGATCACTTTACACTGTGGGCTGGGTGCTTTTTGTAATGATACCAACACAACCATTTTACAGTGTGGACTGGGTGCTTTTTGAAATATCAACACGATCACTTTACAGTGTGGGCTGGGAGCTTTTTGTTGTGATACCAACATGACCACTTTACAGTGTGGGATGGGTGCTTTTTGTTGTGATACCAACATGACCACTTTACAGTGTGGACTGGGTGCTTTTTATCATGGGATCGTAATGATCACTTTACAGTGTGGACTGGGTGCTTTTTGTTGTGATACCAACACAACCATTTTACAGTGTGGACTGGGTGCTTTTTGAAATATCAACACGATCACTTTACAGTGTGGGCTGGGAGCTTTTTGTTGTGATACCAACATGACCACTTTACAGTGTGGGCTGGGTGCTTTTTGTCAAGACACCTACATGACCACTTTACAGTGTGGGCTGGGTGCTTTTTGTTGTGATACCAACATGACCACTTTACAGTGTGGGCTGGGTGCTTTTTGTTGTGATACCAACATGACCACTTTACAGTGTGGACTGGGTGCTTTTTGTTGTGATACCAACATGACCACTTTACAGTGTGGACTGGGTGCTTTTTGTTGTGACACCCAAACGACCACCTGACATCCCCTTGTTTTAATAACTATAATAGAATAGCAGCTAAGTTAAGATTAGTTGTATTCAGAGCATGTTGAGTATATTCAGAATTTAGAAGGAAAAAAAGATTCTAGTTATAAAGATTCATAAATGTTCAAATTATTCCTGTTGTTTTTTTATAGTATTTCCCGAATCTGTCACCAACTTACATCATTGCCACCTGACTCTCCAGTTTTATCAAATGCTAAAACATACATTGGTATGATAGAACTGGTTTTAGAACTCTTTTACTATCAGAAAGACAATTTATCAGGTCAGTATGATACTTTTAAATACTTGGTTATCCCTTTAGTGTTCAAACCGGCTAAAACCGGCCAGAATTATCTACCTCTTTCTGTTGAAACTGGCTGTAACTGGTCGCTCAAACTGATGTTAAGGTATTGTTCTCAAAATAAATACTTTCAAAATCTCATAGATTCAATATTATGTGAGGTACAGCCTTTACCATGAAAATATAATAGGATATATAAAATAATGTGAATGCTAAAGGGTTAAATTTCATCTGAGATGGTATATGCCCCCACCTCGTAACTCCTGATAGAGTCGTAGGGATGCTGTATTGACATATGGTGTTTCTTGGACATTTTAAGCCTGGCAGAGCCCTTCATTCTCCAGACTTATTTGAGGCAGATTTGACTGCTATTTCTAAGAAATCAACTAGCTGTCTATATATGGTGACTTATTTGAGGCAGATTTGACTGTTATCTCTAAGAAATCAACTAGCTGTCTATATATGGTGACTTATTCTAAAAAGCCTTCAAGCCAATACACAAGGTTACTTCTGAATATTATTAATTTGTTACAATACTACAGGTCATTTTATAGTATTGTTATATTTGGGGGAGGTCATGTTGTTCTCATATTGCCAAAAATAATGATTTCTACTATACGCTCAAGGCCAGCAATTTTGGGGGAGGGGGAAAGTCAATTAAATTGACCCTAGTACATGACTGGTGCTTTATTTGATCGACCCTGTACGGATGAAAGGCAAACTTAACCTCGGCAGGATTTGAACTCAGATCATAAAGGGATGTAACCCTATATTGCAAAGCATGTGGTCCGATATTCTACCGATACTGCCAATCCACCGCCCTAATATTGCCAAAAATAATAATAAAACACACTCACTGCGTGGTTTCACTTCAGTATATATTTATAAATAATTTACATGGTAATCAATGTTTATCATTGATTACCAGGTAAATTATTGCCATATAAATTATTTATAAAAATATAAAGATATACTGAAGTGAAACCAAACAGTGAGTGTGTTTTATTACTATTTTTAGCAATATTAGGACACAGCCCTCCCCAAATATAAAAAGATTTGTTCCAGCAGACAATTTCATATCAAAAACCCTGCAAAACAAATACATCGCCACCAATTTATAGTAGATTTATATATATTTTGTTATATTGTTTACATTTTTATTTTCTCATCTTTAGCATTCACATTACTCTATATATACTATTATATTTTCATGGTAAAGGCTTTACCTCACATAATTATCTCACATAATATCTCACATAACATTCACATTACTCTATATATACTATTATATTTTCATGGTAAAGGCTTTACCTCACATAATATCTCACATAACATTCACATTACTCTATATATACTATTATATTTTCATGGTAAAGGCTTTACCTCACATAATTATCTCACACAACATTCACATTACTCTATATATACTATTGTATTTTCATGGTAAAGGCTTTACTTCACATAATTATCTCACATAACATTCACATTACTCTATATATACTATTATATTTTCATGGTAAAGGCTTTACCTCACATAATATCTCCCATAACATTCACATTACTCTATATATACTATTGTATTTTCATGGTAAAGGCTTTACCTCACATAATTATCTCACATAACATTCACATTACTCTATATATACTATTATATTTTCATGGTAAAGGCTTTACCTCACATAATTACCTCACATAATTATCTCACATAACATTCACATTACTCTATATATACTATTATATTTTCATGGTAAAGGCTTTACCTCACATAATTATCTCACATAATATCTCACATAACATTTACATTACTCTATATATACTATTATATTTTCATGGTAAAGGCTTTACCTCACATAATTATCTCACATAACATTCACATTACTCTATATATACTATTATATTTTCATGGTAAAGGCTTTACCTCACATAATTATCTCACATAACATTCACATTACTCTATATATACTATTATATTTTCATGGTAAAGGCTTTACCTCACATAATATCTCACATGACATTTACATTACTCTATATATACTATTATATTTTCATTGTAAAGGCTTTACCTCACATAATATCAAATCTATGAGATTTTAATGTTATTTATTTTGAGAACAATACCTTAATATCAGTATGAGAGGCCAGTTACAACCGGTTTGAACAGAAAGAGATGAGAGAATTCTGGCCAGACATGGTTGGTTTAAATGCTAAAGGGTTAGAGGAGAATTATACATCAAATTTATTAATAAAAAAACAATTTTCCTGAATGATTACAATTGTAATAATGAATGATTTTAATTAACAGAAATAGAAAATATCATATGTGATCCCTCAAACAAAATGATTGTAAACATCATTGAATTATCCCAAAAAATTGGCTTCATGGAATTGTTCAATAAAGTAAGTAACCCCTTAACTATTTTTTACATAACTAATCAATATATGTGTGTGTGTATGTATGTGTGAGTGTGTGCGTGTTGTTATTGTTGTTGTTGTTTGGGCAGTATTATGAATGTGAAAATGCCAGAAGTTATTATTACCATTATAGATATATATTGCATAAATGAATTGAGAGAGAGACTGAGCATAAGAGGAATCAAATGCTGTGTGCAGGAGAGGCGGTTGCGCTGGTATGGACATGTGATGCGTATGAAGGATGACAGCTGCATAAAAAGGTGCAGAGCACTAGAAGTCAATGGAAACCGCGGAGTGGGGAGACCCAAGAAGACCTGGGATGAGGTGATAAAAGCCGACCTTACCCAATTACACCTCTCAAAGGCGATGACACACGACCGTGACCTCTGGCGTCACGCAGTAATACAGAGTACCCGACCTCCCATGGGTACAAGCTGAAGCATATAGACAATATGCCCCCACACCCCCCCCCCCACTGCAAGGTGGTCGTGGAGGTGCCACGGCAAAAAAGCACCCAGCCCACACTGTAAAGTGGACGTGTAGGCACCACGAGAAAGCACCCAGCACCCACTGTAAATGAGGTTGGTGTTAGGAAGGGCATCCAGCTGTAGAAATCAAGCCAAATCAGTTCCTGTATGAGCAAGGCATGGTCAGCCGACCAGACACTGCCCACAAGAGGACAACCCGTCTAACCCATGCTAGCGTGGAAGAACGGACGTAAGACGGTGATGATGATGATGATATATATATATATATATATATATTGGTAAAAGGAAAGGAAAATGCTGACAAATTGTTCCCAGTGAAAAATAGTTTAATTAGGAATAAGTAAAAATTAGTAATAGTATTGGTTAGTATTCAGTTTTGGTTTTAAGTTTTACCGGTTGCGCATTTCTAATGCTTTTCAAAAATAATTTTGAGATAGAGCGCCCGTGATGTTTGCTCTAATCCGATTAGTTTTGGAAATTCTACCTGTTTTATGTTAAAAAAAGTGGCTCCAGATGTATGAAAAAATTCTTGTGGTCAAAACAATTTTGATTGGTCGGTAGAGGTCATGTGAATGTTAAAAATTGATTTTGCGCCAAATGTAGGTTGGTCTCGGCTGATTGAGAAGTCACTGAAAAATAAGTCTTTCAAGACAAATATGTGTGTGTGTGTGTGTGTGTAGTAGTAGTAGTAAAGAGGTTCGTTGTTGTGATAATGGTCAGCAGGGATGTGTGTGCGAACCGCAGCCTGTTGACAGTTCAAATACCTATTAAGACAAGTGTGTGTGTGTGTGTGTGTGTGTGTGTGTGTGTGTGTAGCAGAGTAATTCGTGGTAGAGGGATGGTCAGTAGGAATGTGTCTGTACGTGTGTGGGGGATATTTTAACATGTTAAAAGATATTTTTCAGCTCTTGTCTTATACGGAGAAGTGTGTGTGTGTGTGTGTATATGTCTCTTTGTATGTTAATGTACGCGTGTGTATGTGTGTGTGTATATATGTGTGGGTGGACCAGTATTTTTGTGATACTGGTAAAAATGGTGTACATTATTCGATATTTTCAGTAAAAACGATTCTCTCAATTGAACATCAAAAAGCTTAATAATAAAAGGTGTGAAATGATATATAGTATTGGCATAAGACCAAGGTGTGTGTGAGTGTCCAGATTGTACGTACTGCAAGGGGAATCCATTAGGCCTTGCCGTATTGGAATACTTGTGTACAAATATGTATGTGCCCATCAGTGTGCAATGCATGTGTGCGTATATGTATGTGTGTATGTCGGCACGTTTATATCTATAGACATCAAAAGGTATGCAAATTTGTGTATATTTGTGTTGCACCATAGAACACGTGTGTTTACGTATGTCATTGTGTTTATAACAATATATATATACAATATATATATATATATATAACAATATATATATATACCCTTGCAAGCAGGGAAAAGCAGATGTAAAATGATGATGATGATTATATATATATATATATATATATATATATATATATTATATATATATTGTTTATACTTGCCTGAATGAGCCTATTTCCCCTCCATGTTTGAAAAAGTCCAATTTCTTTCAGAGAAGGGAAGAGAGACTGAGAGAGAGAGAGGGGGGGGGGATCAACCCAGTAGTGGACTGGTACTTCTTTTATCGACCTCAAAAAGATGAAAGGATATTTCAATCCCTTTACAATGGTTCTTGTGTCTATTTTTCATTTTTCTGTCTAGGTGAAATCTAAGTTGTTTAATGAAGGAAATGGTACTAACTGCAAACGTTTGGCAAAATTAGCCAGCAATTTTCCTAAAGAATTGTATCAAGAAATTCATACACTGAACACACCAAATAAGCTAGTGAAATGTCTACGAAAGAAGATTCCTAAATTCACAGAATTTATCAGCCATATTGATTTGTAAGTATTTTTCCCTTTATTCGTTCTTCAATTTAATTTAGTTCTTTTACTGTAATATTATTTTATTTTAATTTTCCATAAAAGTCTTAAGATATTCAATTATTGGTTTCTACAATAGGCACAAAGACAACAATATTTGGGGAAGGGGAAAGTCGATTAAATCGACCCCAGTGTATTATTGGGACTTTATTTTATCGACCCTGTAAGGATGAAAGGCAAAGCTAACTTCAGTAGGATTTGAACTGAGATTGCAAAGGGACGTAACCCTATGCCGTAAAGCATGTTGTCCAACATTCCATCAATTCTGCCAATTCACTGCCTTCAAGATATTCAATTATTAAAATCACTTTATACATCTTTCAAGTCTCACTTTTGTAACAACTATATATATATCATCATTATCATCGTTGTCATCATTTTAATGTCTGCTTTCCCTGCTAGCAAGGGTTGGATGGGTCCACACAGACCAAGTCAGTATTGAAGCAGAGTCACTGATCTCCCAGGCAGGCCAGGGATCTGTGTCCCGATTATGTACAGTCTCACGTTCCACCGAGTGTACAGGAGAGGGTTGTCATGTCTTTGACACAAGTGATGAGTCCTTCCAACCCGTTGTTTGGCAAGATTTCCACAACTAGATGCCCTTCCTATCACCAACCACTCTACACTGTGTACCTGGTGCATTTACCATGTCGATCACCAACACAAGGGAAGCTGCCATGTCCTTGACATGACTGAGGGGCCTTCCCAACACCTCCTGACCCTCCCAACACCTCCTGACCCTCCCAACACCTCCTGACCCTTTATCTAATATATATATATATATATACAACTATATGTGTGGCTGAGTGGTTAGAGAATTGGATTCACAATCGTGAGGTTGTGAGTTCAATTCCTGGACTGGGTGATGTGTTATGTTCTTGGGCAAGACACTTTATTTTACATTGCTCCTTCTCCTAGAGTTGCGACCATTGCATTCCATTGGAAACACTGTTTCTGCGGTCTGATTTGACAAAAGTCGATCGACTATCAATATATATATCATCATCATCATCATCATTTCATTTTACGTCCGCTTTTCTCTGCTTGCAAGGGTGGGACAGGAACTGATTCTGGCTTGATTTCTACAGCTGGATGCCCTTCCTAACACCAACCTCATTTACAGTGAGTGCTGGGTGCTTTTTTGCCGTGGCACCTCCACGGCCCCTTTACAGTGGAATGATATGGACCCCAGTCCCTATCATCTCATTTCTACAGCTGAGTAAACTGGAGCAATGTGAAATAAAGTGTCTTGCTCAAGGAAACAACACATCACTCAGTCTGAGAATTGAACTCACAACCTTTCGATTGCAAGGCCAATGCTCTAACCACTAAGCCATGTGCTTCCATATATATATACATGGCTTAGTGGCTAGAGCATTGGGCTTGCAATCGAAAGGTTGTGAGTTCAATTCTCAGACCGGGTGATGTGTTGTTTCCTTGAACAAGACACTTTATTTCACATTGCTCCAGTTGCTCAGCTGTAGAAATGAGATGATAGGGACTGGGGTCCCTATCATTCCATTGCAAAGTGGTCGTGGAGGCGCCACGGAAAAGAAAAGCACCCAGCACTCACTGTAAATGAGGTTGGTGTTAGGAAGGGCATCCAGCTGTAGAAATCAAGCCAGAATCAGTTTCCGTCTCACCCTTGCAAGCAGGGGAAAAGCGGACGTAAAATGATGATGATCATCATCATCATAGACAGTAGTTTTTTCATTAGAAATATTGTAATGAAAGGGTTTTTTCATAGTTTGATTTTCTTTTATTCCACAGAATGCTAACAGTAACATCAGAAATGCTGCAATTAGTACAAGATCCTCTGTTTCAATCTTTTGTCAATAACAAGCAACTATCCGAATTTGTGGCAATTCTCTTGAACTCTGTTCTTAAAGATACACCAGGTTAGTATTTCTAATTAATACTTCTTCATCATCATCTGCTTTTTTTTTCTTTTTCTTCTTTTTTCTTCTTTTTTCTTCTTTTTTCTTCTTTTTCTTTTTTTCTTCTTTTTCATCTTTTTTTTCTTTTTTTTCTTTTTCTTTTTTTTCTTCTTTTTCTGCTTCTTTTTTCTTCTTTCTTTTCTTCTTTTTCTTTTCTTTTCTTTTTCCTTTTTCTTTTTCTTTTTTTTTCTTTTTTTTTTCTTCAACCACTTATTCCTTAGATGGTCGTGGGGGTAGATTCCTCAATCACTCCTTCCAGCATGTCCTGCCAAAAGCAACCATCTGCAACTGGTCCGGCTGGATCCCCAAGCGAGACCAGCCAAGCTCATGGATGTTAGCCAATCATCTTGCTCGGGGTCTACCCCTGGATCTCTTGCTTGTTGGTTTTGCCCGTAAAACCTGTCCAGTGATTCTTTCCTCAGACATTCTAACCACATGTCCATAGATTCGGAGCTGTGATCTCTCAATTCAGAGAAGTAGCGGCTCTACCTGGAGGGACTCTCTGATCTCTGAGCTACACACTTTATCAAGTAATGTTACTCCAAAGACCCTTCGGAGGAAACCGAACAATGAGACCAGCTAAGCTCATACATGTTATCCTACCACCATGCTCAAGGTCTACCCATACGTCTCCTGCCAGTTGGATTTGCCCATAAAAATCTGTCCAGCGATTCTTTCCTGAGACATCTAAAATATACTTGCTTCTTTAACTTAAATTTCAAGTTCTTTTTTATGCTGTTCATAGTTTTTTCTTCAGACAAATTGTTGTGTGATCCTCATTATCACCATTTTACACCAGCTTAATGTTGGCATGAGTTGAGTATGTTATCATGAGCCACATCAGACCTTATTTAACCCCTTAATATTACTCCATATTTACTATTGTATTTTCATGGTAAAGGCTTTACTTCACATAATTATCTCACATAATATCGGATCTATGAGATTTTGATATTATCTATTTTGAGAACAATACCTTAACATAAGTATGAGTGGTCGGTTATGACCGGTTTGAACAGAAAGAGGTGAGAGAATTTTGGCCAGAAATGGCTGGTTTAAATGCTAAAGGGTTAATCATTAATCAGAGCAGAAGGAAAAGAAGCAAAATCGATAATTTCTCAGGTCTCCAAGCCCCAACTGGTGTCAAATGGTAACTTAGCCATTCAATAAATATATCATCATCATCATCACCATTTTACGTCTGTTCTTCCATGCTAGCATGGGTTAGATAGGTTGTCCTGTCGTGGGCAGTGTCCGGTTGGCGGACCTTGTCTTGCTCATATGGGAACTGATTCTGGCTTGATTTCTACAGCTGGATGCCCTTCCTAACACCAACCTCATTTACAGTGAGTGCTGGGTGCTTTTTTTGCCATGGCACCTCCACGACCACTTTGCAGTGGTATGATAGGGACCCCAGTCCTATCATCTCATTTCTACAGCTGAGTAAAACTGGAGCAATGTGAAATAAAGTGTGTTGCTCAAGGACACAACACATCACCCGGTCCGAGAATTGAACTCACAACCTTTCGATTGCAAGCCCAATGCTCTAACCACTAAGCCATGTGCCTTCACAGACCATGTTAAAAATGTTGATCCCTTTACAATCCATTATAATCCAATGTTCTTTTTTATTGTTAATCTTTCATGAAATGTTACCCTTTTTTTAAAAATTCAGTTATTGTCAAGCTGTCCCAACTATTCAACGATGCTAAAGATGTTGAAATCTACCTGATGAACAACACAGGCCTTTCGCGTGATGTTATCAAGACCCTTCTTGATTCTAGAATCAATATGAAACTTGTAAGTCCCTTCACTCCTCCAAAATAAAATATACCGATTTTTTTTTTTTTTTTTTTTTTTTAATGAAAGAATTTGCAGGAGATAAGATAATTGTTTCTACTTTTGGCACAAGGCCAGCAATTACCCCAGTGCATTACTGGTACTTTATTTTCTCACCCTTGTAAGGATGAAAGCAAAGCTAACCTCAGCAGGTTTTAAACTCAGAACGTAAAGGGCCATAACTCTATGCTGCAAAGCATGGCGGCGTCTGATGATCTACCGATTCTGCCAATCCATAAGGAAATAAATAAGTGGGTGCAGAAGTGCAAGTAGGGAAAATAGCCCCTATGGCAAGCAGTGAAATTGCACCCCTGCCCAGCACTGTATTTTTAACTATGGAGGCCTAATAATTTCTATAAATGGTTTAATGATCCAGCCACCATAGTGTTTCTCACCCATGGTAATCAAAGACAGATCATACATCTGAAGGAGTTTCTTATTTCACTCTCTGACGATAGTTTACCTGACTTTAATAGAAAGTGCTCCTAGTCCAAGAGACACCCACTTCAAATAGCACCCATGACACGTGCTATGCCCTAGTTATGCCTCTGTGTGGGTGTATGCATATATTGCTCCTTCCTCCTTTGAGTAACCTCAAAATAAAATTACCCCTTTAGCATTTACATTACTCTATATATACTATTATATTCACATAGTTATCTCGCATAATATTTACATTATTCTATATTTACTATTATATTTTCATATTTACAATTATATTTTCTCACATAATATCGAATCATGATATTTTGATATTATTTATTTTGAGAACAATACCTTAACATAAGTATGAGTGGCTGGTTACAGACTGTTTGAACAGAAAGAGGTGAGAGATTTCTGGCCAGATATGGCCAGTTTAAATGCTAAAGGGTTAATTTTTTTTTGCTAAAGATGGAATTTGCTTTCAAAGTTAGTTTTAGAGTGTTGGAGTGTTTTTAAATGTTAAGCTTGTTGCAAAGACACACTGTCGTGTATGCAAATGAGCATTTCCAAAAATGTATTATTTTATAAATATAAATTATAAATCTATAAAAATCTATCAGGTTATTTGCTTAATCCTTTAGTTACTAACCCGACCAAAACCAGCTCTGGTTCTATGAAATAAATACGCCCATTTCAAATGTTTCTGATTTAAATTTAAATCTTCCAACATAATTTTATATAAGAACCTTACATTAAGTTACTATCTTAGTAATAAAATAATTAATAATTTTAGTAAATCCCTCATAATTCTTCATTAACTAATTAAAATAGAGTGTATTTAATAAGAAATACAGTCGTGAAAGGGTTAAATACCAAGTGAATTAATGTCAGAGATGAGGGATAAAGATTAAAAAATACTAGTGTTTGGCATTTCACATGGTTACTGAGGTAGCTGTAACATGATCATAGCTTAAAATACTTGTAGTGAGACTTAAGTATGTTTATTAATACATAAACATACAAAATGTTTTAGTTTGCTTGAAGCATATATACAATGTGGGAAGTGATATATGGCTAAACAATGCAAAATGGACGCTAAGATGAAGGTAACGAAAAAGTAAGTTACCAGGTATTCTTTGTTTTGTTACTGTTGTTGTTGTGCTGTTTCTTCTGTCCTAATATTCAGGACCTAAAATTCCCTTCTTCAGAGTTTAAGGGACTTTCAGAGAAAAATGTTCTGGTTTCTTCTCTTTGGGATTAAATTTAGATTTAAATTTCTTAAACCATTTTCAAGCATTGTTTGATGGTTACTTTGCTATTTACGAGAAGTTGCTATCAGATGATATCAGTTGCTGATGTAGTATTTCATGGAATTGATTTTATTTTTATTTATTGTTTATGCGTCTATATATATATATACATCTCTATTCTATCATGCTGTTTTGATGCTACTACTAATGTTTAAATATGTAATATTGTAAATAGGGAAAATATACTGTTATACTGTTCTCAAAATCCTTTTCAGATTCAACAGTTGAAGAAATCACCCAGTGACATGAAAAATTTGCTTTGTGCACATCACAATTTGTCTTTCTACATAGATTGGCCTAGAAGTAATGAATCTTTAAAGAATGTAAGCGAAATCATATGTAAGAACTTCAATAAAACAATCTCTGGATTAAGTATCTACTTAGATTTTGCGACAATTGCTAAAGAGGTGAGTTTATTTTTCAGCTTTCAGTTAATTCTTTAACTAGAAATGTTATAATTCAGTTATTATAATTCATCATCATCATTGGACTTGGTGGATTATTATAAATAAGCAACGTGTCTCATTAGGAGTTCAGTTGGAGTGTTGCTTGAAAGTCTCATGTTTTGTAGTCGGAAGTTACACCTGAGATAAAAATGTTACCCCTGCATCGTAGAAAATATAGCCAGTCCAAAGGGTTATAAAAATTACTTTACAATAATTGTCATCGAGCAAGGGTTACATTTCAGACAAAATGCCTTTTAGAATTTACCTGTCTTTTTGTTCCTTGTTCAAATCCTGCTGGACTTGACTTTGCTTTTCAGAATTTTTCATAAGCTGGAAGTAATACAGGTAAAATTCCGTTATAATAAATACCATTATAACAATTTTTTCACTATAAAGAAATTTTTTTCAATCCCCGAGGTAATAACAAATAGATGCTTGATTTGTTTCAGGCGAACTCATTATAAAGAATTTTTCGTTACAACAAATTTATTTTATATCCCAGGAATTTCGTTATAATGGAATTTTGCTGTATAGGGATATAGTTGACTAATATCCCTTTCTGTAGATTTATGGTCTTTTACTAATAAAGGAAATTTAATAAATCTTTTTTTGCAGTTATCTCTACTGAATCAGTCATTCCGCATTGAATTACCATGGTTGATGAATGTCTCTCAAGAAATGGCAAGCCTTCTCGAAAATGTCCACCGACTTTTGGCACTTGAAGACTTCCTGTATTCCTTTGACATTAATCAATTATCAAAACTGATCCCAAAGATCCAACAATTAGTCATTGACGGAGTCCCTCAAAAGATTGTTACTTCGTAAGAATTTTTCACATATTCTACTTTTCATTATCCCTTTCTAGACTAATCCCAGCAAGGTTAGCTTTGCCTTTCATCCTTACAGGGGTCGATAAAATAAAGTACCAGTAATGCATTGGTTCAATTTAGTCAACTTTCCCCTCAAATATTGTTGGCCTTGTGCCTAAATCAGAAACCATTATTACTTTCTAGACAGAGGTTCTCAAATTTTTGGGCCCTATTTCCAGAGAGACCTATAAATTGTAAATCATATATTATGAATAAAATTGTTAATTTATGTATAATAAATAATATAATATATACTAGGTATAAATAAATATATATTATTTAGTTTACTGTATTTATATATAATACATCATTTGATATTTAATATACTATTATATCATCTCTACCACCACCGCCCTAGCGTGCCCTGGACCTTCTCAATGCCCCCCAGGGGGCAGTAGCGTCTGTTCTAGACTAACATTTCATGGATGCACTACTTCAGTTCTTCTTAGTAGATGCAAACATCTTGTAGGATCAAATGGACATTTATCGAGAGTCCAATACAACAGCTTCAAAACATACATGTTGCTCATCTCAAAAGAAGAAAAACCCACATAACTGTGTTTCATATTCATTAGCAACATAAAGTGGAATTTATCTTTCTCCCTACAAATTCTATATTCTACAATCTTAAATAAGGATCTCAGATTTAACAAAGACTGCATTGTAAAGGCAAGATTTCTTTTATCAAATCTGAAACAGCCTTCATCTCTGAGCAACTGGTGATCCTATATATGACACAAGTCCATTTTAAGTTAGTGGTTAGGATGTTTGAGCATATGATCATAAGATTATACGCTCAATTCTCAAACAGAGACAGATTTAACAAAGACTGCATTGTAAAGGCAAGATTTCTTTTATCAAATCTGAAACAGCCTTCATCTCTGAACAACTGGTGATCCTATATATGACACAAGTCCATTTTAAGTTAGTGGTTAGGATGTTTGAGCATATGATCATAAGATTATACGCTCAATTCTCAAACAGAGACAGATTTAACAAAACTGCATTGTAAAGGCAAAATTTCTTTTATCAAATCTGAAACAGCCTTCATCTCTGAACAACTGGTGATCCTATATATGACACAAGTCCATTTTAAGTTAGTGGTTAGGATGTTTGAGCATATGATCATACGATTATACGCTCAATTCTCAAACAGAGATGCATGTTATATCCTTTAGCATTGTTCCAGTTGACTCAACTGAAAATGGGTATCAGCCTCTTGCCCTTTAGCATTTAAACCGGCAAAATCCGGCCAGAATGATCTCACCTCTTTCTGTTCAAACTGGCTGTAACCAACCACTCATACAGATGTTAAAGTATTTTTCTCAAAATAAATAATATCAAATAAATAATATCAAAATCATAGATTCAATATTATATGAGAGACACACTGTAAAGTAGACGTGAAGTAAAGCCTTGACTGTGAAAATACAATAGTAAATATAGAGTAATGCAAATCCTAGAGAGTTAATACTTCATAAGACTTCGTTCAACTCATGATAGCATGGAAAAACTGATGAATGTAAGCTGAAGAAAACGTGATGATAAAAATTGATTGTAGAGGGGTAGTCAATATTTTGATATTTTCACCAACATCAAATTCTACATAAACAAGGTTTGGATTTTTGCCCAATTCTCAAACCTAAAGAAGTGGGACTGGCTTATATTTGTATGGACTTATATTCGAGTATTGGCCTTGCAATCGAAAGGTTGTGAGTTCAATTCTCAGACCGGGTGTTGTATTGTTTCCTTGAGCAAGACACTTTATTTCACATTGCTCCAGTTTACTCAGCTGTAGAAATGAGATGATAGGGACTAGGTCCTTATCATTCCACTGTAAAGTGGTCGTGTAGGTGCCACGGCAAAAAAGCACCCAGCACTCACTGTAAATGAGGTTGGTGTTAGGAAGGGCATCCAGCTGTAGAAATCAAGCCAGAATCAGTTCCCGTCCCACCCTTGCAAGCAGGGAAAAGCGGACGTAAAATGAAATGATGATGATGATGATACAATATATATATGAAGGTGCATGGCTTAGTGGTTAGAGCATTGGGCTTGCAATTGAGAGGTTGTGAGTTCGATTCTCGGACCAGGTGATGCGTTGTGTCCTTGAGCAAGACATATTATTTCATGTTGCTGCAGTTTACTCAGCTGTAGAAATGAGTTGCGATGTCACTGGTGCCAAGCTGTATCGGCCATTGCCTTTCCCTTGGACAACATCATACATAGTGTATAATATATACTATATATAGTGTATATATACTGTACATAGTGTGTGTATATACATATATATATGTGTATAGTGTATATATATATAGTATATGTTGTGACATGACTGGTGCCAAGCTGTATCAGCCTTTGCCTTTCCCTTGGACAACATTGGTGGCTTGGAGAGGGGGAGACTGGTATGCATGGGTGACTACTGGTCTTCCACAAAACAAACCTTACCCAGGCTTGTGCCTCGGAGGGAAACTTTCTATGTGCAAAACCATGGTCATGTGACCCAGTGGGGCCTTAGAATACTATATATAAAAACAAAGCTTTTCATGAATTTTTTCCTTTTTTTTATTTTTCTCATTTAAAGCATTCTTCATATCCTTGATGAATTTAAGAGTGTCCAAAAGGGTAACTTTTCACAAGAATTCATTGATGATATAGAAATTACAATAAAAGGCATTCTTGGTTTGGAAGCTATTGAGAAAATAATGGCACTTAGTGGTAACTATTTCTTTTTGTTAAATTATTGTAATAAGACATAAAATATCCCTAAAAGTTGTTTCCTTCAAATTTTTTTAGGTGACATAATAATATATCTGAAACATATCTGCTATATTGTTATACTTTGGGAGGGTCATGTTGCCAATAAAAATACACACACCTGCTGGTTTTCACTTTAATTTATTATAAATTTCCAGTTGTTTGGTTCGATAACCGGAAGGTTGTTTATATATTGTCAAAGGTCTTTGATAATATATAAACAACCTTTTGGTTATCGAACCAACCAGCCAGCAGGAAATTTATAATAAATTAAAGAGAAAACCAGCAGCTGCGTGTGTTTTTATTGGCAGCATGACCCTCCCAAAGTATAACAATATCTGTTTCAACACACAATTTCAGATAAGAAATCTCACAAAACAAATTCAAAAACGAAATATTATGCTTGCCCCCAATAAATGTATTTTGTGTACAAGTCTACCAAATAATATTTCCTTTTTCTTCTTTTTCGTCTTCTTTGTCTTTGTCGCCCACTTATTTCTGGGAGAGTCGTGGAGGAAGAATCCTCAAGTTCTCTCTCTCCAGTGGATCCTGTCAGAAGCAATTGTTTCCAAATAATCTGGCTGGATCCCCAAGCGAGACCAGCCAAGTTCATGGATTTTATCCTACTGTCTTGCTCGGAGTCTGCCCCTGAGTCTCCTGTCGGCTGGTTTTGCCCATAAAATCTGTCCAGCAATTCTTTCCTGAGGCATTCTAACCTCATGTCTGTAGTATCAGAGCTGCGATCTCTCAATTCAGAGTAGTAGTAGCAGCTCTACCTGGAGTGACTCTCTGATCTCTGAACTACGCATTCTATCAAGTAACATTACTCCAAAGTTACTAATTCCACTGTCAAATACTTTTATTTCAATTTTCAATTTTTTTTTTTTTTTCTTATTAATAAACAATTCAATAATATTAAAAATAATACTTAATATTTGCAGCTGTATTCCGAGACTTCTTGAAAACACCAGATAGCGTACGACTCTATATGATGAATTATTTAAACATACCTTTTGAAATCTCTGATGCTCTGATTAATTCCACAGTCTCTCTGGCACAGGTTAGTTGTCCTTTAAGCTAGAATTATTGGACAGGATTTTCAGTTTTTGATTATTCATTTTTTAACCGTTTAGCATTCACATTACTCTGTTATATTATTGTATTTTTGTGATAAAGCATTTATCTTACATAATTTTCTCCCATAATATCGAATCTATGAGATTTTGATGTTATTTATTTTGAGAACAATACCTTAACATCAGTATGAGGGGCTGGTTATAGCCAGTTTGAACAGATAGAGGTGAATGAATTCTGGTCGGATACGGCTGGTTTAAATGTTAAAGGGTTAATCTTTAGTGAAGGGGCATGGCTTTGTGGTTAAGATATTCAGCTCAGGTCATGAGTTTGATTCCTGGTGGTGCTTGTATCCTTGAGCAAGACACTTTATTTCACATTGCTCCAGTCCACTCAGCTGGCAAAAAGGAATTGTACCTGTAATTTGAATGGCCATGCTGAATCTCCCTGAGAACTACATTAAGGATACACGTGTCTGTGGAATGCTCTGCCACTTGCACATTAATTTCACAAGCAGGCTGTTCAATTGATCGGATCAAAGGGAAACCCACCTTGTGGGTTTCCTTCTTCGGACAGGTTGCTGATGTTCTGATCTTGCAAATTATCCAGCCTTTATTTTGCCATTCCTCCCTTTGCCGTTTTTTTCTTTCTTTTCTTTCTTTTCTTTCTTTTCTTTCTTTTCTTTCTTTTCTTTCTTTTCTTTCTTTTCTTTCTTTTCTTTCTGTTCTTTCTTTTCTTCTATTTTTCTTTTTTTTTTCTTCTCTCTTCATATTTTCCTATTTTCCATTCTTTCTTCTCAATCTAAATTTTCTTTTCTTCTTTTTCTGTTAAACTGTATTTACATGATATATTCCATAGATAAATTATTTTATTGATAAATTAAGATAAAGTGAATAAAAAATCTTTGCATTGATATAAACTAAAACTTCTGTTGATATCATTCTTATAGACTTAATTTACATATTTAATTGTACTTTTCTGTATTCAACTTCTTCCAGTTCATTCAACTTCGAAGCAGTGGTGTTAATGACCTTCTCTGCAAGAATCTCAGCCATATTATAACTTTGTCAAATAACACCAATGTAACATACAACGAAATTAGTCGTCATTTATGTAACCAAGGCAGTAAAAAGATTGAAAATCTCATACAACGCATCATGGAACAACTAGATATTGGTGAATTTGTTAAACAGGTACTGCTAAATCATTTCTACAAATATAGAAAATATAATTATATTGAGTGTGATAGAAATTTAATTTCACTTCTAATATTTTCTCTACTAAGTTTAATTGTCCACCAAAAACAGAAAGAGTGGAGGTGTAGGACCTAGTTTTAAATGTGTTGGACCTATGATCATAATGTTGTGGGTTCAATTCCCGGACTGAGTTGTGTGTTTCAGATTGTTTCCACCACCATACCACCCACCCCACACATCTTTTACTCCACCCCCACCACCCCCACTCCCTACCGCCACGTAGCTTATTAAATTTAAGTGTGTTGGACTTAGAATCATAATGTCGTGTGTTCAATTCTTGGACTGGGCTGTGTGTTTCAGATTTTTTTCAAAACTACCCCACCAACCACCACCCTCCCCGCTTATTAAATTTTGCTAATCTATCTCCAACGAAATTTTATTGTAAGTGATTCATATCGATACAGCAGCTGGAGGATTTTAAAATAATTTTATTTTACATTAAAAAAACATTATATATGACTAAAAAAAAAACTTTTCAAGAAATCCCATATTTATGAATGTACACTATACAATTACCGCCCCCGCCCCGCCCCCTCCCCTTCATTTATCCCAATCCCCTGCTTATAAGAATTTAAGCAAATGTTCAGCCCTCCACATACACTTACTTCCACTACCATCCTTCCCTATTATTTGGGACCCGAGAGTACATGTTCAAATTATTAACCATCTTGCCAACAACAACCCTGAGCACCTTTTTGATTTCCATATGTCTAACACACCTGGGCATGCCTACAAAGTCAGAAAAGAGCACAGCTCCCATGGCTTTCGGAAACATTTTTTCACGCTCAGAGTTGTTAAAGCATGGAACAAATTGCCTGCATCAGTTGTTAGCTGCCGAGACACTGCATCCTTTAAAACCTCCATGGAACAGTCTACCTGCATCAGTTGTTAGCTGCCGAGACACTGCATCCTTTAAAACCTCCATGGAACAGTCTACCTGCATCAGTTGTTAGCTGCCGAGACACTGCATCCTTTAAAACCTCCATGGAACAGTCTACCTGCATCAGTTGTTAGCTGTCGAGACACTGCATCCTTTAAAACCTCCATGGAACAGTCTACCTGCATCAGTTGTTAGCTGTCGAGACACTGCATCCTTTAAAACCTCCATGGAACAGTCTACCTGCATCAGTTGTTAGCTGCCGAGACACTGCATCCTTTAAAACCTCCATGGAACAGTCTACCTGCATCAGTTGTTAGCTGTCGAGACACTGCATCCTTTAAAACCTCCATGGAACAGTCTACCTGCATCAGTTGTTAGCTGTCGAGACACTGCATCCTTTAAAACCTCCATGGAACAGTCTACCTGCATCAGTTGTTAGCTGTCGAGACACTGCATCCTTTAAAACCTCCATGGAACAGTCTACCTGCATCAGTTGTTAGCTGTCGAGACACTGCATCCTTTAAAACCTCCATGGAACAGTCTACCTGCATCAGTTGTTAGCTGCCGAGACACTGCATCCTTTAAAACCTCCATGCTTCTTGAAATTCGCCATCACTGCACCTGATATCCCCCCTCCATACACAAGCACACATGTATATCATGACTCATACACTGTTCACGTTCCTGATATTTGTACATTATTCTATGTGCTATACATACACTACAACTCATCAAAATCTGATGAGTTGTAGAGCACCTGAGCACTGTACACAATAATTTCATTATATATTATATAGTCCCATTCCTTAATTTTAAAATTTAAAACAGACCAAGCCAATTAACACTAAATAAAATCATAGTCAATAAATAACTGTATCATCATCATCATCATCATTTAACGCCCATTTTTCCATGCTAGCATGGGTTAGACAAGTTGTCCTGTTGTGAGACAAGTCAGAACAGATGACCATGTTTTGCTCATATTTTTAACATTTTTTCAGTATGTCTTACTGCGTGCTTCAACTTTGTTGCAATCAACCAACATAACAGTACCTGATGCAAAGAAGACCTTTGCAGCAATGTCCCATGCTAGTGCACTTGTAAAAGGAGTTGGAACATCAATTACTGATAACGACTTATATAAAGTGTTCTCTAACTTTAACAAAACTGGTGATGGTATGTCATGTTACGTTTCTGTACAGCGTGAGTCATAAGTAACCAGGCAGTCAATGTATTTTTTAATGCAAGGTTCACAGATAACTTTTTGAACATCTGCTTCAAAATATGTTGAGAAACAGAGTCAGCTTTTCAATCACTTACCTTAACCCTTTACCATTTACCATGCTTTGAGGCATAGAGTTACGGCCCTTTCCATTCTGAGTTCAAATCCCGCCGAGGTTAACTTTGCCTTTCATCCTTGTGGGTCGATAAAATGAAGTACCAGTAATGCACTGGATAATTGCTGGCCTTGTGCCAAAAGTAGAAACAATTCCTCTATATATACTATTATATTTTCACAGTAAAGGCTTTACCTCACATAATTATCTCACATAATATTGAATCTATAAGATTTTGATATTAATTGGCAGTAGAGATTTTGATATTAATCGGCAGTAGAGGGTCGGACGCCATGCTTTGCAGCATAGAGTTATGGCCCTTGCCATTCTGAGTTCAAATCCTGCCGAGGTTAACTTTGCCTTTCATCCTTTCGGGGTCAATAAAATAAAGTACCAGTAATGCACTGGGTAATTGCTGGCCTTGTGCCAAAAGTAGAAACAATTATTTATTTTGAGAACAATACCTTAACATCAGTATGAGTGGTTGGTTACAACCGGTTTGAACAGAAAGAGGTGAGAGAATTCTGGCCAGATATGACCTGTTTAACCCTTTAGCATTTAAACCGACCATATCTGGCCAGAATTCCCTCACCTCTTTCTTCTCAAACTGGCTGTAACTAGCCATTCATACTGATGTTAAGGTATTGTTCTCAAAATAAATACTATCAAAATCTCATAGATTCTATATTACGTGAGATAAATCCTTTACCACAAAAATACAATAGTAAATATAGAGTAATGTAAATGCTAATGGGTTAATTATATTTTTTTAACTACTTTTGTTTCATGAATTTATAATTTCGTACTGTATGACTGCACTGTTATTTATGACTCACCCTGTATTTTACTTTGTTTATTTGGGAGGACGGTTATTGTTTGTTTTCTTTTATATTTAATGTTTAAAACTATATTGGTTTCTTATATTGAACTAGGATCTCAAGAGATCAATCATGTATTGAAACCAATTCCACTAACTATAATCTGTAGTCTTATTCCAATGATTAAAATTCATATAATAGTGCATGACATATAGGGTTAATCCTTTCATGACTGCATTTCTAATGAACTATACTATTTCAATTAATTAAATGAAGAATTTTGAAGGATTTACTAATACTATTTATTATTTCATTACTAAGAGGCGGTGGATTGGCAGTATCGGTAGAGGGTCGGACGCCATGCTTTCCAGCATAGTTACGTCCCTTTACGATCTGAGTTCAAATCCCGCCGAGGTTGACTTTGCCTTTCATCCATACGGGGTCGATAAAATAAAGTACCAGTGATGCACTGGGTAATTGCTGGCCTTGTGCCTAAAGTAGAAACAATTATTTCATTACTAAGATTATTTGCTTACGAAATTTAGCACATAAATTATGTAATATTCATTCATTATCTATTCAAAGTAATGGGTGGTGGATTGCTGCAAAGAGTTACGGCCCTTTATGGTCTGAATTCAAATCCCGCCGAGGTTAACTTTGCCTTTCATCCTTACGAGGTCGATAAAATAAAGTACCAGTAATGCACTGGGTAATTGCTGGCCTTGTGCCAAACGTAGAAACAATTATTTATTCAAAGTAATCCAACTTATTTTTCTAACTGGATTAAAAGAAATAAACCGTACGCAGTCCCGCAGCCCTTGCTTTATTATAGTTTAGATAGTAACTTAATGTAAGGTTCTTATATAAAATTATGTTGGAAGATTTTAATTTAAATTGGAAACCTTTAAAATGGGTGACTTTATTTCATAGAACCAAGATTTACTAAAATTATTAATTATTTCATTACTAAGATAACTTAATGTAAGGTTCTTATATAAAATTATGTTGGAAGATTTTAATTTAAATTGGAAACCTTTAAAATGGGTGGTTTTATTTCATAGAACCAAGATTTACTAAAATTATTAATTATTTCATTACTAAGATAACTTAATGTAAGGTTCTTATATAAAATTATGTTGGAAGATTTTAATTTAAATTGGAAACCTTTAAAATGGGTGGTTTTATTTCATAGAACCAAGATTTACTAAAATTATTAATTATTTCATTACTAAGATAACTTAATGTAAGGTTCTTATATAAAATTATGTTGGAAGACTTTAATTTAAATTGGAAACCTTTAAAATGGGTGGTTTTATTTCATAGAACCAAGATTTACTAAAATTATTAATTATTTCATTACTAAGATAACTTAATGTAAGGTTCTTATATAAAATTATGCTGGAAGATTTTAATTTAAATTGGAAACCTTTAAAATGGGTGACTTTATTTCATAGAACCAGAGCTGGTTTGGCAGGGTTGGTAACTAAAGAGTTAAACCAGTAGTTCATCATATGCCTAAATTTGCATTTGAAATATTTTTTTTTTAAAACTACACTTATTTAAGTGACCGTTATTAATATTTTATCTGATTAAAGTACCAGTAATGCACTGGGTAATTGGTGGCCTTGTGCCAAAAGTAGAAACAATATTTTATCTGATTCTTTCTTAAAGATATGAGCTGGATAACAGACACCATACCAATTATTTGTGGTCGAAATACTACCATTATGTTGGGTGGGGATGATGGTGGCATGAACATTTTCAGCTCAGCCAGTGAAATTAAAGGAAGTGATGGATTGAGTAAATCACAACGTCGAGAATACGAATCTTTACCAAGTAAGTAACAACTAACATCACAATATCATCTTCATCATCATCATCATCATCTCCGTTTAACGTCCATTTTTCCATGCTAGCATCGGTTAGGCGGGTGTCCCATTTTGAGGCATGTTGAGTCAGGTGATCGTGTCTTGCTCACACAGAACTGTTTCTGGCTTGGTTTCTACAGCCGGATACCCTTCCTAATGACAACCACATTTACAGTGTGTGCTGGGTGCTTTTTGTTGAGACTCCTACACAACTACATTATAGTGTGGGCTGGGCACTCTTTGTCATGTCGCCTATACAACCCCTTCAGAGTGTGGGCTGGGTGCTTTTTGTCATGACACCTACATGACCACTTTACAGTGTGGACTGGGTGCTTTTTGTTGTGACACCTACATGACCACTTTACAGTGTGGACTGGGTGCTTTTTGTTGTGAGACCTACATGACCACTTTACCATGTGGACTGGGTGCTTTTTGTTGTGACACCTACATGACCACTTTACAGTGTGGACTGGGTGCTTTTTGTTGTGACACCTACATGACCACTTTACCGTGTGGACTGGGTGCTTTTTGTTGTGACACTTACATGACCACTTTACAATGTGGGCTGGGTGCTTTTTGTTGTGACACCTACATGACCACTTTACCGTGTGGACTGGGTGCTTTTTGTTGTGACACTTACATGACCACTTTACAGTGTGGGCTGGGTGCTTTTTGTTGTGACACCTACATGACCACTTTACAGTGTGGACTGGGTGCTTTTTGTTGTGACACCTACACGACCACTTTACAGTGTGGACTGGGTGCTTTTTGTTGTGACACCTACATGACCACTTTACAGTGTGGACTGGGTGCTTTTTGTTGTGACACCTACATGACCACTTTACAGTGTGGACTGGGCACTCTTTGTCATGTCGCCTACACAACCCCTTCAGAGTGTGGGCTGGGTGCTTTTTGTCATGACACCTACATGACCACTTTACAGTGTGGACTAGGTGCTTTTTGTCATGACACCTACATGATCACTTTACAGTGTGGACTGGGTGCTTTTTGTTGTGACACCTACATGACCACTTTACAGTGTGGACTGGGTGCTTTTTGTTGTGACACCTACACGACCACTTTACAGTGTGGACTGGGTGCTTTTTGTTGTGACACCTACATGACCACTTTACAGTGTGGACTCGGTGCTTTTTGTTGTGACACCTACATGACCACTTTACAGTGTGGACTGGGTGCTTTTTGTTGTGACACCTACATGACCACTTTACAGTGTGGGTTGCAACACTATCATCAACCACCAACACAACAACAACAACAACCATTGCTTTAACATTTCCTATTGTTCAATTAAGTGTTCACATTTTTTTAACTTTTCGACCTTTTTCAGATCAATTTTGCAAACAATTGTTCAAAGATATCCTGAAATCTCATATGGGAGAAATAACATGGACGTTTTTAAAACCTCTCATCAGAGGCAAGATTTTATACACTCCTGAAAATAAAGTTACAAGACTCATCATTGGAAAAGTAAGTAATATCTAAATAGGTTTATTTTCAGTTGAAAGCAGCAGATATATAATTTCAGATGTGTCCATCTCAGCTTCTTCATCCTAAAAGTTCAATAAAACTGGAATTGTAAATCTTCTTGCAGTATGTTTTGAAAATATATATATATTAAATATATATTAAATATATATTAAATATAAATTTAAATAATGTTAAAAGCCATACAATGCGTTAGAAAATTAAAGGTGCCAAGATAGCAATAGAATATTACCTTAACAAATTTAATTTGCTACGGTAAGATTCTATTATTATCTTGGCACCTTTAATTTCTAATGTATTGTATGGCTTTTAACATTATTTAAATTTATTATTCCTATTTAACAATGCTTTAAGTAAACTACAACACTCTGATATATATCATCATCATCATCATTTTACGTCCGCTTTTCCCTGCTTCCAAGGGTGGGACGGGTCTTATTCAGCACAGCATCTCTCCACTTGTCACGGTCCTTCGTCATCTCCACCGTGAGCTTCAGCGATCTGAGGTCTGTTCTCACCACCTCCGCCCATGTTTTTCGTGGTCTACCTCTACCACGTCTTCCTTCAACTGGCATTTCCTGGCACTTCTTCACCCATCGGTCATCCTCCATGCGCATCACATGTCCATACCACCTCAGTCTCCTCTCCCATACAATACATTCTATCCCTCTCAGACACAGTTTCTCTCTCAACACATCCATGCTGGGTCGTTCACACACATTGACATTGCTCATCCAACGGAGCATGCTTGCCTCATTTCTCTCCAGCCATCGCATATCCTCTGCAGTTGCTGCCTATGTCTCACTACCATGCAGCATCGCGCTCCTCTGACAGGCATCATATAACCGGCCTTTCATACGCAGGGAGAAACCCTTCTTCGTCAGCAGAGGAAGCAGTTCCCTAAACTTCTTCCAGCCCGCCTTATTCTAGATACTATGGCCTCGGAACACCCCCTCCCTCCCATGCTAATCTGATCTCCTAGGTACACTTCTATAGCACCCGCCTGCATTTGAAAAATGTGTCTATCAATGCGACTTCTACTGTCTAATTTCTCTGTACATCTACGGCATACGTATTTCTCCCTACCTGTTAGTTTGCCTGCTATCCCACTACATCTCTTGTGTACCCAGGATCTGCATTGTGTTCATTTTATAGAATTTATGCCAGTTCCTTTTCTGCATATCGAACATGGCCATTTCCCTGATGGAATCAGAGTTTTGTCCTCTTTTCTACTCATCAACACTTTTGTCTTAGCTAGGTTCACTCTCAGTCCTCTTGCTTCCAACTGCTGTTTCCATAGCTAGAATTTATTCTGTAGCTCCTCTACTGATTCTGCTGTAAGAACCAGATCGTCAGCATAGAGAAGTTCCCATGGACAGCCAGTCTTAAACTCCTCTGTTATGGCTTGGACTATAATGAACAAGAGCGGGCTGAGGACCGAACCTTGATGTACTCCTACTTGTATCTGGAATTCCTCACTAAACTCCATTCCTACCCTGACTTTACTGACAGCACCGCTGTACAAAGTTTGTACTGTCCTCACAAGCCATTCCTCAAAACCTAGTTTCCTTAGGGACCACCAGATGACAGATTGGGGTACCCTATCAAAGGCCTTCTCTAGGTCAACAAAGGCTAAGTATAGTGGCTTATTCTTCTCTAAGAACCTCTCTTGTAATTGTCTCACCAAGAAGAGGGCATCTGTTGTACTTTTCCCAGGCACAAAACCAAACTGCATCTCATCTAGTTTTGACCCTTTCTCTAATTAGTTGTGCTAATATCCTTTCTGCCACTTTCATAACCTGATCCATCAGTTTTATACCCCTATAATTGCTCCTCTCCAGAGCATCCCTTTTACCTTTGTAGCAATTTATGAGAATACTGCTGCACCAATCTTTAGGTATGACACCACCATATATAGCCTAATTGATGATGCGTGCAACCAGTTTAGTGCCTATGTCCCCTGATGCCTTCAGCATCTCAGCAACTATCCCTGACGGTCCAGCAGCCTTACCATTTTTCATTTCCTTAATCGCCTCTTGGACCCTATATTCGTCAATCTCAATAGCTGGTCCCTCTATCAGATCTACTGAGGGTAATTTCTCTCTCTCCCATTCGTTCTCCACATTCATCAGTCTCTCATAATGACATTTCCAGGCCTCCTTTTTCTGATCATTCGTGACACTAAGTACACCAGCATCATTCCGGACACATTTATCCCCAACAACATCCTGATTTGCATTGACACACTGCCTTGCAATGTGGAACACGGCACACCTCTGATCTTCCCGGCGCAGAACATTGGCAAACCTCCTACTCTCAGCCTACCTTCATGCTAAGTACACCTGACGTCTAGCTTCTCTCTTAGCGGCTGTATATCCTTCTTCACTCCCACCCTTTTTCCAAGCCTTCCATGCTAGTCTTTTGTCTCTAATGGCCCTATCTACTGTGCTGTTCCACCACCAGGTCACTCTCTGTCTGGTTGGAGCTCTGCTCCAGCCATACGTTTCATCAGTAGCCTGCAGTAAGTTGTCACATAAGAAATTCCAGTTATTATCTATGTCATACAACTCTAAATCGTCTTCTGTTTCGTCATACACATCTTGAAGGGCTTTCCTAAATTTGTATTTTAGTGAAAGGTCTTTTAGCTTCCAGACCTTTCTTCTCCACACCTTCCTGTATGTCTCATTCCATCTCTTGCTTACTGAGATATCACTAACGAGTAACCTATGCTGTGTGGTACATTCTTCCCCAGAGTATGCCTTGGTATTTGACACCATCTGCCTGTCCTGCTGCCTAACTAGTAAGAAGTCAATCTGGCTTATGTGCTCGCCTGATTTGTAGGTTATTAGGTGGTTGGCAGGTTTCTGGAAGTTAGTGTTGCAAATAGTCAGTGTACTTGCATCACAAAAGACAAGAAGTCTCACTCCTTCTTCATTTCTTGAGCCGTAACCGTGCCCACCATGTACCCCAGTGTAACCATCCTGGAGCTGTCTAACATGACTATTGAAGCCCCCTGCTAGCATAACGATGTCTCCATCCTCTGTCATTGCGGCTCAAAGTTGCTCGTAAAAGCAGTCTTTCTCTTCTTTGCCTAGGCCTGCTTGGAGAGCATAGGCAGAGATGATTGTCAGTAGTCTCCTGCCTACAACTAATCTAAGCTTAATTATTCGATTATCAACTCGAACTACCTCTATTGTCTTATTGATCCATCTCTCAGCCAGAAAAATGCCTACTCCCCCTAACCCATCATCCTTACCTACCCAGAAAAGCTTATAGCTAAGATTTTTGCCTGCAATTAGCCTCGCAGAGGGACCTCTCCATCTCACCTCTTGCACGCAGTACACATCCACATGCCTTCTCTCCAGCATCTCCACTATTTCACCAGATCTACCTGTGAGAGTGCCAACATTAAGTGTTGAAACTCTGAGATGCGACGTCTTCATATTTTTGTTGTTCCTATATATTTGTTGCTGTGCTCATATATATTTATTTATATATCATATATATTGGTTTGATTAAAACAACAGGAGGCTGGACTGGTGATTCCTACTATTACATCATGGTTAACTAAACAGAATGACCAGTTCTATCCAATGGTCAACCACCAGACATAAATGTATATCATTTACCTCACATAATCATCTCACATAATATTGAATCTGAGATTTTGATATTATTTATTTTAAGAACAATACCTTAACATCAGTATGAGTGGCCGGTTACAACCAGTTTGAATAGAAAGGCATGAGGGAATTCTGGCCAGATATGGCCGGTTTAAATGCTAAAGGATTAAATGTAAACGGAAAAAATGAAACAAAATTTCATTTCTCACTCTTAGTACGGCTGTTACTTAAATATAAGTATGTATACGTACA
>OZ024758.1:23243731-23246540 GCA_964016885.1 Eledone cirrhosa
CTCATTCCCATAGTATTGGAGCTGTTATCTCTCAATTCAAAGAAGTAGCAGCTTTACCTGAAGTGACTCTCTGATCTCAGAGTTATGCACATCATTGAGTAAAGTTACTGCAAGGACACTTCAGAGGAATCTCATTTCGGACACTTGTATTCAGAATCATATTCTTTCAGTCATTACTCATACACATGCACACGTGTGTATCATGACTCATGCACTGTTCATTTTCCTGACGTTTGTACATTACCCTATGTACTATACATTGATGAGTTGTAGTGCACCTGAGCACTGTACACAATATTTTATTATTATTATTCCTGACCATAAGTAAGGTTTGGCAGAAATACGGAATATTAAGTTATAAATATTGTTTTTGTTTATTCTATATTCATTATATTTGATTTCTTTCAGCAATCGTGTTCTTGGATTCTGAAGATGAAAAAGTAAAAGGAAAAAAACAAAGAAAAGAAAATGATGATGATCATCATCATGATCATCATCACGATCATGATGATGATGATGATGATGATGATGATGATGAAGAAGAGCATAAGAGGTCAAAGAGGGAAATTAGAACAAAGATTCCAAAACATATAAAATACGAAATCCGAATGGACATTGATAATGTACCGTCAACTGGAAAACTAAGGGAGAGGTAATATTATTTTTCTAGAGCAGGCATGGGTAACCTTTTTCGAGAAGTGGGCCGCATGAGATATGGCTCATCATCAGGCGGGCCGCAAGCACTAATTTACATTCGTGCCCACATTAAAAAAAGGGGCAGAAACTCAGGTTGTTTTGATTTGTTTGGGGTTAAAAAATGTTGTCGCTGGAAACTTTGTCTGCATGACTCTGGGCACATCTTTGGATGAGACAGCGAGCCACCTGTTGTTCTGGGAGTTGATCTTCTGGTCCTTATTTGTCCCTCCCAGTGCAGATTCCAAGAAGAACTCCGTGTCTCTTCCACAAATTTGGAGGTTCAAAATTATTCAGGCGGGCTGCAAGCACTAATTTACATTCGTGCCCACATTAAAAAAAGGGGCAGTAACTCAGGTTGTTTTGATTTGTTTCTTCAGAATTTGTACACGTTGTTTTCCCTCAATTGTAAAAATGATAGAAAGATAAATTACGACTGAAAAGTTGGGGGTAAAAAAATCAGAAAGATTTCACTTAGGTAACTTAAGGGAGCTATTCAGAAAGGTTCGCGGGCCACAGGTTGCCCATGACTGATCTAGAGAAATGTTTTGACAGTCGATCGATAGGATCCCTAGACCTCATTCACTTAAGGGTGGGTGGAACTTGTCAAATCGACCGAGGAAAACAATGTTTCCATTGGTCTTTCCAATTGCTAATACTATCTGTCAGTCACAAATCCAGGCAGTGTCTTGCTCACTGGCTGGATATCCAACTATCTTGCTCGGGGTCTACCCCTGGGTCTCTTGCCAGTTGGGTTTGCTCTTAAAATCAAAAACAGAAAAAAATTATAAATATGAAAGATACATTTCCATCAAGTGTCTTGCTCAAGGACATAATACTTCGCCCGGTCTGGGAATCGAACTCACAACCTGACGATTGCAAATCCAATTCTCTAACCACCCAGCCATGTGCTCTCACTGAGGAATAGGTTTATATAGCATTTATGATCATTATCATGGTAATCATCATCATCAACCTGATGATCATTACCATCATCACCAGTATTGCTTTAACATATCTTTTCTAAGATGATGAGAACTAGATTGATCTGCAAGCTTACTATCCAAGGTTGGTTGAAAGGTTCATATGCCGAAAAGTTCATAGGCTGACCAAGATACTCTCATGGAATGACCAAATGAAGTTTATTTTTCAACATAGTCCCTGGAAAGAAAGAATGCGATTGTTAATTATAAGAGTTGAAATTAATGCCTACAAGATTTCACAGCTCTAGCATCACTCCTTCATAGGCTGATCAAGATACTCTCATGGAATGACCAAATGAGGTTTATTTTTCAACATAGTCCTCTGGAAAGAAACAATGTAGTTATTAATAAGATGAGTTGAAATTAATGCATGCAAGATTTCACAGCTCTAGCATCACTCCTTCATAGTCAGCTTATGAACTTTTCAGCCAAACCTCATCCCTTTTTCAATGGTGATAAGAACTATATTGATCTGCAAGTTTACCATATTTGGTATCCCTAAATACTACCAAATAATCAAAATCCCAAAGAAATATTGTTATAGTTTTTTTTCACCATCCCCCTACCTTCCATTTACACACACACACACACACGTACACACACATACACACACGCATACATACATTCACACACACATACACACATACATACGTTCACACATACATACGTTCACACACACATACATTCACACACACACACACATACATTCACACACACACACATTCACACACACACACACATTCACACACACACACATTCACACACATACATACACCACACACACATTCACACACACACATACATACATACACACACACACATTCACACACACACACATACATACATACACATATTCACACAAAACACACACACACACACACATTCACACACACATATTCACACAAACACACACATTCACACATTCACACAAACACACACACACATTCACACAAACACACACACACATTCACACACACATTCACACACACACACACACACACACACTCACACACACATTCACACACACATTCAAACACATACACACACACACATACACACATACACACACATTGTGAGATGGACAGAAGTCACTGAAATTTCTCTATAGATAACATGTAATATCAAACCCTTTT
>OZ024758.1:23251740-23266740 GCA_964016885.1 Eledone cirrhosa
AAGACTAATAAATGCATTTTTTTAAATTCATTTTCTAATAAAATATCTTTATTTTTCTACATCATTATTGAAGTACAGAAAAACATTTTTTTAACATTTTCTCTTTTGTTAAACAAAAAATCTTTCAATTATAGTTAGAATTTTAATACTCTATTATACATAATGATATATTTCCTAATCTGTTCACAGTATAAATCTGATGATATTTCTTGAAAAAAAAGTTTGTATTAATTTTGTCAACAATTCACATTTTGGAACTTTTCTTGAAGAAAGACATGATTGCATTTACACATTCCTTTGACTGCCATCGCTCGACTAAAAGCTTTATTTCTGCTACATTAACATGATGTAACATCTCTTTCTCATTTTCTCGACAGAGAACTTTAGATAATGTCAAACTCTGTAAAAATAAAGTAGAATTTTTATGAGAAAATTGAAGCATAACAAAAATAGATGATACAAAAATGTTAGTATTCTTGGGTCCCAAATAATGGGATGTGGGGGGGGGGGGCTGGAATAAGCAGGATTGGTTAAGATAAGTTAAGATAAGTGAGGGAGTTGGTTGGAATAAGCTGGGGGGGGGGGGGGGGGGGGGGTGGAATATACATATTATATCATCATCATCATCATTTTACATCCACTTTTCGCTGCTTGCAAGGGTAGGATACGGTCGTCTTCAGCACAGCATCTCTCCATTTGTCATGGTCCTTTGTCATCTCCTCTGCTTCAGAGATCCGAGATCTGAGGTCAGCTCTCATCACCTCTGCCCATGTTTCCCGTGGTTTTATATATATATAATACATATATATAATTCGTCAAACCCATGCCAGTGTGGAAAAATGGACGTTAAACGATGATGATGATATATATCATCATCATCGTTTAACGTCCATCTTCCACGCTAGCATGGGTTTGACGGGTTTGTCCCACTTGAGGCAAGATTTGTCAGGTGACCGTGTCTTGCTTGTACAGAACTGTTTCTGGCAGGTTTTTTACGGCTAGATGCCCTTCCTAACACCAACCATATTTATAGTGTGGACTGGGAGCCTTTTTACCATGTCTGCTACACGACTACTCTACAGTGTGGATTGGGTGCTTTTTGTTGTGTCACCTACACAACCACTTTACAGTGTGGACTGGGTTCTTTTTGTTGTCACCTACACGACCACTTTACAGTGTGGACTGGGTGCTTTTTGTTGTGTCACCTACACAACCACTTTACAGTGTGAACTGGGTTCTTTTTGTCGTGTCACCTACACGACCACTTTACAGTGTAGACTGGGTGCTTTTTGTTGTGTCACCTACACAACCACTTTACAGTGTGGACTGGGTGTTTTTTGTCGTGTCACCTACACGACCACTTTACAGTGTAGACTGGGTGCTTTTTGTCGTGTCACCTACAAGACCACTTTACAGTGTAGACTGGGTGCTTTTTGTCATGTCACCTACACGACCACTTACAGTGGATGGATGTGGCTATACATATCTGTACAAAATAGATGTAGTCAAATGTGAACCTATAAATATATGATCCTTAATCCAGCACCTTTGAACAACAGAGGACTGGTATTTGCACAACTATTAAATCAAACCAAAAAAAAAGAAACATTTATTGTCAAAGAATTAGTACCTGAGGTGGGAAAGAGGCAAATAATTTCATCTTGGCTTCCATTTCCTTTTGAAATGATCTATGAGGTATAACAGCGCTAATCAAATTCCGTTCACATGCTTCTTTAGCTGTTATCTTCTTATTAAACAAAAGTAGCTCAGATGCCTGAAAGATTCGTGAATAATATAGTAATATAGAAAAGATAATATAGTAATATAAAAATAATAATATAGTAATATAAAAATAATAATATAGTAATATAGATAGAACTAACAGAATGGCCCGGCATTGTTCGGGATTTGCTCTAGGGTTCTTATATATTTGATATTTATTTATCCTTATCGAACCTCGTGAAATAAATACGTTTGTTTATATTTTGTTATTGTGTATGCAAAAATATCCGTACACGAATATATAATTATACATATAATTATATATAACAGTACAGAGAAGTATGGAATACCTCGGCCTTGGGATGGTGCCTACATTTTGTGCTTATAAGAAAAATTTGTCATAGATTATCAGGGGTTTTTTTCATGCAAAGAAAATCAATACTTTATCGCGAAATAAATACTTTTGTTTATATTTTGTTATTGTGTATGCAAAAATATCTGTACACGAATATATATATATATATATATATATATTTATTAAAATAACAGATTATCGAGCCCTCTTTGGATTTTAGTCTTCAAATTTATTATTATTACTATATATATATATATATATATATATAACACATGAGAAGAAAGAATACTGCGTGGTTGCACATGGGTTACATATGATAAAAATAGTCCTTCATCAGTGATTTTCCAACCTTCATTGGTATTTCATCGCTTTAAAAATCATATACCTCCAGTTGGTGCGAGCAATAGCTAAATAAAGCTATTGGGATAAGTAAATCGCATAAAGCGAGCGAGACAAGTAAACAAACATAGGATAGCAACGCAAAGATAGGAAAAAACAAGCACATGGGATATATATATATTAAAATAACAGATTAAAGTTTAAGCAAAGAATCGCTCCTTTCACCCTTAACGGGATCTTCTGAAACTAAAATTTTAAAAAAATCAATCTGTGAACGCAGATGTAAATATTTCGAAACACGTTGCAACCGAAGGAAAACAGGAAGACAATACTTTGGTTTGTGAAGACATTCCCTGGCATAAGACTATATATATACACACACACTATATATACATATATACACACATATAGATACACACTATATATACATATATACACACACACTATATATATACATATATACACTGATCACGTCATAATGGCGTAATGCAGACAGTCAGGCATACAGACAGATATTATAAAGGCGTGACGTCATATCTATGTATCTATCTAAAAAGAGAAAGACTAAGAGAGAGAGAAAGATCGCTAAATCGCCTAATGCAGTCCCTAGGGCATTGAAAACACTCACAAGACCATAAGTATTACATGTGTAAAGTTTGAAAACAATCGGTTGGGTGGTTCTCGAGTTTTAGTGATCGTACAGACAGACAGACAAACAGACATTCTCTGTTTTAGTAATATAGATAATATAGTAATATACAGTAGATAGGATAATATAGTAATATAGAAAGGATAATATAGTAATATAAAAAGAATAATATAGAAATATAAATAGAATAATATAGGATTCAAAAATATAAAGATTCAAAAATAAAAAATATAGTAAGAAAAACAGAAAAAAAAATAAGAATAAAAAAACTTTAATTTTTCAAAATAATTTCAAACATTTTTTGTTGTTTTAATATTGGAATAGTAGTAATACTGGTTGTTATTATTATTTAACTACTAGCTCTAATAAAGTTAATGTAACTGGTTCGCCTTGACCAAACATACCTATGGTCAAAAGATATTCCAGCTATGACCACCCCTCTTTATAATCAAATGTGTCCTTTCTTTTTCAAAACGTGGATTAACCCTTTAGCATTTAAACCAGTTATATCCGGCCAGAATTTTCTCACCTTTTCTGTTCAAACCGGCTGTAACCGGCCGCTCATACTTATGTTAAGGTATTGTTCACAAAATAAATAATATTAAAATCTCATAGATTCAATATTATGTGAGATAATTGTGTGAGGTAAAAACTTTACCATGAAAATACAATAGGAAATATAGAGTAATGTAAATGCTAAAGGGTTAAGGGAAATTTGGCTGCTATTTCTAGTTGATCAAGTGACCACATAGAGGGTGTGGATTGGCAGTATCGGTAGAGAGTCGGACACCATGCTTTGAAGCATAGAGTTACGTCCCGCCGAGGTTAACTTTGCCTTTCATCCTTACAGGGTCGATAAAATAAAGTACCAGTAATGTACTGGGTAATTTGCTGGCCTTGTGCCTAAAATAGAAACAATTATGAATTATACTAAGAGTAACTTACCTTTGCCATTCCCATGAGTTTGGGAAATATATATGAAGAACATCCTTCAGGAGATTGGCCTAAGGCTGAAAAGGGGGTATGGAATGTTGCCTGAAAAACCAAGTATGTGCAATTAGTCCATTTCTCATACATATAGTCTTAATATTACTTGTCTCACAACGGGACAACTTGTCTAACCCATGCTAGTGTGGAAAAATGGATATTAAACAGTGATGATGATGATTCTTTGTTAATGAAGTCTGTTTTAGACAATTAATACTGAAATCATTATTAATACTGGATTGGCAGTATCGGTAGAGAGTCGGACGCCATGCTTTCCAGCATAGTTACGTCCCTTTACGATCTGAGTTCAAATCCCGCCAAGGTTGACTTTGCCTTTCATCCTTACGGGGTCGATAAAATAAAGTACCAGTAATGCACTGGGATAATTGCTGGCCTTGTGCCTAAAGTAGAAACAATTATTAATACTGACATTTGGTGAATTGGCACTATCGGTAGAGTGTCAGACGCCATGCTTTACAGCATGGAGTTGTGGCCCTTTCCGTTCCGAGTTCAAATCCCGCCGAAGTTAACTTTGCCTTTCATCCTTACGGGGTCGATAAAATAAAGTACCAGTAATGTACTTGTGTCAAAAGTAGAAATAATTATTATTACTGACATTTGGGCAGCGGATTGGCAGAATCGGTAGAGCGTCGGACAATATGCTTTGCAGTATAGGTATAGAATAAAGTACCAGTAATGCACTGGGGTAAATTTAATCGACGTTCCCTCCCCTTGTGCCTATAGTAGAAACAATTATTAATACTGATATTAGTTTCTACTTTAGGCACAAGGCCAGCAATTTAGGGGAGGGGAAAGTCGATTAAATTGACCCCAGTGCATTACTGGTGCTTTATTCTATCAACCCCGTAAGAATGAAAGGCAAAACTAATCTCGACAGGATTTGAACTCAGAACATAAAGGGCTGTACCAACATATCACAAAGCATATTGTCCGATGCTCTAACAACTCTGCCAATCCACCACCCTTCCATCATCATCATCATCATTATCGATTAACGTCTATCTTCAATGCTAGCATGGGTTAGACGGGTTTGTCCCATCTAGAGGCAAGTTTTGGGTCGGGTGACCGTGTCTCGCTCATATAGGAGAGTTTCTGGCTGGTTTACTACAGCTGGATGCCCTTCCTATCACCAACCACATTGACAGTGTGTTGGGTACTTTTTGCTGTGTCTTTTACAGTGTGGGCTGGGTGCTTTGGGGCTGGTTTACTACAGCTGGATGCCCTTCCTAGCACCAACCACATTGACAGCATGTGTTGGGTACTTTTTGCTGTGTCTTTTACAGTGTGGGCTGGGTGCTTTGGGGCTGGTTTACTACGGCTGGATGCCCTTCCTAGCACTAACCACATTGACAGTGTCTGTTGGGTACTTTTTGCTGTGTCTTTTACACATCCATTTTACAGTGTGGGCTGGGTGCTTTGGGGCTGGTTTACTACGGCTGGATGCCCTTCCTAGCACCAACCACATTGACAGTGTGTGTTGGGTACTTTTTGCTGTGTCTTTTACACATCCATTTTACAGTGTGGGCTGGGTGCTTTGAGGCTGGTTTACTACGGCTGGATATTCTTTACAGTGTGGACTGGGCACCTTTGTTGTGTCACGGACACAACATAGTGGGGTCTAGGGAGGGTGGAGGGGCTTGGGGGAAACGTGGACAAGGTAGTAGGGGAGGTATGGTTACCGCTAAGAGGGGTGAATGAGAGGAGATAGAAGGTTGAGGAAGACGTTCCCCTACTAGGTACTAATATTGCAAATAGATATTATAAGTGGAGTAGACCAATAACTAAAATCTATTTATTAAATACAGAGGCATGAATGATGCCACAAATATTAAATTTAAGAATAAGGCACAAAAGGGTCTTTGGAGTAACATTACTCAAGCGAGTGTGTAGCTCAGAGGTCAGTGTGTAGCTCAGAGGTCAGAGTGTAGCTCAGAGGTCAGAGTGTAGCTCAGAGATCAGAGTGTAGCTCAGAGGTCAGAGTGTAGCTCAGAGGTCAGAGAGTCACTCCAGGTAGAACCACTACTTCTCTGAATTGAGAGATCACAGATCCGATATTACAGGTATGTGGTTAGAATGTCTCAGGTAAGAATTGCTGGATGACTTGAGCAGGGATAGTGAAGGAGAGATAGAGTTAATAGGACAGGTAGATAGAACTGATATGACAGGTAGATAGAACTGATATGACAGGTAGATAGAACTGATATGACAGGTAGATAGAACTGATATGACAGGTAGATAGAACTGATATGACAGGTAGATAGAACTGATATGACAGGTAGATAGAACTGATATGACAGGTAGATAGAACTGATATGACAGGTAGATAGAACTGATATGACAGGTAGATAGAACTGATATGACAGGTAGATAGAACTGATATGACAGGTAGATAGAACTGATATGACAGGTAGATAGAACTGATAGGACATCCGGCCCTCACAGTTTGGATTTATCCCTAACTCCAGCTGCTGTGATCAGCTTATCGAGTTCCTTGAGGACATCACCCGGATCACTGACAGCGGCTCATGGGTGGATGTTGTTTACCTTGACTTTGCTAAGGCTTTTAATTCTGTGCCACACAAAAGACTTATGGCAAAACTCTCTGCAATGGGTGTGAGGGATGATCTTTTCGACTGGCTGAAATCCTTCATTCTCAGCCGAAAGGAAGTAGTCACGGTTCTAGGACAGCATTCTTCACCATATGAGATGTCATCTGGTGTACCACAGGGATCTGTTCTTGGTCCTCTTTTGTTTGTGGCATATATTAATGACATAGATGCCAACTTACAGAATGCCACGGTACTAAAATATGCAGATGACATCAAGCTGTACCTTGAAATCAAAAGGACTGATCCTGAAATTTACAACTCTTTCCTACAATCAGACCTGGACACAATGCAGCAATGGATCACAGACTGGCAACTGAAGCTGGCTGTGGACAAGTGTACCACCATGCATTTTGGAAGGAAAAATCCAGCGTCCACATACTCCCTCCACAACACTGACATCAAAAAGTCCTCTTGTGAACGTGACCTGGGCATTACTGTCAGCAACGATTTGCGTTGGACAAAGCATGTCTCTAAGATTGTCAAGAAGGCCGAGGGTGTCTTGGCATCATTCAGCAAGACCTTTGTTAGCCGTTCTCCAGCCATCTATTTAAAACTGTATACAGCTATGGTGCGACCACACTTGGAATTCGCATCATCAGTCTGGAACCCCTATCTTGCTCGGAACATTGACCTCCTGGAAACTGTTCAGAGACGTGCAACCAAGCGCATACCCTCCATCAGACACCTACCATACTCTGAACGCCTTGCTTCCCTGGGCATGGATTCATTGAAGCTCCGACGTCTGGCAATGGACTTGGTGAATACCCACAAAGTTTTTAACCATCTCGCCAACTGCAACCCTGAGCGCCTCTTTGATCTCCATGTGTCTAACACACGTGGACATGCCTACAAGATAAGAAAACAGCACAGCTCCCATGACTTTCACAGACATTTTTTCACGCTCAGAGTTGCTGAAGCATGGAACAAACTGCCTGCGTCAATTGTTAGCTGCCGAGACACTGCATCCTTTAAGACACTCATGCTTCCCGAAATACGCCAAAACTACACCTGATGTGCCCCTTCCATACACATGCACACATGTGTGTATCATGACTCGTGCACTGTTCATTTTACTGATGTTTGTGCATTGCCCTATGTACTGTACATGCACTTTTTTGATGGGTTGTGGTGCACCTGGGCACTGTGCACAATATTTCATTATTGTTATTGTTATTATATCATGACTCATACACTGTTTATTTTCCTGACATTTGTACATGATTCTATGTACTATACATGCACCTTTGATGAGTTGTAGTGCACCTGAGCACTGTACACAATAATTTCATTATTATTAACTGATAGGACAGGTAGATAGAACTGATAGGAGAGGTAGATAGAACTGATATTACAGGTAGATAGAACTGATATTACAGGTAGATAGAACTGACAGGACAGGTAGATAGAACTGACAGGACAGGTAGATAGAACTGATAGGACAGGTAGATAGAACTGATAGGACAGGTAGATAGAACTGATAGGACAGGTAGATAGAACTGATAGGACAGGTAGATAGAACTGACAGGACAGGTAGATAGAATTGACAGGACAGGTAGATAGATCAAACAGAGACACAGTATAGAACAGGATAGATAAATAAAAAATGAAACCAACCTTATCTGAGGCATAAGCAGCATCAAATAAACCAAGCATGGTAACTGAAATACCAATAGCTGGACCATTTATCAAGGCAATTAAAGGTTTAGGGAAATCAATAATTGTACCAACAAATTTTCTACAAAAGAAACAAACACAAAAATAAGAACCTTTATTCCAGCAATTTCAAATTAGAAATACAATTTTTAGATATTTTAAAAAATAGTTCAGAGAAATTGAAATCTAAATACTTCTCTGAAGGTTGGATTTAGACCTGGGGGGGTCCTCATACACAAAAAAAAAATAGAATACACAGCAAACCCCACAATTTTACCTATCAAAGTTAGCTTGGCACAAGTAACTGGAATTGAAAAGTTATACATACAGGTATTAAATTCAAAAATTCTAACCATCCTAAAACTAAAAAGCCTGCCCAGCTTAGGGTACAAATAAATTGCTACAGTTGTCAGTGGTGGGCCCCTCACTACATTGGGCCTGAAGCAATTGCCCCTTTTGTCCTCCATTAAACAAGACACATGGTGCATGGCTTAGTGGTTAGAGTATTGGGCTTGCAATTGAGAGGTTGTGAGTTCAATTCTCGGACCGGACAATGCATTGTGGTCTTCAGCAAGACACTTTATTTCACATTGCTCCAGTTTACTCAGCTGTAGAAATGAGTTGCAATGTCACTGGTGCCAAGCAGTATCGGTCATAGCTTTTCCCTTGGACAACATCATACATAGTGTATAATATATACTATATATAGTGTATATATACTGTACATAGTGTGTGTATATACATATATATATGTGTATAGTGTATATATATATATACTATATAGTATATGCTGTGACATGACTGGTGCCAAGCTGTATCGGTCATAGCTTTTCCCTTGGACAACATCATACATAGTGTATAATATATACTATATATAGTGTATATATACTGTACATAGTGTGTGTATATACATATATATATGTGTATAGTGTATATATATATATACTATATAGTATATGCTGTGACATGACTGGTGCCAAGCTGTATCGGTCATAGCCTTTCCCTTGGACAACATCATACATAGTGTATAATATATACTATATATAGTGTATATATACTGTACATAGTGTGTGTATATACATATATATATGTGTATAGTGTATATATATATAGTATATGTTGTGACATGACTGGTGCCAAGCTGTATCAGCCTTTGCCTTTCCCTTGGACAACATCGGTGGCTTGGAGAGGGGGAGACTGGTATGCATGGGTGACTACTGGTCTTCCACAAAACAAACCTTACCCAGGCTTGTGCCTCGGAGGGAAACTTTCTAGGTGCAAAACCATGGTCTTTCGTGACCCAGTGGGGCCTTAGAAACAAGACACTGTGTCAAGATGGTACTGCTACAAATCCATCAAGAGTTAAATGCCCTTTATCTACTTCACATGCTGCTGGCTATAATCTAAAACTGAATTAGTTATAACTAAGCTAGACACAACATACTCAAGAAACTACATTACACCTTATGTATTATGCAGCACATAACTTGGTTCCAAATCATTCAGGAGCTAACAAGGGAACCCCTACATTGTTGCTCAAATTTCCTTTAACCCTATTGTCTTGAAATAAAAATGTATGCAATGGACAATGTAGTCCTAAATATATAAAAAAAAAAAAGAGGACAGTTACAACTGGAATGCCATTTATCATAGATCTACTTGATCAAGGTTGTCCTGGGGTTAAACAACAACTAATCAGGATCATGTCACATTTATTTCCCTGCTTCAACTACTGTCCCTACCACATCAACATATGTTTCACCTTGAGATCTCTCCTTCCCCTCACTTTTCACTATTTACACCAGAGGTTCTCAAACTTTTGGGGCCACTGAATTGCTGAATACAATCAGGGGTCACTGCTTCTCCTGAAGGTCAATAGTTCTCTTCTAACTCGAGTGCGGGGGCGCCTTTCCATTGTCAATTAGCATTGATCATCTGCAAAGCCGCATTGTTCTCAGAACCACTACACCAGTCTTTCAATGTGTGCAGCTGGAACTACTGCCACCTATTGATTTGGCAGGATTTTTTTTTTTTTTTTTTTAGATGGCCGTTGACTCTTATGAGTTCTTCCGCCCTTTATCCGGTTTTGTTTTTTGTCCTGCAGGGTGTCCAAAATCACCCTCCTCACCAAGTAAACTTGGTGGGGTTGCCGGTTTAGTCGCCGACGACCCGACCATGCGACAGATTGTACTGGGTTACATGCTACCGGTAACACTCAAGAGTGACCCGACATAAATTAAAACATGATAAACTTAGCCTGACAGGAGTTCACCTCTTACTTTACAACACACATTGTCCCACTCTTGCAAACAAGGAAAAGCAGATGTATGATGATGATGATTGATACATTCCAATATTAAGACATATTAACTCACTTTAATAACACAGAAGCATTTTCAGCCATAGCAGGGATATCTTGGGGTGCAACATTAGCAAAATTATTGAGGTCATTACCACTGCAGAAGTATTCACCAGCACCTTTGATAAAGAAAATAAAAAATTAAATCAGACACAATAGTCAAATACAGCTAAAAATCCGTTATAACGAATTTTTCAGTATAACAAAATTTTTTCAATCCTGGAGGTAATAACAAACAAATGCTTGTTTATACCCCATGCATTTTGTTATAACGGAATTTCACTGTAATATATATATATGTGTGTGTGTGTGTGTGTGTGTGTGTGTGTGTAAAAGGTAAACAGAAATAACAAAACAAACAGCACAGTACAGGGAAGAAATATATTAGTTTAATGCTTGAAATAGCAGGAAGAGAGTCTCAAAGTTTCAGACACTAGTCCTTCATCAGAAGATATAGTTAGAAATATAAGATAAATAGAAAGTAAAGAGTGGTGAGGGGAAGGAATAGGAGAAATGAGAAGAAAAAAATTGGGGAGAAAAAAAACACACGTACATATTCAGTCGGCCATTTTCCAATTCCACCCCACCCGTCCCTTCAACCTATCTAATTTCTCATTCTTTCTTCTGAAGAAAGACTAGCGTCCGAAACTTTAAGACCCTCTTCCTGGTATTTCAAGTGTTAACCTAATATTATCCTTCCATATACTGTACCGATTGTTATTTCTGTTTACCTTTTACATACATACATATTATAGAGAGAGAGGGAGAGAGAGAGATAAGGCTTCTTTGAACCTGGGATAAACATATATCATCATTCATCATCATTTCATTTTACGTCCGCTTTTCCCTGCTTGCAAGGGTGGGACGGGAACCGATTCTGGCTTGATTTCTACAGCTGGATGCCCTTCCTAACACCAACCTCATTTACAGTGAGTGCTGGGTGCTTTTTTGCCGTGGCACCTCCACGACCACTTTGCAGTGGAATGATAGGGACCCCAGACCCTATCATCTCATTTCTACAGCTGAGTAAACTGGAGCAATGTGAAATGAAGTGTCTTGCTCAAGGAAACAACACATCACCCGGTCTGAGAATTGAACTCACAAGCTTTCGATTGCAAGGCCAATGCTCTATATATATATATATATATATATATATATATATATATATATATATATATATATATAGTCATAGCAAGTGTTTAGAGCAGTCAGTCTGTAGACGAGTTATGTATAATCAGTTACAACAGTGACATATCCAGGCACTTATTTTTCGTTGGGTTGCCTCCCATCTTATCAGACATTTTGTCAGAGCTTGTACCTCTTAGGAGCATTTTCTAGGTGCAAGTCATTCATGATCGAACGGTATCTTTTATATATCATCATTTCATTCATCATCATTTCATTTTACGTCCGCTTTTTCCCTGCGTGCAAGGGTGGGACGGGAACTGATTCTGGCTTGATTTCTACAGCTGGATGCCCTTCCTAACACCAACCTCATTTACAGTGAGTGCTGGGTGCTTTTTGCCGTGGCACCTCCACGACCACTTTGCAGTGGAATGATAGGGACCCCAGTCCCTATCATCTCATTTCTATAGCTGAGTAAACTGGAGCAATGTGAAATAAAGTGTCTTGCTCAAGGAAACAACACATCACCCGGTCTGAGAATTGAACTCACAACCTTTCGATTACAAGGCCAATGCTCTAACCACTAAGCCATGTGCCTCCATATATGTATATATATATGTGTGTGTGTGTAAATATATTACCCACATACCTGTAACAACAGTTATATTACAATTTGATGCGGTTGCCTCTTCCAAAGCTTTGACGATTTCCAAATACATCTATAAATTTGATAGAAAAAAAGGGAAAATTTAATAAAGTTATTATAAAATCTAAAAATTTCAAATATCATTTTAACCTCTTCAGTGCCATAGACGAGATAACTTGTCCTAACATGTATATATACCAGTGCCACAGACGAGATAACTTGTCCTAACATGTATATATACCAGTGCCACAGACGAGATAACTTGTCCTAACATGTATGTATACCAGTGCCACAGACGAGATAACATGTCCTAACATGTATACCAGTACCACTAATGAGATAACTTGTCCTAACATGTATATATACCAGTACCACAGACAAGATAACTCGTCCTAACATGTATGTATACCAGTACCACAGACAAGATAACTCGTCCTAACATGTATATATACCAGTACCACTAATGAGATAACTCGTCCTAACATGTATATATACCAGTACCACTAATGAGATAACTCGTCCTAACATGTATGTATACCAGTACCACTAATGAGATAACTCGTCCTAACATGTATGTATACCAGTACCACAGACAAGATAACTCTGTATATATACCAGTGCCACAGACGAGATAACTTGTCCTAACATGTATGTATACCAGTGCCACAGACGAGATAACATGTCCTAACATGTATACCAGTACCACTAATGAGATAACTCGTCCTAACATGTATATATACCAGTACCACAGACAAGATAACTCGTCCTAACATGTATGTATACCAGTACCACAGACAAGATAACTCGTCCTAACATGTATATATACCAGTGCCACAGACGAGATAACTTGTCCTAACATGTATGTATACCAGTGCCACAGACGAGATAACATGTCCTAACATGTATACCAGTACCACTAATGAGATAACTCGTCCTAACATGTATATATACCAGTACCACAGACAAGATAACTCGTCCTAACATGTATGTATACCAGTACCACAGACAAGATAACTCGTCCTAACATGTATATATACCAGTGCCACAGACGATATAACTTGTCCTAACATGTATGTATACCAGTGCCACAGACGAGATAACATGTCCTAACATGTATACCAGTACCACTAATGAGATAACTCGTCCTAACATGTATATATACCAGTACCACAGACAAGATAACTCGTCCTAACATGTATGTATACCAGTACCACAGACAAGATAACTCGTCCTAACATGTATATATACCAGTACCACTAATGAGATAACTCGTCCTAACATGTATATATACCAGTGCCACAGACAAGATAACTGGTCCTAACATGTATGCATACCAGTACCACAGATGAGACATGTCCTAACATGTATGTATACCAGTACCACTAATGAGATAACTCGTCCTAACATGTATGTATACCAGTACCACTAATGAGATAACTCGTCCTAACATGTATATATACCAGTACCACAGACAAGATAACTTGTCCTAACATGTATGTATACCAGTACCACAGACAAGATAACTCATCCTAACATGTTTGAACTCGTTTCCAACAGTTCATAACTTTAAAGTTAGATGGGGTTACTAGTTTAACCCTTTAATGTTCAAACCGGCAAAATCGGCCAGAATTCTCTACCTTTTTCTATTGAAACTGGCTGTAACTGGCCACTCATACTGATGTTAAGGTATTGTTATCAAAATAAATACTTTCAAAATCTCATAGATTCGATATTATGTGAGATAATTATGCAAGGTAAAGCATTTACCATGAAAATATAATAGTATATATAGAGTAATATGAATGCTAAAGGGTTAATGATGTGATGTTTGTCAATCAAAATAGTCATTTTACTGAATAAAAACTCAACACAGCAACTGTAGCTGTGTAAAATATACATGGCAGTCAACAGGTTAAATTGAATTTTTTTTTAATTACCTTCCTTAAAAAAATAATCAAACGATATATAAAAAAATGATATCTGATCAAATATTTTCTAAACTCTGTTTAGAGCTCAGCTCATCAGGCCGGTGTTTATCCCAGTTTCCATGGCATTAAGAGACAGAGTACAAAACTCCCCACTGGACAGGATGCTATTCCATCATAGGGTTAAACTCCCAGCTATTGCAGGTACTCATTTTCAGCTGAGTATACTGGACCACTACCACCACCACCACTACTACTCTCCAATAATATACAAATTACCACCACCACCATCACTACCATCATCACTACCACCACCACCATCATCACTACCACCACCATCACTACCACCACCACCACTACCTCTCCAATAATACACAGACCACCACCAACACCACTGCCACCACTCTCCAATAATACAGACCACCACCACTACCACCACCCTCCAATAATACAGACCACCACCACTACCACCACCACCATCACTACCACCACCATTACCACTACCACCACCATTACCACCACCACCATCACCACTACCACCATTACCACTACCATTACCACCACCATCACCACCACTACCACCATCACCACTACCACTACCACCACCATC
>OZ024758.1:23269240-23379240 GCA_964016885.1 Eledone cirrhosa
CAAAGTTGGCTCCATTGAATTACTGGTACAGTCTATCGGACAGGCTTCTTTGCAGTTTCTGTCTATCCAATTTTATTCACAAAGCTTGGATCAACCTAAGGCTATTGTAGAAGACACCTATCTAAGGTGTTCAGTGGTGGTGTTGATAAAGCAAATTTCTTAACCATTCAGCCATGACACATAAACATGTACACAAATACATAAACCAGATTATATTTACATTAAATATTTGTGGGGGAAGAGGTTCAACTTATACAAATATTTACATTATATATACAGACTTATACACAAATATTTACATTTATAGCCATGTATAAAGAAACAGTCAGCAAGGTTAGAATTAACAACAAATATAGTGAAGAGTTTAGCGTAAAAGTTGGCGCCCATCAGGGCTCTGTTCTCAGCCCCCTACTATTTATTATTGCCCTTCAAGCTATAACAGAGGAGTTCAAGACAGGCTGCCCATGGGAACTCCTATACGCAGACGACCTGACACTCATAGCGGAATCAATGGCCGAGCTAGAGAAGAAATTCCAAACATGGAAGCACGGCCTAGAGTCATTAAAATTAACCTGGCTAAGACCAAAGTTCTAGTTTGTAGGAAAGAAAACAAGGCGGCGGTCCCTTCTGGGAAATGGTCGTGCTCGGTGTGTAGGAAAGGCGTAGGTAGAAACTCCATTTTATGTCCTAAATGCAAAGTATGGGTGCATAAAAGATGTAGTGGGATCACAGGTAAGCTAACTAAGAACATAGATTTTACATGTGGCCGGTGTTCTGGTGCAATAAGTAGCAGCAAGTGCCCACAAATACTAGCTCTTTCAATTGCGCAGAGGGTTCTATAGAAATAGTGGACAGCTTCCGTTACCTGGGCGATAAAATCAGCAGTGGGGGAGGGTGCTCTGAAAGTACTGTAGCTAGAGTCAGAACTGGTTGGAAAAAGTTCAGAGAGCTTATACCACTATTAGCTGCTAAAGGGTTCTCCCTAAAAATGAAAGGCAGGTTGTACGATGCCTGCATACGAACAGCAATGTTGCATGGCAGTGAGACCTGGGCATTGTGTGCAGAGGATATACGCAGACTAGAGAGGAACGAAGCTTGCATGCTCCGCTGGATGTGTAACAGTAATATACGTGAACGGCAAAGCATAAACGAACTAAGGAAAAAATTAGAGATAAGAGGGATCAGATGTTGTTTACTCGAGAGAAGGCTACGTTGGTATGGACACGTGATGCGCATGAAAGTCGATAGCTGTATAACAAAGTGCAGGGCAATAAAGATAGACGGTAGTCACGGAATAGGCAGACCTAGAAAAACCTGGGACGAGCTGATAAACTCCGACCTCACACACTTACACCTCTCCAAGACAATGTCACTGGACCGAGACCTTTGGCGGTACTCAGTAACAGAGAAGACCCGCCTTGCCAGTAGGCATCTCTAACAAAATACACCCCGTCCCGCCACCACCCCCACCCCATCCACACCACCCCGTTCTATGTAAAGTTATGTTGGTGCCGCGCCATCCAGGTCGAAACAAATGAGATCGTGTAGGTGTCACAACAAAAAAACACACAGTCCACGCTGTAATGTGGCCGTGTAGGCAACACGGTAAAAACCTCCCAGACCCACACTGTAAATGTGGTTGGTGTTAGGAAGGGCATCCAACTGTAGAAAACCTGCCAGACAGTCCTATGCGAGCAAGACAATCACTCTTGCCTCAAGTGGGACTACCCCCGTCCAAACCCATGCAAGCGTGGAACACGGACGTTAAACGTTGATGATGATGATGATGATGATGATATTTGTGGGGAAAAGGGGCGACTTATACACGAATATATACATTTATATTTGTAGGGAAAAGGTGCAATTTATACACAAATATTTACATTATATATACAGACTTATACACGAATATTTACAATACATAATTGTGGGGGAAAAGGGGCGACTTATACACGAATATTTATATCATATTTGTGGGAAAAAGGTGTAATTTAATCACAAATATTTAGTCAATTAATTAATGCAGAATTTTTAAGGATTTACGAAAATGATTAATTATTTCGTTCATAATATAACAACTTAAAACATGGTTCTTGTATAATACCATATTGAAGGATATAAATTTATATAGGAATTGCATGAAATGGGTGGTTTTCTTTCCTAGAACCAGGACCAGTTTTGGCTGGGTTGGTATCAAAAGGGTCAAGATTATTATGTGACTGTAACCACATGTATTGAATTCAATAATTTGTTGTTTGATAATTACATACCATTGTCATTCCTTTCATCTTATTCCAGGCATCATACTTAGCTTTCCCAACAAAATCAACCATACTAGGTTTTTTGGTATTACAGTCTCCTATTGAAGCCTGAAAAAGACATGAGATTGAAAAATAGACCAACAATAGTACTGAGAACAAATACAGTTATAAAGAAACCCTAGAGCAGAGAAAAAAGACATGAGATTGAAAAATAGACCGACAATAATACTGAGAACAAATACAGTTATAAAGAAACCCTAGAGCAGAGAAAAAAGACATGAGATTGAAAAATAGACCGACAATAGTACTGAGAACAAATACAGTTATAAAGAAACCCTAGAGCAGAGAAAAAAGACATGAGATTGAAAAATAGACCAACAATAGTACTGAGAACAAATACAGTTATAAAGAAACCCTAGAGCAGAGAAAAAAGACATGAGATTGAAAAATAGACCAACAATAGTACTGAGAACAAATACAGTTATAAAGAAACCCTAGAGCAGAGAATAACAACAGAATACACCACATTATTGCTGGGCGGTGGATTGGCAGTATCGTGGATTGGCAGCATAGTTACGTCCCTTTACGATCTGAGTTCAAATCCCGCCGAGGTTGACTTTGCCTTTCATCCTTATGGGGTCGATAAAATAAAGTACCAGTAATGCACTGGGTAATTGCTGGCCTTGTGCCTAAAGTAGAAACAATTATTGCTGGATTGGAAGTATCGGTAGAGATTCGGACGCCATGCTTTGCAGCATAGAGTTATGGCCCTTTATGGTCTAAACACAAATCCCGCCAAGGTTAACTTTTCCTTTCGTCCTTACAGGGTAAATAAAGTACCAGTAAGGTACTAGGATAATTGCTGGCCTTGTACCAAAAGTAGAAACAGTTATTGCTGACCATGTTTTACATTAGTTATATTCTTTTAGTTTAACCCTTTAGCATTTACATTACTCTATATATACTATTGTATTTTCATGGTAAAGGCTTTATCTCACATAACATTTACATTACTCTATATATACTATTGTATTTTCATGGTAATGGCTTTACTTCACATAATTATCTCACATAGCATTTACATTACTCTATATATACTATTGTATTTTCATGGTAATGGCTTTACCTCACATAATTATCTCACATAGCATTTACATTACTCTATATATACTATTGTATTTTCATGGTAATGGCTTTACTTCACATAATTATCTCACATAGCATTTACATTACTCTATATATACTATTGTATTTTCATGGTAATGGCTTTACCTCACATAATTATCTCACATAGCATTTACATTACTCTATATATACTATTGTATTTTCATGGTAATGGCTTTACTTCACATAATTATCTCACATAGCATTTACATTACTCTATATATACTATTGTATTTTCATGGTAATGGCTTTACTTCACATAATTATCTCACATAGCATTTACATTACTCTATATATACTATTATATTTTCATGGTAATGGCTTTACCACACATAATTATCTCACATAGCATTTACATTACTCTATATATACTATTGTATTTTCATGGTAATGGCTTTACCACACATAATTATCTCACATAGCATTTACATTACTCTATATATACTATTGTATTTTCATGGTAATGGCTTTACCACACATAATTATCTCACATAATACTGAATCTATAAGATTTTGATATTTATTTTGAGAACAATACATCAGTATAAGCAGCCATTTACAGCGAGTTTGGACAGAAAGAGGTGAGAGAATTCTGGCCGGATACAGCCAGTTTAAATGCTAAAGGGTTAATGGATGCGAGTCATGGACCCTAACTGCTGAATTACAAAGAAAGATCCAAGCAGTGGAGATGAGAAGCTTTAGGAGAATCCTAGGAATCTCCTACGCAGAGCATATCACAAAGAAGGAAATCCACAAAAGTGAAAAACCACGAATATTTTAACATGGTCCATAAAAATGCCTTACAAACATGAAAATATCATAACATAAAATATAATGAAAAAAGAGGGAGCATCTTATGTGAAGGGGCGTCCTATAGGCCAGCAAATACGGTATATTGTTATTAATAAGTTAGCGTTAAAAAATATATATATATTGCGACGAAAAAAGCCATTAAAAAATCGAGGAAGATATTTATGATCCCACGAATATGCGGTGGTTTCGACAAACAATTATTAGTTAGGTTCTAAGGAAAAATCCACGAATAACCAGAACCGTGAATGCCAGAAACAAATTCCTGGGGTACACTTTATATATATATTTATAAGGAAATATACTTTCTTTCAATTAATTAATGCAGAATTTTGAAGGATTTACTCAAATGATTAATTATTAAAACAAACTAGTTAGATAAAAGATAAGAATAGCGCTTATTTATGTACCTTCTACCTCTTAACTGTAATGCTTTAATCAATCAATAAGTGTTACTGATATTATGTAAATCCAGCCAAGATTAACTTTGCCTTTCATCCTTACGGAGTCGATAAAATAAAGTACCAGTAATGCACTGGGATATTCGCTGGCCTTGTGCCAAAAGTAGAAACAATTATGTGTGTTCTCAATTGATTGTATTTATTAAAATAACACTTACCTGCTTAAACAAAGCATATAATTGTAATTTGACCAAGTTACCAGGGTCTTCTTTTAATGTTCCCAATTTCTCTTTGGCAGAGTTGAATTCTGCATCATGAGAACCCATTGCAAGTAAACTGGTATGAAACCTTTGCCGCTGTATATGCGAACTAAAAATAATTGAAAAGAAAAGAAATTTTATAGATAAAACTAGGCCACTTTTTCATACTTACAATTAAGCATGTCCTTTGCTGAGGGAATTGTATTTATAACCCCAATAAATAGAAGTGAAGACTTTAACTTCACAAATCAGGTAAACAAGAAGTAGACTTTGAAATAGCTTTTATAAGATTCATATATATTTAAAATTTAGTAAAAATAGAAGCTTTTGCCATATTTTGACTAAAGAAATTAGCCTGATAGTGGGGTTTAAAACCCTCTAAATGGAAAAGGATGAGTATTGATATACATGTACGTCAATATTCATCCTTTTCCACTTAGAGGGTTTTAAACCCCACTATCAGGCTAATTTCTTTAGTCAAAATACGGTGAAAGCTATTTCTACTAAATTTCAATATTCACTTGCTGTCTTCGAAACAAAACGCTTGCTTTGTCATATATATTTAAGATTAATCATGTAGCACAGTGTGTCATGATTGGTATTGTGATATGACAGTGTGTTAGAGGTAGAACTTTTCAGTTTCAGCTAACATAACTGGATGGCAGATCTCTGCAGAAAATGGGTTGAGTGCATAAGTTTCTTTTGCTAATACATAGCTTCTCTAACATCAGATCATTTGTATTAACTTACCAGTGGTGACACATGGTAACTACATCTTCAAAACCTACACAGACTATGTGAGGGTGGGTATCCACCAGGCTTCTGTCCTTATCCACCTCCTGTTTATTATAGTCCTCTAAGCCATAAAAAAGAAGTTTAAAACTGACAGCCCATGGGAACTCCTGTATGCAAACAATCTAGTCCTCATAGTTGAATCTGCTGTGGAACTAGAGGAGAAATTCTACACTTGGAAGAAAAACCTGGAGTCAAAAGGCCTTAATGTTAACTTAGCTAAGCCTAAAGTCCTGGTAAGTAGGAAAGATTACAGGGCTCTGATTCCATCAGGAAACTGGCCATGTTCAATATGCAAAAAAGGAGCTGGTAGATACTACATAAAGTGAACAAAATGTAAACCATTTGTACACAAGCAGTGTTGTGGCAGGCTAACAAAAAGCTTTGGCTATGTTTATGGAAGAAACAGAGAAGCAGTAAAGAGCAAATGCCCACATTAAATAGACTATCAAATGCTCTGAGAGCTCTTTAGAAGTGATTTAATTAGCAGTCAGGAAAGGTGTTCTGGAAGTACAGTAGCTAGAATGAGAATTGGTGGATTGGTGGAGGAAAGTTCAGGGAGCTACTACCTCTACTGACCACAAAGGGTTTCTACCTCTAAATGAAAGGCAGGTTGTATAATGCCTTAATGAGAACTGTGATGTTGCATAAGAACTGTAATGAGACGTGAGCCTTGAATACAGAGGCTCTGCAAAGATTGGAAAGAAATGTGGCAAGAATGCTCTGATGGATGTGTAATGTTAGTGAGCATGAGAGACAAAGCATAAAGGAACTGTGAGAAAAACTGAACATAAGAGGGATTAGATGCAGTATACAAGAGAAGACTGCAATGATTTGGACATGTGATGTGTATGAAGAATGAGAGCTGCATAAAAAAAGTGTATGGCACTGAAGGTTGATGAAAACTGCAGAAGATGGAGGCCCAGAAAAACTTAGGATGATGTGGTCAAGGCTAGCTTTGCAAAGCTGAACCTCACAAGTCAAAATTAGAATGTAGGAGCATGTCATGGTTCACCTGACTTGTCTAGGCTCAAAATGTGGTAACCCATCTAATCCATGCAGAATGAAAATATATGTAAAACAGTAATGATGGAGAATCGCTGGACAGATTTTACGAGCAAAACCAACTGGTAAGAGACTCAGGGGTAGACCCAGAGCAAGATGGTTGGATAACATCCATGAGCTTGGCTGGTCTCGCTTGGGGATCCAGCTGGATCAGTTGGAGACGGTTGTTTCTGACAGTACCTGCTGGAAGGAGTGTTTGAGGACTCTGTCCCCACACAGCCTCTCGGGAATAAGTGGCTGAAGAAGAAGGTAATGATGATAACATACAATATATGGGTTACTAATTGTATATTTCAATAATTAATGTACTTTAGTCTTTCTCATCCAAACCATGAAAGCATAGAACTAAAAGACCATAAAAAAGATGTTGTTGAATTCTTCTTCTTGTATGACATATGCACAATAGTTAGTGAGGAAGGTAGAGATTGGTGAGTTGGACCAAGGTGTCATTTGCAGTATTATGGATTGCCTCCAGGCTGCCATGAAAATGTCTGCGGCGGGGGGGAAATCCTGAACAACATGCAGTACTGTTTAGTCGGGGTCCCCACAGTCACATGCTGGGCTGTCTTTCATTTTCCACCAAAATAGATGAATAGCTGTCATGGCATGTGTTGTGTGGATCCAATTGAGGGACAGCCATTGCTTTGTGGGAAGGTCAAAGCAAGCTGGTTTAGATGTGGGGCCCTGGACAAGGTCTTGGTTGACAAATGTTGGCAACTAAGGGTTGGGAAACTTAAACCATTGTCTACTAAATCAAGAAAGCGATTGAAGATACTTTACACCAAACAACCTGACATGCTGTCATTTAGGAGATAAGATAAGGTAATATTTTATAAAGAAATTCTAGCTGTTAATATAAACACATACACACAAGCATCGAATAAGGTAGAAATTTGTACTTTATATATATATACACACACACACATATATATTTATTAAAATAACAGATTAAAGTTTAAGCAAAGAATCGCTGCTTTCACCCTTAACGAGATCTTATATATATATATATATAATATATAATTATTATTATTGTTATTTATATACATATATATATATATAATTAGTGGAATGGCAGTATCGGTAGAAAGTCAGACACCATGCTTTGCAGCATAGAGTTACGACCCTTTACAGTCTGAGTTCAAATCCTGCCAAGGTTGATTTTGCCTTCCATCCTTACGGGGTCGATAAAATAAAGTACCAGTAATGCACTGGGTAATTGCTGGCCTTGTGCCAAAAGTAGAATTCATTATTACTATTATTATTTACATACCTGATTAGTTCTTTCGTTACTTTGGTATTGTATGGTTGGGCTTTGCCTACCGCAATTTTCAATTTGTCAAGCTATCTAAACGTATTACTCTAAGGACCTACCCTTATTGAGTGCTTTGCTACTCATTCCTTATTGTAGGTCAACTTTGCTTGGCCACAGCCAAAGCTTCGATTTTACTAAGCTCCCACTTACATATATATATATATATATATATACATGTGTGTGTGTAAAAGGTAAACAGAAATAACAACACAATCAGTACAGTATATGGAAGGTATATATTAGGTTAACGCTTGATATAGCAGGAAGATATATATGAAAGAAGAGATAACATACCTATATCAACCTCAAGTCATAACAAACCAACGACCTGCAAGATACCTCCCCACCCCCCACCCCCACCTTGCAAAGCACAACCCCTACAATATTAAAATTAGCAGAACACATTGGCTAATGTAGTCTAAAGTCCACCATATCAGGATAAAAGACTGGATGGTTAAGTTGGAATACTTTTGAGATCAGCTCAAACAGGACTGAAAAATTGTTATAAAACAACAAGGTCATAATATAGGACAGTTCAGTTACTTAACTTTGATAGCTTTTGGCCAGTACTGACCCAGCCCATGTCTAACTTAATAGCAAGATAAGAGAAAAGTAAAAAGTTGTTATAAAACAAGGTCATAATATAGGATAGTTCAGTTACTTAACTTTGATAGCTTTTGGCCAGTACTGACCCAGCCCATGTCTAACTTAATAGCAAGATAAGAGAAAAGTAAAAAGTTGTTATAAAACAACAAGGTCATAATATAGGACATGTCAGTTAGATAATAGAAAAGTACTAATATAAATACATATGTACACAAACCTTTAGTAATTAGGAACTTTGTGCTTAATGTTATCTGATTTGTAAGTATTGTATATTATATTCATTTAACCCTTTAGTTACCAGCCTGGCCAAAACCAGATGTGGTTCTATGAAATAAATCCACCTATTTTAAAGGTTTCCAATTTAAATTAAAATCTTCCAACATAATTTTATATAAGAAATATGTGTTAAGTTAATATCTTAGTAATGAAATAATTAATAATTTTAGTAAATCCCTCAAAACTATTCATGAATTAATTAAAATAGAGTGTATTTCATTAGAAATGTGGTCATGAAAGTGTTAAACAAGAGACTAAAATCTTAGTCATGTACACACAGACAGACAGACAGACACACAAACACATATATAGTTAATAAATGAAACAAACAAAACACAGGAGGTAATTTTTACAGTTATATTAGGTTCATGCATGGTGGAAGTGGAGGAGGTTTAAATGTTTCGGACAGAAGTCCTTCTTCAAGAAAATTTGGATAAGGAGAGAACAACTACATGTAAGAGAAAATATATATATATATATATATATATATATATATAAAGATTTACATATACATAAAGTCATAGATATATATGTGGCAACTGGTCACGTTGTGGCTCAATGAAGAATTAATAAATTAAATAATCAGAGCAATATATCATAAATCATGTCCTTAGAATTATTAGATAAAATATATACCATTTCCTCTCCCAATTAGCATAATTAACCATATAAAAAATCAATTAGACCAGGCTATAAGAATAAAGGCTCCTTTGAAGAAATTTTCGACAAATAACCGAAAGCGGCCTCTTCGCGGTGACCCCGATAGAGTATTAATCCAACATTTCAACAGCATGTAGAAACTGACTAAATATACCGTCAACCATACACAATTAGGTGTAAATTTAAACTTAGAAGAAACGTGTACATACCGTAATTTTTTATTCTTATAGCCTGGTCTAATTGATTTTTTATATGGTTAATTATGCTAATTGGGAGAGGAAATGGTATATATTTTATCTAATAATTCTAAGGACATGATTTATGATATATATATATATATATATCCAAAATTAAATTAAGGGTGTTATGTCTGAGAATATGTAGAAAATGCTCAAAAATTCCAATGAATAGATCCGAGCATTTTATATCAACTAGAAATTGATTGACATATATATATCTAAAATAAACACATGAAACAATCACAGGGGATAATTTGTAAAGTGTGTAAGCACACACAGCTAGGTAGGTAACTAATTAAAGTTTAACTAGAACTTCAAATCTAGATACCTTTTAAAATGATTAATCTTCATTGTATATATTTCATTAAAGAAATATATTTCCCCATCAATTGATCAGTAAATCACGATAGTCAAATCCCGGATTTCAACAGGGGAGAAGATTTAACTATCTGTGTTTACACAGCAAATGTAAATCTGCAAATGACTAGTATTGAATGGATTATCGACAACTAGAAATCGCAGCCGAGTCCTTTCAACTGAGTTAGCTCTACAATTAAGGGGCCATATATATATCCAAAATTAAATTAAGGGTATCATGTCCTAGAGACATGCGCCATATCCACTGTAGAATATGCTAAAAAATTCCTATGAATAGATCCAAGAATTTTATATCAACTAGAAAATCCGGGATTTGACTACCGTGGTTTACCAATCAATTGATGGTGAAATATATTTCTTTAATGAAATATATACAAGGAATATTAATAATTTTAAAAGGTATCTATATTTAAAGTTCTAGTTAAACTTTAATTAGTTACCTACCTAGCTGTGTGTGCTTACACACTTTACAAATTATTCCCTGTGATTGTTTCATATGTTTATTTTAGATATATATATATGTCAATCAATTTCTAGTTGATATATAAATATACATTTATATAATTGAAGAAAGTTGGTTGATTGAAAATCTGTCGACTTTTTCTTAACAGATATAAAGCATTCCACGGTTTTTGTTCATTCAGAGTTTTATTTAAAAAAACGGTTGGGTACTTCTCGAGTTTTAGGGAAACAGACACACAGACAGACATCCTCTGTTTTATATATATAGATAATAAACAAGAAAGATGGTTTTATTTGTACATCCCTATTTATTTTGTTTATACATATATGTATGTATGGAGGCACATGGCTTAGTGGTTAGAGCATTGGCCTTGCAATCGAAAGATTGTGAGTTCAATTCTCAGACCGGGTGATGTGTTGTTTCCTTGAGCAAGACACTTTATTTCACATTGCTCCAGTTTACTCAGCTGTAGAAATGAGATGATAGGGACTGGGGTCCCTATCATTCCACTGCAAAGTGGTCGTGGAGGTGCCATGGCAAAAAAGCGCCCAGTCCACACTGTAAAGTGGACGTGTAGGCACCACGGAAAAAAAAAAGCACCCAGCACTCACTGTAAATGAGGTTGGTGTTAGGAAGGGCATCCAGCTGTAGAAATCAAGCCAGAATCAGTTCCCATCCCACCCTTGCAAGCAGGGAAAAAGCGGACGTAAAATGAAATGATGATGAATGATGATTAAGTAAAGGCTTTTACTCATATAATATCGAATCTATGAGATTTTGATGTTATTTAATTTGAGAATAATACCTTAATGTAGGCATGAGCGGCCAGTTACAGCCAGTTTGAACAGAAAGAGGTGTGAGATTTCAGGCCTGATATGGCCGGTTTAACCCTTTAGCATTTACATTATTCTATATATACTATTGTATTTTCGCGGTAAAGGCTTTATCTCACATAATATTGAATATATGAGATTTTGATATCAATACCTTAACACAAGTATGAGTGGCCAGTTTGAACTAAAAGAGGTGAGAGAATTCTGGCCGAATATGGCTGGTTTAAATGCTAAAGGGTTAAGAGAATGTTGGATAATATGCTGAGTGGTATTTGTTCTGTCTCTCTGTGCTCTGAGTTCAAATCCCACTGAGGTAAATTTTGCCTTTCATACCTTTGAGGTTGATAAATGAAATATCAGTCCACGGCAGAAGATTGACAGAAATTATTTATTGGAGCAGGAAATACCCAAATTTGATTACCTTTTGAAACTACAAGCCTTTCATCTCATCATTAATACCACCTGAAAAAGTATAAAAATCTCAACTTCTGATTTCTCCCCTCCAATATATTGGAAATGGTAAAACTGTATCAACGGTTTAAATACTAAAGGGTTAAAAATGATTCATCAACAAAATCTATAAGGACTTTTCAACTTCCAACACCTCAGTATACTGTAATATTACTGATGGTAAGAATGACAATAGTGCTGAAATACATTTATAATGCTCTTACATAGAAACTGAGGTAGCTGTGACATGACCACAGCTTAAAGCACTCAGTGAAACTTGTGTATGTTTATCATACATAACCATATTGTTTGTATATATGGGTTCATATATGCCTCCACACTCTACCACAATGTGTTAATGCTACAGCTGATATATGTGTGTGTGTGTGTTTGTACACATACACACACATATATATATATATATATATATATATACTATTTATTAAAAAAAACACCAAAGGATCGATGCATTTTCAAATTAACACGTTTCAGTTGAGGTTGTATAGTTACAGACGAGAGAGAGAGAGAGTCCAACACTTTACCACCTGAAGTTGCCCCTAGTTCTATGTTACAAAACTTTGTTTTAAAATGTTTATCATCATCATCATCACCAGTGTTTAACATTGATTTTGCATGCTTGCATAGGTTAGACAGGTTGTTACATGCTGTGGTTAGACGGGTCAGGTGATAATATCCTGCTCGTCTGCTGTTTCAGCTTGGTTTTTACTGCTGGATGGCCTTCCTAATGCCTATCACTTTACAGCATGTACTGGGAGCATTTTATTGTGACTCCAACACTTCCACCTTACAGGGTGGACTGGGTGCTTTTCATTGTGGCATTAACGCAAAGAGAGTCTAATACAATTGAAAAAGTAAATCCTAATTATTAAAGTGAAATGGATCGGCAGTATCGGTAGAGCGTCAGACACCATGCTTTTCAGCATAGAGTTATGGCCTTTTGCGTTATGAGTTCAAATCCCGCCCAGGTTAAGTTTGCCTTTCATCCTTACGGGGGGTCGATAAAATAAAGTACCAGGTATGCACTGGGATAATTGCTGCACTTGTGCCAAGTAGAAACAATTATTACGCATGAATGCAAAATGTAGACCCTACAATTAAAGCAGGATAAACATCAAGACAGAAATGATAAGCCCACGATGTGGGTGAGTAACGATGAATATCATTAGAAAATTCTTCCATGTTGTAAAAGGCTTTTTTCTGTACAAACTTGTATTTAAACAATGTGTAGTACTACATTATCCAATACGTATTTCTCAAACAGCGGAGTGTGATTTGGAAGAAATGTGGCTGCTATTTTTAGCAAATCGAGCGACCACTCAGGTACGCGTAAACAAAGCACCTTAAGAATAAACCGGCTCGTTAGATAATGAGATTCTGGGTTCTTTATACATAGGGACAAGACAAGACGACCAAACCTGGAATACCTTTGATAAGACATAGGGCTAAAACAATAAAAACTATATAGAGCAGGGTTTCCCAAACTTTTTCAAACCCCGAACCCTTGTTGGTTCAGAAACTTTTGTGGGAACCCTAAAGTCTAATACTATTATATGGTCATAATATAAATATACTCCTCCCGGAACCTAGACACTACTTTTGGAAACCAGACTTTCTCAGTTTGATTTTTACTTTATCTAGACATCGTAAGGTAAAATAATAAACTAATAATTTATAACAGTTCAATTACGAAAATAATTTATTTCAGTTCCTTTTATTTTGTTTTAAAGTAAAATAAATCAAACCATTCTAAAACATTAGAGCTTTCTTCTCATTTTTAGAACTTTTATGTTCTATCTCTTTGCTTGAAGTTAATGGCAATAATAACCTCGCTCTTTCGAGATGTCGCTACACTATCAGTAAGAAGGACATTATGTATATATGTATATATGTCTCTATCTCTCCAATATCCCTTTAGGAATAATGTTGCTTGTTATTTATAATAACCGATTGTTGTGAATAGTTATGTAGAAATTTATAGTAACCTATATATAATACACCTACTATCAAAAATGTTTGTTCTTTAATAACATATAAGCGTATATAATATAAAACGCCTACTTTTGAATCTACAATGACCCCCACTGGATATATAAACATCTACAACTTTATATATTGGATATCGGTGATAGTCATAAAACACCAAATAGTTCAAAATGAATAATACAAATATATACAATAAAAAAATTAAAAAAAGAATTACAAGTAACAAGTTATTTCTTACCTGCTATAAGATACTATTGACCTAATCTTCGGCGAAAAAACTAAATTTCGAATCATTTTAGACATTGAACGGTGTATCGTTACAGACGGGAATCCAACATAGAGTAAATATCAAGGAAAAGTAACTCTTAAGTAACTCTGTCTAATTTGACGTCTGCTTATATAAACAGTGTATCAGACCTGTCACCTCTCCCACCCACTATTACTTGTTGTTGCGAATCTCTAATAATTCTCAATATCTCAGACGTGTCGACTCTCCCCGTCCGACACGGGGTGGATGATCCCACCCACATCTGTGGGTGGATGAGAGGTGTCTTCTCTTGTGAAAATGGGTATAGCTTTCATTGCGGGGTCGATAAAATAAAGTACCAGTAATGATTGCTGGCCTTGTGCCTAAAATAGAAACAATTATGTAAAATCTCCTCCCTTTCGCCTCATTTCTTCTCGTTTGGGGGCACTTTTTTTTCATGGTACTCCCCGTTTGGGTTTTTAGAGATTGGTAGGTCTGATATTTTTGGTTGTTATTTTAATTTTTAAGTACACGAGACTCATAGAGCGACATAAACAATTAAACACGGACTAGATGTTATAAAATATTAAAAATTCGTAGAATGAAATAGTCTTGTTTCGTCAGTGGAAATAACGGAAATCATTGTTAGGCAAAATACCCTTTTTATAAATAGGTTAAGTAATTAATTGTTTCTACTTTAGGCACAAGGCCAGCAATTACCCAGTGCATTACTGGTACTTTATTTTATCGACCCCGTAAGGATGAAAGGCAAAGTCAACCTCGGCGGGATTTTAACTCAGATCGTAAAGGGACGCAACTATGCTGGAAAGCATGGTGTCTGACCCTCTACCGATACTGCCAATCCACCGCCCTTAATGATAATAATAATAATAATAATTGTTTCTACTTTTGGCACAAGGCCAGCAATTTCCCAGTGTATTACTGGTACTTTATTTTATCGACCCCGTAAGGATGAAAGGCAAAGTTAACCTCGGCGGGATTTGAACTCAGAATGGCAAGGGCCGTAACTCTATGCGTCAAAGCATGGCGTCCGACCCTCTACCGATACTAATGATTTCTTTATTGGCCACAAGGGCTGACATCAAGAAAAACATTACAGACGGCACAAGACGGTATGATGTGGGTTTTGTGCGTGTAAAGATTTTATTGGCAGTATCGGTAGAGGGTCGGACGCCATGCTTTGCAGCCCTTTATGATCTGAGTTCAAATCCCGCCGAGGTTAACTTTGCCTTTCATCCTTACGGGGTCGATAAAATGAAGTACCAGTAATGTACTGGGTAATTGCTGGCCTTGTGCCAAAAGTAGAAACAATTATTTATATAAGAAAAGAAAAAAAGACATAGAAACATATATATATATATAAACAATAAAAATGAAAATTGAAACAATTAAAAATTCCCCAATAGGGGGGGGGGAACCTCCGAGGATTATTCGTGGCGAAAACCACACAAAAGACCACGGCTACCCTGACCACCAGGGCAAGCGTCCTCTCTCAATTTTTCCATTTCTCAAACTACAGGCGTATATTCTGAGCGGTCCCCTTCACTCGGACCATTCTCGCTACATTCACCCACCTTTCAACAAACTTGCTAGAAGGCAGCACTTGCCTCTCCACCCTGATTTTCCTCTTCAAGTGAAATTGGAATGTTTCCAGGCGCTCACTGCCCTCTGCCAGCTGGGCACCAGTATCGGTGGAACATCCACCTCGGCGTTCTATAGAGGACTAGTGGAGGGGAAGAGCGACAACGTTCTCGGAGAGATCCTGGGCGTCGAAGAAAATCAGCTGTTTGCTCTCTTCCGGAGAACTTTCAGCCCAGGGCCTATGGATAACTTCCAAAAATCCCTGGCCTGGCAATGCTACCGGGGAGCATTGCCGGTTCGAGATAAGCTCTACAGGCACGGAAGTGCCGTCAGCCGAGCCTGTCCGAGATGCGCGCAAAGCGACGAAACCGTCGTGCACACATTCGTTCAGTGCCCGAGCATTGTTGACTTGTGGAGCTATGTCGAACAGTTGCTGTCGCGTGTAGGACTAATCCGGTTATCGACTGAGTCCATTGTGCAGATGGTCTCGCCGTCTTCCTTCGAGGAGGAAGGGCAGGCGGTTTTCATCTGCCTGGTGGCTATGGCGAAAGAGATTGTGTGGTGGACAAGGTTGAAAGGGTTAAAGACAGACACTTTCCTCTTTCCCTAATTAACTTTTTCAAGTTTCACTTGAAGAAGAAAATCAAGGTGGAGAGGCAAGTGCTGCCTTCTAGCAAGTTTGTTGAAAGGTGGGTGAATGTAGCGAGAATGGTCCGAGTGAAGGGGACCGCTCTGAATATACGCCTGTAGTTTGAGAAATGGAAAAATTGAGAGAGGGCGCTTGCCCGGGTGGTCAAGGTGGCCGTGGTCTTTTGTGTGGTTTTCGCCACGAGTAACCCTCGGAAGTTTCCCCCCTATTGGGGAATTTTTAATTGTTTCAATTTTCATTTTTATTGTTTATATATATATATATATATATATATATATATATATATATATATATATATATATATAGTAATAATAATAAAATTGAAGACTAAATCCAGAGAGGGCTCGATAAGGAAAATATATATCAAATATATAAGAACCGAAGAGCAAATATTTATTAAAATAACAGATTAAAGTTTAAGCAAAGAATCGCTGCTTTCACCCTTAACGGGATCCTCTGAAACTAACAAAGTCAATCTGTAAACGCAGAACTGGATATTTCAAAAAACGTTGCAACCGGAGGAAGACAGGAAGACGATACTTTGGTTCATGGTGACGTTCGCTGGCAAAGAACGGGAAAAAACGAATAATACGTCATTAATAGGAGTTCAAATCCCGCCGAGGTTGACTTTGCCTTTCATCCTTACGGGGTCGATAAAATAAAGTACCAGTAATGCACTGGGTAATTGCTGGCCTTGTGCCTAAAGTAGAAACAATTAATAGGAGCGGTGAAAAACAATTACGTGCAAGGACAGAACCACGTTTATGGTATAAAAGAGGTTGTAGACTAATGTTCTCTAAGTGGGGGATAGAGACGTTCTCTGGCAATGAACGAAAAAACGAAGATAATAAGTCATATATGGAGCGTGGAGAACAATAGCGTGCAAAGACAAAACCACGTAAATGGTATAGCAGAAGTCGTAGACTAAAATTCTAACTAGGAGACCGAATGAATCTCCGCTACAGAGTTAAGAACAAAGTAAATAAATACAGTACAAAAGTAATAGGAACAAATAAATACATACACGCCAACAGAAACGTACATACACAAGCATACGCAAAACCTTACCATAGGTATACAAAACCACGCACATATAAATATGTGTATGTGTGTATGCTTGTGTACAAATAAATAAATAATTATATAAACGTATATAAGTAAATAAATACGTATATAACAAGCGCACACACATACCTACAAATAAATACATGAAGGTTCGGAGACGTAAGTCAACTAAAACAAGAAGTACACATATACACACACCCACCATACGTACGAACCTGCATACTCACGCAGACGCAAAACTCCCATATACACATAACCAAGCCCTAAATACCAGAATATGTAAAAATTATACGCCAAAACAGTCAAATATACGTACGAGAAGGTATACATACCTTCACAAAACATACGGGTAATATATACTTACCTATGCAAATAAGTAAAGGAATAAACAAAACATATACTTAGCTCCCACATCAAGACGTAAATATCCACGTATAGATCGTGCTATCCGTTAGGGTATAACGTAGGGCTGTAATACAGGAAAGTTTTGTGCAATTTATGTTTACAAGCCGAAATTGCCTCAGATTTTTTGTTTAAGATGTGGTCTGTGGCGTAGAGTATTTCCAGGGCCTCAGCGGCGCAGAGGTCACATGGTCTTTTATTTCCGTTATACGATCTAGCCCTAGCTAGGATCTCCCAGTGTAACTTATATTGGGTGTGGTTGTCTTTTAGACTCCAGATATAAGCTGAAAGTGACGTCATATTCTTTCTTAGAGGGTAACGAAAAGAATGGGTATGCATGTAAAGACGCTGCTTGAAACTATTGGCGGTTAACCCTATGTAGGCCCTACGGGACGTGGGTGTTACAACCTTACATTTGTAGACAATGTTACTAGAGAGGCATTTCCCGGATAGGGGACAATCAGCCCGATTCCTACAATTACAGTTAGTACTAACTACAGGGTTGCACGTGTTCCTACGGCTAGGTATTTTAGCTAAATTTGAAGCTGTGATGTTATGTGCAAGGTTAGGAGTCGTTGAGTAAGAAATTTTAATAGTGTTTCTATTAAAAATTTTACTATATTTATGTGTAGGGGGAAAATGCTTCGTAATAAGGGAAAGAAAGATCTTAGCTAATGGTGTGGCCACCTCCATATTATATGGTGGGTTAAACCAACAAATGCGACGGGATCTATTTCTTCTAGGTCTATTCTCGTACTCTGTATATGCTACCTTATCGACAAATCCACTTCGAGCAAGAGCTTCATTGTAATAAGTGGAATGGTCGTTGAAAATGCGCTCGTTGGTGGAAAGACGGGAAAGCCTCAACGAAACGTTTCTTACCAGGTTCTTGGTTATGCTGGCAGGATGGTTGGAATGCTTACTTATGTAATTAAGCGTATCATTCGGCTTTCTATACGGGTAATGCAACCCATTCAATAAATTGAGGGTAACATCGAGGTAATTAACGACCGAGAGATTGGCCTCAACCTGTATAGAGAGGTTGAAGCCTTTAAAGAAGGCTGTATATATAATTTTTACATATTCTGGTATTTAGGGCTTGGTTATGTGTATATGGGAGTTTTGCGTCTGCGTGAGTATGCAGGTTCGTACGTATGGTGGGTGTGTGTATATGTGTACTTCTTGTTTTAGTTGACTTACGTCTCCGAACCTTCATGTATTTATTTGTAGGTATGTGTGTGCGCTTGTTATATACGTATTTATTTACTTATATACGTTTATATAATTATTTATTTATTTGTACACAAGCATACACACATACACATATTTATATGTGCGTGGTTTTGTATACCTATGGTAAGGTTTTGCGTATGCTTGTGTATGTACGTTTCTGTTGGCGTGTATGTATTTATTTGTTCCTATTACTTTTGTACTGTATTTATTTACTTTGTTCTTAACTCTGTAGCGGAGATTCATTCGGTCTCCTAGTTAGAATTTTAGTCTACGACTTCTGCTATACCATTTACGTGGTTTTGTCTTTGCACGCTATTGTTCTCCACGCTCCATATATGACTTATTATCTTCGTTTTTTCGTTCATTGCCAGAGAACGTCTCTATCCACCACTTAGAGAACATTAGTCTACAACCTCTTTTATACCATAAACGTGGTTCTGTCCTTGCACGTAATTGTTTTTCACCGCTCCTATTAATGACGTATTATTCGTTTTTTCCCGTTCTTTGCCAGCGAACGTCACCATGAACCAAAGTATCGTCTTCCTGTCTTCCTCCGGTTGCAACGTTTTTTGAAATATCCAGTTCTGCGTTTACAGATTGACTTTGTTAGTTTCAGAAGATCCCGTTAAGGGTGAAAGCAGCGATTCTTTGCTTAAACTTTAATCTGTTATTTTAATAAATATATATATATATATATATATGTTTCTATGTCTTTTTCTTTTTCTTTTTCTTTTCTTATATAAATAATAAAAATCTTTACACGCACAAAACCCACATCGTACCGTCATGTCCCGTCTGTAATGTTTTTCTTGATGTCAGCCCTTGTGGTCAATAAAGAAATCATCATCATTATTATTATTATTATTAAAATTATTGGCAGTATCGGTAGAGGGTCGGACGCCATCCTTTAGGATCTGAGTTCAAATCCCGCCGAGGTTGACTTTGCCTTTCATCCTTGCGGGGTCGATAAAATAAAGTACCAGTAATACACTGAAATAATTGTTGGCCTTGTGCCAAAAAGTAGAAACAATTATTATTATTTCATTATTATTTTTTTAGGGTTAATCTTAATGCTCCAGTATTTTATATAGTTGTTTACCACATGTTTCTATCTTGAGTATACCAACTAACTGCATAGTCTTACATAAATACTTTTAGACCAACCCATTGTAAGAAATCAAAATTAAATGTTTACCTATCAATCCACTGCGATGATAACTGCTACAAATAGGTTTACGTTTGTTCTTACCTCCCTTGTTTATTTCACGTTTCTTCTTACCTCCCTTGTTTGTTCCATCATATAGCATCAGTTTTGTTTTGTGTGTTTGAGGATGCACGATGCATTTATCATATGCTCTTTGCATGGTAAATGTCTCCTTCTCAACATCTCTTTGTTGTTGTTGAAGAAACCATATTTATTTTTAAAAAATTTAAAAAAACCTGATGGTAGCTGACATGGAGGGAGGAAGCTATTGTCATTTAAGCCCCATCGTCATTCTCATGATCATCTATGGAATTAGTCACCAGATGTAGTCCATGTAAGCAGCGAATTGGCAGTCGTTAGAACGTCAGATAGAATGCTTTGTAGTATTCGTTCCGACTCTCTGCTCTCTGAGTTCAAATCCTGCCGATGTCAATAATTTTGTCTTTCATCTTTTCGTGGTAGATAAAAAAGTACCAGTTTAGTACTGAGGTCGATTCCCTCTTTTTCTCTAATAACAATGATAATAATAATGAAATGATTGTGTTCAGTGCTTAGGTGCACTACAGCTCATCAAAGGTGAATGTATAGTACATTGAATAATGTACAAATGTCAGGAAAGTGAACTGTATGAGTCATGATAAAACACCGTCTGACAACCCACTTGGTAAACACCCACAAAATTATTTACCATCTTGCCAACAACAACCCTAAGCACCTTTTTGAATTCCATGTGTCTAACACCCGTGGATATGCTTACAGGATCAGAAAACAGCACAGCTCCCATGACCTTTGGAAACATCTTTTCACGTTCAGAGTTGCTGAAGCATGGAACAAACTACCTTTGTATATTATTCTATATACTATACATGCACCTTTGACGAGTTGTAGTGCACCTGAGCACTGTACACAATTATTATTATTGGAAACCTTTAAAATGGGTGATGAATACAGGGAGGAAAGAGCCAGGGGACAGCTGAAAAGGAGATGGACAGATGATATTAAGGAATGGACAGGATGGAGTTCGGCGGAATGTACGGCAATGGCAAGAGACAGGAAAAGATGGAGTTAACAACTGATGCAGTGTCCTGACAGTTAACAACTGATGCAGGTAGTTTGTTCCATGCTTCAGCAACTCTGAACGTGAAAAGATGTTTCCAAAGGTCATGGGAGCTGTGCTGTTTTCTGATTCTGTAAGCATATCCACGGGTGTTAGACACATGGAATTCAAAAAGGTGCTTAGGGTTGTTGTTGGCAAGATGGTAAATAATTTTATGGGTGTTTACCAAGTGGGTTGTCAGACGGTGTTTTAAGGCCAGATTTTGATAATTGGTTGATTTTAAGATTTTGGAGAAGAACTTTTGCACAGAATTGATTTATTAGACAAACATAGTTATGTACTTTGTTATGAGACGTAGATTAATAGTTGTAACTAAGTTTGAACTAATATAACTAGATATTAACTATATATTAACTCACAATTAATTTTTTTCCAGACCTGTCAACTCTCCCTGTCTGACAGGTAGATCTCCCACCCACTTTGGTGAGAGAGATATCTTCTCTTGTGAAACTGGGTATAACTTTCATTATGTAAAATCTCCCCATTTTGCCTCATTTCTCCTCGTTTTGGGGCCCTTTTTTTCATGGTACACCCTGTTTGAGTTTTTAGAGATTGGTAGGTTTGTATTTTCTTTTAGAAATGAATAAGCATATGTTGGATATTTAATTTTTTTTTTTTTTAAATCTTACATATCGACTTTCGTCAAATTGGACTGAGGAAACAATGTTTCCATTGGTCTTTCCAATTGCTAATACTCTCTATTGGTCGCAACTCCTGGTAGAAGGAGCAACGCGAAATAAAGTGTCTTGCCCAAGGACATAACGCATCGCCCGGTCCAGGAATCGAACTCACAACCTTACGATTGTGAATCTAATTCTCTAATCACTCAGCCATGCGCCTTCACATCTTACATATATTGGTTTCTTATATCTTCACATCTTACATATATTATATAAAAATAGTGTCAGTTTAAAAAAAAACACTTCTACTTTCAACTTTTAACAATTCATTCTTGTTGGTAAGCCCACACCAGTTTGTAGATTCACCTTTTGTTGCTTGATCCTTTTTTTCTTTTTCTTCTTTTCATTTCCGTTTTATTTTTCTTCCTTTTTTGTTCTCTTTAATAGGGTGTTTTGTTTTGACTAACACTAAAAGTGGCAGTTCTCTGCAATATTTGTAGCCAAAACTTCTTCCATGCACACACACATATGTTATATATGACTTTCGGAAACATTTTTTCACACTCAGAGTTACTGAAGCATGGAACAAACTACCTGCATCAGTTGTTAGCTGTCGAGACACTGCATCCTTTAAAACCTCCATGCTTCCTGAGATTCGCCAACACTATACCTAATATTCCCCCTCCATACACACACACACATGTATATCATGACTCATACACCATTCACTTCCCTGACATTTGTATATTATTCTATGTACTATACATGCACCTTTGACGAGTTGTAGTGCACCTGAGCACTGTACACAATTATTATTATTGGAAACCTTTAAAATGGGTGATGAATACAGGGGGGAAAGAGCCAGGGGACAGCTGAAAAGGAGATGGACAGATGATATTAAGGAATGGACAGGATGAAGTTCGGCAGAATGTACGGCAATGGTAAGAGACAGGAAAAGATGGAGAGTGCTGACCCTTAGATATGAGGATGGGATGAGAAGAGAGAAAATGGGTGGATTTATTTCATAGCACCAGAGACGGTTTTGGCTGGGCAGGTGACTAAGAGGTTAAGCCAAGCTTTACAGTTAGAGCTGTGGAGTCAGGGATAAAATTAGGATTAATTCAAACCTTTTGTTGTATTTTGACTCCTTTGCTTATTAAGGCAATATGTTAACCTATATATAAAACACTGCTGGTTTAGGGATTAAAATTATTTTTATAACCTTTTCTTTGTTTTGTTTGTTTTTTATTTTGTTTTGTTTTTGTTACTAGTCTCATCTCTTAATCACTGCCATAGTAATGACTCTGAAGACAAATTTATTTAATTGGGAAATAAATAATTAGTTTTAGATATATTATGATAGTATGATGTGTCTTGAGCATCTTATACCTGAACATAGTCAATCTCTTCGAGAAGAGAAGAGAAAGAGTGATAGCAAGAAGTGTGAAATAGATACTGAGGAAGAATCAACCCTAACACAGGACTGGGTTTTTTTTTTATTAACCTCAAAATGATGAAAAGCAAAATTGCCCTTGGTGGATTTTGAACTCGGAATATAGAGAACCAGAATAAATACTGCAAAGCATTCTATCTGGCATTATAATGACTTTTGTGGCCAATTCGCTATGTATGTCACAAAAATAACGCCAAAGTAAACAGATTTACACAAGCTGGTTTAATAACCACTGTTGTTTATTATTGTTTATTATTTTTCTTCAAAATGGCTCATATACAATTTGAATATTGAAGTAAAATTTGTAACAAAAGATTTTATCTAATATACCTCCACTCCTGAGAAGCCCCACCACCCCTATTTTGCTCAAGAACACAACACACAACCTAGTCCAGGAATCAAACCCATAACATCTTGATTGTAAGTTCAACACTCTTACGACTAGGCTACATGCCTCCATCCATATATAAATATATGGATGTGCAATGGTAATGTGCGAGAATGACAAAGCATGGAGGAGCTGAGAGAAAACCTGGGTTTAAGAGGAATCAGAAGTAGTGTGCAGAATAGAAGACTGTGTTTGGTAAGTGATGATCACTGGATGAAAAAGTGCCAAGAAATCCCAGTGGAAGGAATCTGCAATAGATGAAAACCTGGGCTGGGGCTGTAAAAGCTGATCTCAAATTGATGAAGTTCACAAAAAAGATGACAAAGGACCTTGATGAGTGGAAGGATGTGCTAGCAAAGACCCGTCCAGCCCATGCAAGCATAGAAATGGTGACATAAAATGGTAATGGTGGTGGCAGCAATGATGGTGGTGGTGGTGGTGCTGATGATGATGATGATGATGGTGATGATTTGTGGGTGTAATACTTTTCAGTTTGAGATATAAATAAAATATTAATAAATAAAGGTGAATAATATTGTTAGATGCATAGAAGCAAATCTTCTTAAAATATAATTGTCACCCCCTCCCCCCTAATCACTGTCATTAATACCTTAATTATTGCCACTACCACCACCACCACCATTATTTTAATACCTGTGTTTACATGTTGATATTGACAGGTCAACTCTACTATATGGTGTACCAGCATGCAGTTTTCTCCATCTTGTCTAGTTCTCACATATTTTCCTTGATTTGTCTCTGCTAAGCAGGGGCATATCTAGAGTATGGCAAGCATGGCTGCTACTTGGAAGGGGGCACTACCTGGACTAGGAACACTTTCTATTAAAGTCAGGTAAGCTATCATCAGAGAGTGAAAAAAGAAATAGCTGGGGATTTAACCCTGTAATAGACTGGAGTCCTGTCCAGGGGGGAATCTTGTACTCTGTCACTTCATGCGATGGCAGTACTGGTCTAATGAGCCTTCACTGTTATATAATCTGATTATGTGAATTCTCTCTCTTCTTTGGTTCTATTCTGTCGGGGGCAGAGGCATAACTAGGGTATAGCAAGCATAGCACATGCCATGGGTGCCACATGACGGGGGCGCCACTCGGACTAGGAGCACATTCTATTAAAGTCAAATAAGCCTCGTCGGAGAGTGAAAAAAGAAACTCCTTCAGATGTATGATCTGTCTTTGATTACCAGGGGTGAGAAACACTATGGTGGCTGGATCATTAAACCATTTATAGAAATTATTAGGCCTCTATAGGTAAAAATAAAGTGCTGGGAACTACATGATCACATAGGTATACCTTATAGTATTACTTGTCAAATATTTCAATAGGGTTTTAACATTTGTCAAAGATCAGTATTACACAGATCACTCCCTTTAATATATGTCACAGATCACTCCCTTTAACATTTGTCAAAGATCAGTATTACACAGATCACTCCCTTTAATATATGTCACAGATCAGTATTACACAGATCACTCCCTTTAACAGTTGTCACAAATCAGTATTACACAGATCCCTCCCTTTAATATATGTCACAGATCAGTATTACACAGATCCCTCCCTTTAATATTTGTCACAAATCAGTATTACACAGATCCCTCCCTTTAATATATGTCACAGATCAGTATTACACGGATCACTCCCTTTAATATATGTCACAGATCAGTATTACACAGATCTCTCCCTTTAATATATGTCACAGATCAGTATTACACAGATCACTCCCTATAATATATGTCACAGATCAGTATTACACAGATCTCTCCCTTTAATATTTGTCACAGATCAGTATTACACAGATCACTCCCTATAATATATGTCACAGATCAGTATTACACAGATCACTCCCTATAATATATGTCACAGATCAGTATTACACAGATCCCTCCCTTTAATATATGTCACAGATCAGTATTACACAGATCACTCCCTTTAATATTTGTCAAAGATCAGTATTACACAGATCACTCCCTTTAATATATGTCACAGATCAGTATTACACAGATCACTCCCTTTAATATTTGTCACAGATCAATATTACACAGATCACTCCCTTTAACATTTGTCACAAATCAGTATTACACAGATCACTCCCTTTAATATATGTCACAGATCAGTATTACATGGATCACTCCCTTTAATATATGTCACAGATCAGTATTACACAGATCACTCCCTTTAACATTTGTCACAAATCAGTATTACACAGATCACTCCCTTTAATATATGTCACAGATCAGTATTACACGGATCACTCCCTTTAATATATGTCACAAATCAGTATTACACAGATCACTCCCTTTAATATATGTCACAGATCAGTATTACACGGATCACTCCCTTTAATATATGTCACAGATCAGTATTACACAGATCTCTCCCTTTAATATATGTCACAGATCAGTATTACACAGATCACTCCCTTTAATATATGTCACAGATCAGTATTACACAGATCACTCCCTTTAATATATGTCACAGATCAGTATTACACGGATCACTCCCTTTAATATATGTCACAGATCAGTATTACACAGATCACTCCCTATAATATATGTCACAGATCAGTATTACACAGATCTCTCCCTTTAATATATGTCACAGATCAGTATTACACAGATCACTCCCTTTAATATATGTCACAGATCAGTATTACACAGATCACTCCCTTTAATATTTGTCAAAGATCAGTATTACACAGATCCCTCCCTTTAATATATGTCACAAATCAGTATTACACAGATCCCTCCCTTTAATATATGTCACAGATCAGTATTACACAGATCTCTCCCTTTAATATATGTCACAGATCAGTATTACACAGATCACTCCCTTTAATATTTGTCACAGATCAGTATTACACAGATCACTCCCTTTAATATTTGTCACAGATCAGTATTACACAGATCTCTCCCTTTAATATATGTCACAGATCAGTATTACACAGATCACTCCCTTTAATATGTCACAGATCAGTATTACACAGATCCCTCCCTTTAATATTTGTCACAGATCGGTATTACACAGATCACTCCCTTTAATATATGTCACAGATCAGTATTACACAGATCCCTCCCTTTAATATATGTCACAAATCAGTATTACACAGATCCCTCCCTTTAACATATGTCACAGATCAGTATTACACAGATCACTCCCTTTAATATTTGTCAAAGATCAGTATTACACAGATCACTCCCTTTAATATTTGTCACAGATCAGTTTTACACAGATCCCTCCCTTTAATATATGCCAAAGATCAGTATTACACAGATCCCTCCCTTTAACATATGTCACAGATCAGTATTACACAGATCACTCCCTTTAATATTTGTCAAAGATCAGTATTACACAGATCACTCCCTTTAATATTTGTCAAAGATCAGTATTACACAGATCACTCCCTTTAATATTTGTCACAGATCAGTATTACACAGATCCCTCCCTTTAATATATGCCAAAGATCAGTATTACACAGATCCCTCCCTTTAATATATGTCACAGATCAGTATTACACAGATCCCTCCCTTTAATATATGTCACAGATCAGTATTACACAGATCACTCCTTAATATTTGCCAAAGATCAGTATTACACAGATCACTCCCTTTAAATATCCTAACATTTTAGCCAATACTTTACGCATACTTAAATGTATAGGATAACTGTTGAACAAATGAAAATACAGTTTAATACCCTAAACCCTCATTTATTTAAACTGTGCTGTCAATCCCATTTTCTAACAACTACTATATAGCTTGCTGCATGAGCAGGGGTGCAATTTCAACGTTTGCCATAGGCAGTATTTTCCCTTATTACACCTCTGCTAGTCAGGAGATCCTCAAACATCAACTCTTGGAATATGTTTGGGCAAACTTGCTGTTTTCCTGCATTAGATATCCATACTTAAACAACAGTTTCTCATTCACATTCCAAGTAACATGCAACTAATATATTTAATGCTAATCCATTCTCTTATAGTTTACTTATACTATTTTTCATGCTATCTAACATAGTATATACTACAACTCCTATTCAACGCCTTTCTTTCCTGCCACAACAGATTAATCACATTCAATGTCCATCTCTCATCATCATCATCATCGGTTAACGTCTATCTTCCACACTAGCATGAGTTAGACGGGTTTGTCCCAATTAGAGACAAGTTGGGCCGGGTGACCGTGTCTTGCTCATATAGGAGAGTTTCTGGTTGCCTTTCTATGACTAGCTGCCCTTCCTATCGCCAACTACATTGACAGTGTGCTGGGTGCTTTTTGCCATGTCTTTTACACATCCACTTTACAGTGTGGGCTGGGTGTTTTGGGGTTGGTTTTCTATGGCTGGATGCCCTTCCTAACGCCAACTACATTTAACATATTTCTTACACATGCTTCAAACAATATATTCTATGCATTGACAGAGATTGTTTTGAACCTCTTTCTTACTCTCACTACATTGCTTTCACTCCAACCATTTCCAAGTCATCTAGCTAACTGGAACTATTTACAATGTGTAACAAGCTATCTAAACAATGGACTTCCTTTACCACTCCTGTATACCTCATACATCTAAAGTCCTAATTCCTTTACTCTGCCAGACAGTTTTCCACATCACTTGTGTGTACATTGAATGCACCGGATACACAATATCGTATTCTCACTAATTTCCTTCCTACATATTGAGTAAAGCTACTACCCACGTGTATTGATATTGATATCAGCTGGTTAGTGTTGTCATTTAGACCTAAGGAAACCTATAATCAATGTAATTCCATCTGTTCCTATTTCCCTAGCATAATATCTTAGGAATACATTATCTAACGTGTCCTTCGTTCTTTTGATGGTAGTGTGATTTTAATCATATTTGACTGCTATTTCTAGCAGGTCAAACGATCGAGTTAGAATTCCCAGAGAAAAGGCGTTAAGCTCATTAAAACTTCATACTAAATTACGTACCTTATCCAGACCTGTCAACTCTCAACGTCCGATGGGGAGATTTGCAATAGCCTTTGGGGTGATGGAGAGATGTCTTCTCTTGTGAAAATGGGTATAGCTTTCATTATGTAAAATCTCCCCGTTTTGGGACACTTTTTTTTATCATGGTACTCCCCGTTTTGGTTTTTAGAGATTGGCAGTTCTGCTTATCAAACGTTTAATAAACACAACATACGCTGAAAAGTGGTCGATACATTTTAAAATTATTCTATGTACTATACATGCACCTTTGATGAGCTGTAGTGCACCTGAGCACTGTACACAATTATTATTAATTTATTATAAGAAGGGCATCCAGCCGTTGAGGATTTGCTGAACAAAGAGTCGAGGGGACTCTGTAGTCGTGTCATCGGCATGATAACCTCTCTAGTGTTGGTGATCTTCACGATAAATGCACCCAGCACACTCTGTAAAATGGCTAGTGATAGGAAGGGTATTCAGTCATAGAAAACCTACCAAACAAACAAGTGGGAGGGTTTTTCCGTTGTGACAAACACATGACAACGTAAGGTTTCAATCAGGATTAGAAATCAGCTTGTAAACTTTATTCACAACAATTTCTACTCTGATTGGAACCTCTCTGTGGTAGCTCAACATGCTAGAAATAACAACTAAATCGACCTCGAATTTTTCAATATATTCTTAGATATGCTATATCTGACAATAAGACAGGAAGATCGCGGTTGGTTCACCTTTGACTATAGGTCTGTTCCTTCAGAGATCAACTAACAACAGCAATAGTGAAATATAAAAATAAAAAAGAAAGCAATGAGTTAGCAAAAACGAGGGCCATGAACTAAATACTTTACAGTTTTTAGTTTCCTTCTGGGATTGAACCTTGCAGGGATCGATAAAGTAAGAACCAGTGGTGTGTTGAGGGCTATTCAACGACTCTGTGCATTTTCCTAAAATAAATAAATAAAATAATAATAAATAATAAAAACAAAAAAAATTGGCCATGTGCCTCGCCTAATGGAACCAATATTAGAACATCGAGCGAGGCGAGAAAGCAGCCAAGTTTTTGGTTCGGGATTATTTAAATACCACCCTATTTACGTCTCTATTTAAGAGATGGAAGAATGTTTCGGTATACTATTTTAACTCCTTTAAAAGATTGGGGAACCCGTGCCTAATCTTAAGAAACCAATGCTAAAATTCAGTGCACTCCGTCCAACGAAGCGTAGCAATTTCACTGCATTTGAAATCTTAATGCCCTTGAGAAAGGCATGAAAGTCGCAGAATCTCAATCTTCTGTCATTTAAATCTCAAAAGTCCTGTGCTTATGTGAAAAAAAAATCAATATCATAACCCGAGAGTATTAATATTTATCTGTAAACACTATATCCAATTATAGAAGATGACTTAGAATAAACATCAGCCAGAGATGATACAACACGCCGCAACAACCTTACCTATGTTCATGTAAAAACAAAAACAAAACTAGAACAGGGAAAATAAAAGGTGAAGGCTTTCTATTTTCACTTGAGAAGATGATATTTTGTAGTGTACAACTTTCTAAATAGCACGGAATATATATTACCGAAAAACAAAGGTATTTATTATCAATTTTAATTAATGAAATTGTTACTGTACTGTTTTATATGGTTCAGGACACAGTTTGAAACATCTAATTAAAATATTATTTTATTGTTTATTTTAAAGATTATTATGTTGTTGTTTTTTAATTATCGATATATAAATTGAGATATTATATACATCTGACAGCAGTTAGAGTTAACTAGTGATTCGATGCTGTTGGAATGTAACAAATACTTGTCGGTTTCAAAATGAAATCAACACAGTCCAGGACAGCGAGACTGAGAAACTGTTACTATTATTACTACTATTGCTTATTGTTTATATATATATATATATATATGTTTCTATGTCTTTTTCTTTTCTTATATAAATAATAAAAATCTTTACACGCACAAAACCCACATCGTACCGTCTGTAATGTTTTTCTTGATGTCAGCCCTTGTGGCCAATAAAGAAATCATTATTGCTACTACTTCTACCGCTACTTAATAATAATAATTGTTTCTACTATTGGCACAAGGCCAGCAATTATCACCCAACAGTACATTACTGGTACTTTATTTTATCCAACCCCGTAAGACTGAAAGACAAAGTGAACTGCGGCGGGATAATAATAATTTCTTTATTATATATTTACAATAAAATAATAACCATAATGATACATTTTTTTAAAGTAGCAAAAAACATAACATAGCGAATCTCTAGGTTGTTATGCTTATAACGATTAACTTTTTTTGTTTTTGGTTTTTGGTCATTAATTTTTAATTATTATTTTAATGTCGAACTGGTTGATTCAGACACCTTGTAATAATAGATTATATAATGCGATCTAAGTGAGTTAAGAACCGATATGTGTATTTTTAGAAGTAGTATTATGTCTGCTATAATTATTAGTAGTTGTATAAGAGATATTCTTTATGGATCGACCATTTTGTTTCTCTTGATTTGAACGTGAGTTTCGTATAAATCGAAAAACCAGGGCATTTAACATGTAATTAGTTTTAAATATTTATGTTAAATAAAAAAAAAACTTTACTCGAGTCATCAATGTCCTCAGACGTCCTGAAAAGACCTGTCTGCTTCTATTAGGTAAAAACGACTTTATGTAAAATGGTACATAGATTTTTAGTTATTTATTTTTAAATGGTGTTTTACTTTATTTAACATTATTATGTTTTACACTCCTTCGGACGTTTGTTTTGATATTAAATTTCATATAAAACAATTATTATATTGCTATATTTTGATTTATGACATTTGTTTCGATAACCTATCTTATCTAAACAAAACAAAAATAACTACGGGTTTTTGAGGGTATTTATTTTTTTTTAATTTTGTAACTGATGTTTACTATAAATGATTTAATTTAATATTTATTTAATTATTAATTTCGGTTCTATTAAAAATATATAGTTTAAATTTATTGTAGGAGTTTCTCAAGTTTAACCTGTGAAATAGTATATTTTTGTAAGCACCTTACATGATCCACAGCTGAACATAAATACGGTCCCGATAAAATATATGCTGACTGTTTTATAGAATATATAATGATGACTTTTATAGAATATATGTTGACTTTTGTAGAATATATGATGACATTTATAAAATATATGATGACTATTTTATAAAATATATGTTGACGATTTTATAAAATATATGTTGACTATTTTATAAAATATATGTTGTCTATTTTATAAAATATATGTTGAGTATTTTATAAAATATGTTGACTTTTATAGAATATATGTTGACTTGTGTAGAATATATGATGACTTTTATAAAATATATGCTGACTAATTTATAAAATATATGTTGACCATTTTATAGGATATACGTTAACTATTTTATAGAATATACGTTAACTATTTTATAGAATATACGTTAACTATTTTATAGAATATACGTTAACTATTTTATAGAATATACGTTAACTATTTTATAGAATATACGTTAACTATTTTGTAGAATATACGTTAACTATTTTATAGGATACATGTTGACTATTTTATAGGATATGCGTTGACTGTTTTATAGAATATTTGTTGATTATTTTATAAAATATATGTTGATAGTTGCGACACTCTTCTCTTTATGGTCTATTAATTCATTATTTCCTTGTTTTGTATGTAAAATCTATTTTCATTTAAAACTAAACAAAACAAAAACAAAAACAAATCTGTCAACATCATGAGACAACCGGTGGTTTCAACGAGATATCGATTAAGTCTGATCAAAGAAATATAAAACTTTATATGCTGAAGAGAAACGAAATTTAAGCGGGGGTTTTAATATTAGCAGACCAAATTTCTTCAATGTGAAACTCCCCCTTATGTTAATGTTACTAAATAAATTTCTGACTGTTAAATGGTTAGAATATTACAATAAACAAACTTTATTATAATTAGATTACATTAACTTTCCAATATTCACTACGGGGAGGGTAGAACGGGGGGGAGGGCACCCCCACTAATTATATTTTCTTCCCAAACTACCAAAACACACATTTGTTTATATTTGCGCTACAGTATATTTACATGTTATGTTTATATATGTTATTTTTTATATATCTTGGTTGATATTTGGTAATAACAGCTAAACTAATCACCACAACTAAATTGACCAAATTTGACCACCACCACCACCCCCATCCCACCCACACACCAATTCAGAAGTACTTCACCGCCTCTGCACCGATCTCACTCAATCTCTCTTTGCCGGTCAACACAATAATATAGAAAAATGTTGGATGGTCAGACACCTGTTTTAAATGTTGTCTAAGTTTCTGAGACGTAGAATTATCATTGTTATACTTTGATTTATTCGGACTGGTTTCTTTATCTTGGTAGATATAGTCACACCATTTCGCCTTTCGTATTCGGTAATGCTAAGGGAATATCGAATATCGAACCCTTTATTCAGATTACGAGCATAGATTTACCTTATTCAGTTTACCCATGCTCGCTATAGACTTTGTAATGTCGCATGTTTATTCCACTTAAACTAAAATGGATATAGATACACCAAGCCATGGATTAAACTCACGCCCTCCAGATAACTGCCGGCTTCATGCTTATATTTACTATGATATTGTCCCATAACTTCTGAAAAAAAAATTTTTTTAAATCAAATCCCTCAACTATTTGAGATTTGTTTCATGTAGATTCTCTATTCCTTCAGAATAAGAACCATTTATATATATATTCTAACATTTATTTGTCTTTTGGGCTTGACGTATGATGTATAGAGATAGATACATCAGCCCATGGATTTAACTCATGCCCGCCAGGTAACTGCTGGCTTAATGCATATATTGGCTATGCCAGGGTTTCCCAATCTTTTTCAAACGTGGAACCCTTTTTGGTTCAGAAACTTTTGGGGTAACCCTAAAGTCTATTACTGTTATATGGTCGTAATATAAATATACTCCTCTATCTTTGTTTCAAGAACCCAAGACACTCCTTTGTGGAACCCACTTTCGGAACCATTGGGCTATGCTAAAAATTAATAATGAAAAAAAAACAAACATAAAATCCATCTAGTATTTGGGGTTTATTTCATGTAGGTGCGCTATAAATATATATATATATATATATATATATATATATATATATTAGAAAGTGAGGGTTTTTTTTACAAAATGAAAAATAACCGAGGTGTCCTACACGAGTGAAAGAAAGTATAAAGAAAAAGAGATGAAATCGAAAATGCAACTGGAGTCTTATTTTTTTTTAAAATATATATTTATTTGGTTCCTTTACCGGTTTCGCAGTTCTTCTGCTTTTCAAAAGGTGAGTTGAGATGGAGCACAGACCCTCCATCTCAACTCACCTTTTGGAAAGCAGAAGAACTGCGAAACCGGTAAAGGAACCAAATAAATATATATATATTTTTTTAAAATAAGACTCCAGTTGCATTTTCGATTTCATCTCTTTTTCTTTATATATATATATATATATATATTATATATTTATTTAGAAAGTGAACAACACAAAATATAAGTACTTCATTACCAAAGGTTTCTGGATCACACGATAATAATATACGTCTAGATCGGTCGTCAGACAGAGATGTTATAAGATCTCTGTCTGATGACCAATCCAGACGTATATTATTATCGTCTGTGATCCAGAAACCTTTGATAATGGAGTAGTTATATTTTGTGTTGTTCAATTTCTAATTAAATAGCTCTGTTCTATACATAGAGCACTCTTTTTTTCCTTTGCTTTTCCTTCGGAATTACCTAACACACATATATATATATATATAAAATAGTAGAACACTGGAGGGTTATATCCGTAGTAGTAGAACACTCAGTCCCAACCATGGGACGAGTTTGGTAGAACAGTTAGTTCACCATATGGTGAACTAACTGTTGTGGAACTACTTAATATATATATATATATATATATATAATCAAAGAGATATTTAATTTGTTGGTAATTCAACAAATTTATTTATAACAGATTCAAAGCATTCGACAAGTTTCCTCGAGTATAATATCAATGATATTAATAAATGGAAACTATATTTATAAAACCATATTTATTTTATTATATATATTTCAAGGGTTCAACTGTTAAGGTCTGGTTTCTCGGGTATGTCACTATTTATAAAACAAATTTTGTATTTTATCTGATGAGTGCGTACCAAAGTTTTTTTGGTACCCTTGAAATATATATAATAGAATAAGTATGGTTTTATAAATATAATTTCCATTTATTAATATCATTTTTATATATACCTAATTAAACCTCTCAAAGGCGATGTCAAACGACTGTGACCTCTGGCGTCACGCAGTAATACAGAAGATCTGACCACCCCCCCATGGGTACAAGCTGAAGCATATCGACAATATGCCCCCCCACACACACACACACACACACCATCCCACTGCAGAGTGGTCGTGGAGATGCCACGGCAAAAAATCGCCCAGTCCACACTGTAAAGTGGACGTGTAGGCACCACGGAAAAAAGCACCCAGCACTCACTGTAAATGAAGTTGGTGTTAGGAAGGGCATCCAGCTGTAGAAATCAAGCCAGAATCAGTTCTCGTATGAGCAAGACAAGGTCAGCCGACCAGACACTGCTCACAACAGGACAACCCGTCTAACCCATGCTAGTGTGGAAGAACAGACGTAAAACGGTGATGATTATATATATATATATATATATATATATATATATAAACAGATGATCGAAAAGGTCCCAGACCTCATTCGCTTAACAAGTGGTGTGGGGCTCATCAGATCAGACCAAGGAAACAATGTTTCTATTGGTCTTTCCAATTGCTAATACTATCTACCAGTTGCAAATCCAGGCAGAAGGAGCAACATGAAATAAAGTGTCTAGCGCTATTCCTTCAAAAATAAAAACCATTCTTATATAAACTCTTTGTCTGGCTTGACGACATCATCTTGGTAAAACATTAAAAAAAGAAACCTATCCAAAACAAGATTTGCTTTGACTCATAACAGCTTAGAAGCCTCTAAAAATAACAAGTTAAATAGCTACTGAAATGCTGCACCCGCTTGCTTTGGTCATGCATGCAGACTCAGTAAAAATACTAAATGAAATTGTAGATCTAATGAAAATGAATTTGTTACTTCAAACACATCTCAATTAGTTAGTTAGCTAACATACAGGTAAATGGAACAGAAAACTAGTTTAACTTTCTTTATGTTAATATAAACAGCCAGCTCCAGGTGTGGAAGTTTCCACATCAGTGTAGATAAATAATAGTTTCTGATTTAGGCACAAGGCCAGCAATTACCCAGTGTATTACTGGTACTTTATTTTATCGACCCCGTAAGGATGAAAGGCAAAGTAAACCTCGGCGGGATTTGAACTCAGACCGTAAAGGGACGTAACTATGCTGGAAAGCATGGTGTCCGACTCTCTACCGATACTGCCAATCCACCGCCCTCAGTATAGATAAATAATTGTTTCTGATTTAGACACAAGGACAGCAATTTCAGGGGAGGGGAAAGTTGATTAAATTGACCCCAGTGCATAACTGGTGCTTTATTTTATCAACCCTTTAAAGATGAAAGGCAAAGCTAACCTCGGCAGGATTTGAACTCAGAACCCTGCTAAGGTTTAGAACAGGGAGAGAAATTAAGCTCCTTAGTTCTTTTGATACCAAACCACAGGAAACTACCCTTGGTCCTATGTTACAAAATTTTGTTTTAAAATGTTTATATTTATGTAAAAACCTTCCCTCATAATCTTATGTTATTAAAAAATTGTTCCAAACATCAACTTACTAATAAGTTATATTACAAAATGCTTCCAAACCTTTTATTATCAAAGTTATTTGAAAATCATAGGCAGTGAGGGAAATGATGGTTGTCATGGAACTTGCAAAGCCATCTTCCCTATTTAATGTGTCTTTTATTAGAAATATAATAATGAAAGAGTTAAAAGTATGTATTCAGGCTGAAATATCCTTATCTGGAACCCAACTTTTTGGCTATTTTAACCTTTTAGCATTTAAACCGGCCATAGCCAGCCAGAATTCTCTCACTTCTTTCTGTTCAAACTGCTGCTCATACTAGGTATTGTTCTCAAAATAAATAATAGCAAAATCTTGTAGATTCAATATTATGTGAGATAAATGTGAAAATACAATAGTATATATAGAGTAATGTAAATGTTAAAGGGTTAAAGAATATAAAGATGTGTATATGTTATGGAGAAGAAGGAAGCATTTCTAAAAGACAGCTTGCTGCCAAGTAAATACTAAATCTATAACTAGCAGACATTATCTAGGTAATGGGCTGATATTTTTAAAAATTAAGATTAAATTAACTGGAAACATCTGTCTTCTGTATGAATATCTGTAACTTCCACAACAACCTTAACCCTTTAGCATTTAAACCAGCCATATCCATCCAGAATTCTCTCACCTCTTTCTGTTCAAACCATCCATAACTAGCCACTCAAACTGATGTTAAGGCATTGTTCTCAAAATAAATAATATCAAAATCACATAGAGTCGATATTATGAGATAATTATGTGAGATAAAGCCTTTACCATGAAAATATAATAGTATATATAGAGTAATGTAAATGCTAAAGGGTTAACTTGACATAAGTCCTCTTAGTAATCTACAATCCTATCTTCTTTTCTTCAAGGGGCTGATCTTTGATCCTTTATCCTAAATCTAATTCCTCAATATTCTCATGTTTTTGTTTTCCTCCTCAATGTTTACCTATGTGTATAGACACATAGGTAAACATTGAGGAGGAAAAAGACTTTATCTCAAAGGTTAGGCTTCTTCTTCAGAACAAGGAAATGCTTAAGCTCTGAAATGTCGTTAACCCTCTAAACCAGTGGTCACCAACTTTTCTGACCTCATGGACCACTAATATGAATTTTTTTTTTTTTAAGATAAATACGTAAAACAAATGTCTGTGGACCACCAGTTGGCGACTGCTGTTGTATAGAACACAAATGAAATATACAGAGTACTGCTCACATATCTGGGATAGTGCTTCTTATTTCACACATGTTAGTCATATGCTGTTATATACTAGTGAAACATGAATTATAAGGATGATTCTATGAGTAAAACAAGGATCAGAAATAGAATCATATGTGATTAGATTTATATAACCAAAACTATCAATTGTCTTAACTAGAATGTAAACTTACACCAAACCCTTGCTATCCAGGAACTCAAGCAAGCACAAACCATAATCCTAGAACCAACCCCACTGACCAGACACTGCATATGACTTAAATTAAATTCAACACTTCTTTCAAGACCTTACCCTAACCCTCCCAGTAAAACAACAACCAATCTGTTCTAATTACTGGTATTGAGGTAACAGATCTTGTCAGGCTGCAGCTGTCATATTATATAGTTTCTATATTATTCTGTAGGCAGCGAGTTAGCAGTTGTTAGAACGTCAGATAGAATGCTTAACGAGGTCAGCTTAACCTTTCATCCATTCATGGTCGATAATAAAAAGTACCAGTCAAGTACTAGGGTTGATTTTTCCTCTATATCTCTTTCATAATTCCATTCCCTCACTTTCTATCCTTCTCTGGAAGAAATCTGTAGTATTCAGACCTGGAGAGGATTAGGGTTCTCCAGGTTTTAAAATGCCCTAGAAATGCTGTATGTCAATACAGAGCCCCTTCAACACCCTCAGGAGTTATGAGACCATGCATGTATGGCTTTTAGCTAGAGCCCCTTTTGCTCCCAGGGCCAGAACTTTTTTGTGGTAAAGATTTCGGTGTTGTTAAAGCAGTAGTTGTTTTACAAGGAGTTTCTAGCCCCTTGCCCAACACTCCTATCTAATCTGGGCTTGGGACCAACCATGACAGCAAAGCAGTATGGCTTTGAGTTCATGGAAAAAGAACATTTTCTCACCTATCTAAAATCTCCCATTTTATAAACTAGTTAAAGTGTCTTTAAAAAAAAAAAATTTGTCTTCACTCTTAACGTGGTGGATACCTAACTGTATTCATGAATGAATAATGATAATAATAATAATTGTTTCTACTTTTGGCACAAGGCCAGCAATTACCTCAGTGCATTACTGGTACTTTATTTTATCCCCCCCCCCCTCCCGTAAGGATGAAAGGCAAAGTTAACCTCGGCGGGATTTGAACTCGGACTGTAAAGGGCCGTAATTCTATTCTGCAAAGTTACAGCCCTTTGCAGTCTTAGTTCAAATCCCACCTAGGTTAACTTTACCTTGATCCTGACAGAGAATAATAACGATATTAATATTCGGTTTGTTTACAAGTAAACAGCCTCATAAAACACCATGTTGTTAGATGACATCATCTTTCTGTTCCAGCAGTAACTGAGAGAAAATAATCAACAATTGACAATTGTTTCGGAGTGTCTTGCTCCTTGTCAGTAACAAGGAGAATACACAATCTTGACAAGGAGCAAGACGCTCAAAAACTATTGTTTTCTCTCAGCTACCACTGGAACAAAATAATGACGTTATCATCTACCACGAGGTGTTTCATGAGGCTGTTTCACGAGGTGTTTCATGAGACTGTTTGCTTGTAAACAAACTGAATAATAATAATGTTATGATATTATTATAAAGCGTCTTTATTCATAAAAGTAATTGACATGAACACTTCTATAGCTGGCTGCTCTAAATAAAAGAAAAAAGTAAAGATTTTTAAAAGCTATATTGCCTACACAATCCCATTATATTAGATTGAATATCTAAGCAATCTGGTCTATACAAATATACTTGGTTATTTATTTGTTATACCAGTCAAAGTTATTTATGTAAAACTAATTGTGTTTGTTATTAAATAAGGCTTCTTCTTTATCTTTTTCTTTATCTTTTTCTTCTTCTCCTCCTCTTTCTTCACCCACATACTCCTGAGAGGGTCGTGATGGCAGAGTCCTCAATCATTCCTTCCAGCAGGTCCTGTCAGAAGCAACCATCTCCAACTGATCCGGTTGGATCCCCAAGCGAGACCAGCCAAGCTCATGGATGTTATCCAACCATCTTTCTTGGGGTCTACCCCTGGGTCTCTTGCCAGTTGATTTTGCCTATAAAATCTGTCCAGCGATTCTTTCCTGAGACATGCTAACCAGATGCATATAGTATTGCAGCTGTGATTTCTCAATTCAGAGAAGTAGCGGCTCTACCTGGAGTGACTCTATGATCTTCGAGCTACACACTTTATCGAGTAATGTCACCTAATGATTTTCAACTATCCGGACCCTTTTTTTTTTTTTTTTTTTTGCAACTAATCAATCAGAAAGAGAACATAACAGGTCTTTCAAGATTAATGAGATTGATGCATTTGATGTTTAGTTTTAACCTCCAGATCAACACCTATAAAGTAAACGTGGGTGGAAAATGAGCTCTGTGTGGTTTCAGTTCTCAAAAGGAATAACTGGGTGAAGTGCGTAATTTCAGGTATGTGTGTCAGTATATATGCATACCTGTAGTTAGACGTAACAGCAAGTAGGTCATTAATGTACAAAAAGAAGTATGTGGGATTCATAACCTAAGCTTGTGGTACAGGTACAATTACATAAGATTTTATAGAATTTGAAAGAACCGACTGTCAACATATGCTGCATGGGATAGCCTGTTTGGACACTTCTAATTTAACTCTTTTGAAAGAGATAAGAGTTCATTGTCAGGCAAATTTGGTTCAACACTTCTGATTCAACTGTTGAGAAAGACATAGTGTTCATAGAGAAATCTGAGGAAGTTGTCAAGTTAGAAGCAGTTAGTGACAGTTGGTGTGAGAATCAGTTTGTGACAATTGGGGTCTGACATAGGCAAGCAAGCCTCTAATAGATTTCACTCAAAAGTAATCAGTGAACAATAAGAAAAATAAAGAGAATTAAGGTAATGAAAGAAATAATTGTTTAACCCTTTAACATTTAAACCAACCATATCCGGCCAGAATTGTCTCACCTCTTTATGTTCAAACTGGCCATAACTGGTCACTCATACTGACATTAAGGTATTGTTCTCAAAATATATAATATCAAAATCTCCTAGATTCGATATTATGTGAGGTAAAGCCTTTAGTGTAAAAATACAATAGTAAATATAGAGTAATGTAAACGATAAAGGGTTAAGTTTTACCCATACATTAACCCTTTAACATTTAAACCAGCTGTATCCGGCCAAAATTCTCTCACCCCTTTCTGTTCAAACTGGCTGTATCTGGCCACTCATACTGATGTTAAGGTATTGTTCTTAAAATAAATATCAAAATTTCATAGATTCAATATTATGTGAAATAATTATGTAAAATAAAGCCTTTACCACAAAAATACAGTAGTATATATAAGAGTAACGTAAAGGCTAAAGGGTTAACATATATACCTGTAGAGAAAGAGAGAGGAAGATTGAAGAGGGGTGGTGGTGAAACGGATGGAGAAAGGAAGTTTAAGAGCAACTTTGTTATTTATACAGTGTCCTCAATTTCCCAAAGCTTCCTCCTCCTCCTCCATCCCTAGTGCCCATCCCACACCATGTAGTGGTGCCCCAGGTGTCAAGACAAAAGCAACCAGCTTATGCTGTAAAGTAGTCATGTAGGTGTCACAACAGAAAGCACCCAGCATGCACTGTAAATATGGTTGGCATTAGGAAGGGCATCCAGCAGTAGAAACCAAGCCAAAATCAGCCCCGGGTGAGCGAAACACAGTCCTCTGACCTGATTCTCTCCCAAAGGGTCAACTTGTCCTACCCATGCTAGTGTGAAAAATGGATGTTAAACGATGATGATGATAATGATAGTGTAGATTTAGAAGCAAAAAAAAAACCAGTAAATTCAGTGGCTTTATCAGCAGGAGTACTTAATAGAAACAATCTACTTATCTCTTTTGTTATATTCCTAATAAAATACATCTTATTTGAATTAATCAATGAATAATTTGGAGCAATTTACTCAAATTATTTCTTATTTCATTATTAAGATGATTTAATCGACTTTTTTTTCCCCACAAATTGCTGGCCTTGTGTCTAAATCAGAAAACATTACCAACCCTTTAGTATTTACATTACTCTATATTTACTATTGTATTTTCACTGTAAAGGCTTTATTTCTCATGATAGTAAATCTATGAGATATTATTTATTTTAAGAACAATACCTTAACATCAGCATGAGTGGTCAGTTACAGCTGGTTTGAACAGAAATAATTGAGAGAATTCTGGCCAGATATGGCATACAAATGTCTTATATTTTTACTTCAATTTTCAAACTTTGCAGGCCACTTTCTAAACAAACTCCCATAATTGTCTTTATTTGTTTTTACAGAACATGAATAAATCAAAAATGGTGGCTCTGAATTTCCATCCAATTGGTGAAGCTGAAAAAAACAATGGATACTCAATGAAGTGATATTATCAACTCCACTATGGGTGGAATGAACAGTTGTTGTATACCTGAAAAGTTTATTTTTAAAAATGGTGAACACTCTGGTTCGTTCTCCGGTGGTAGATGTCAGGGGCGCAATTTCAGTGCTGCTTTTAACCTTTCCAGTTTAGGTGATGAGACGGAGAACAATCAAAGCCTAATAAACATCAATAATTCTACAGAAGAAGAGCTGATGACTTTACCAGGCATTAATAGAGGTATAGCTCAAAATATTATTGAATATAGATGCAGAATTGGAGGTTTTAAAAAAATTGAAGATTTAGCTCTTGTGTCTGGTGTAGGAGCAGCTAAACTTAGTGTTCTTCGTCAAGAGATATGTGTAAGTACAAAAAAAGGTAGTTCACATGACAGTTCTCCATGTAGCAGTAGTCAAGATGTTAATTCAAATGAACACTATTTAAAAGATATCCGCCGCTCCAATAGTAGCACTCACTTACACGTTAATGTAAATATAGCGAATGTGTTTCAGTTAATGAAAATTAAAGGTATTGAACAAACTGTAGCTGAAAATATTGTTTCTTATAGAGATAGAAAAGGACACTTTAAAACTATTGAAGAACTTCTGAAAGTGAAAAGTATAAGTGCTGGGTTATTAGGTGCAATAAGACATAATATCACACTAAACGATACTGGAATTAATTCAGCAGTTGTATCCGCAATGTCAAATAGAAATAGGAGTACAACGCTCAGAGAGACCCATACGAATGATTATTTTTGTAACTTAATTAACAAAGACACTGATATGAGTTTATTAACAAAAGCCGATGATTCACTACAGGATTTGATCCATCTATTAGGTCCGTTGGCCAAGAAATCAGCGCGACCGAAAGTTCAACCTTTCTCATTCAAAAGAAACAACACATCGGCTTTGCGAATTGCAACTTGGAATCTTGATGGATGTTCCGTTGAAAAAATTTCCAATCCTGGAGTATGTGATGTAATTTGTATGACTGTACTTGAAAATGGGTATGTAATGTCTTGTTAATTATTCACAATTATGCATGCACTGTTTATCTGATAAATGCTGTAGTACCTTCTGTGATATATGTATATATATGTGTGTGTGTGTGTGTGTGTGTGTATATATATATATATATATATAAAACAAAGGAATTGTGGTAAGGAACCAGATGGACCATAACGCACCAGAGTACTCAATACTTAGGGTAGTAGAGTGAGAAATAGGAAAAAGTATGACCTCGACGGCAGAGCTCAAGCCATTTCGACGGCTATTTCTGGACTAAATTAGAATTTTTAGCCTGGTGAATAAATATTTATTCACCAGGCTAAAAATTCTAATTTAGTCCAGAAATAGCCGTCGAAACGGCTTGAGCTCTGCCATCGAGGTCATACTTTTTCCTATATATATATATATATATATATATATATATAGTGTATGAAGTGAAGGCGCTTATTACTAATTTTTACTTATTCCTAATTAAACTATTTTTCACTGGGAACAATTTGTCAGCATTTTCTTTTCCTTTTACCAATATATCACAACTCGTGTGTTACACCTCTATTCTTTTATATATATATATATATATAAATATATATAGTATTAAGGGTACTATTTATGGTTATGTATGCAATAAAACCTTTGATGGTAATATATTATATATACACAAACCCTAAATAGTGAGAGATAGTCTTTAATTACTATCCTATTACCAGTAAGTTGAAAAGGAGGTCAAGTATGTTATAAATAGTTGCTCCGAAGAATCCAAACCTCGGTTTGGAGGAAACAATTGTAAGCAAATAAATGACTTAAACTGAACTTTGATTACTGTAATCTCTATATATATATATATATATATATATATGTGTGTGTATATATATAATGTACACACACATATATACTGTAAGGCATTCAGGTGTAGAAACCCTGCTAGAAGAGAACCTATTGAGTGAGACATGGTCCACATCCCCCCACTGGGAACACAGTAGATCTAATTAAATAATTGTTTCTACTTTTGGCACAAGGCCAGCAATTATCCCAGTACATTACTGGTACTTTATTTTATCAACCTCGTAAGGATGAAAGGCAAAGTTAACCGCGGCGGGATTTGAGCTCAGATCGTAAAGGGATGTAACTCTATGCTGCAAAGCAAGTCCAACCCTCTACCAATACTGCCAATCCACCGCCCTTTATTATTTCTTGGGTATGTCACCATTTATAAAACAGACTTTGTATTTTATCTGATGAAAGCGTACCAAAATTTTGGTACCTTTGAAATATATATAATAAAGTAAATATGGTTTTATAAATATAGTTTCCATTTATTAATATCATTGATATTATACTCCAGAAAATCTGTAGAGTGCTTCGAATCTGTTATAAATAAATTTGTTGAATAACCAACAAATTAAATATCTCTTTGCTTATATATATATATATATATATATTAAAATATAGAGAAAAATACTGCAGGTAGCACATGGTAACATGTAATAAAATAAGTCCCTCATCAGTGATTTGCCGAAGATCATAGATATTTCATTGCATTAAAAATCATATATCTCACTTCGGTGCAATAATAACCAAAATAAGTTATTAGGACAATTAAAACGCGTAAAGCGAGTGAGACAGGAGAACAACAGAAAATATAGCATACCTTAGGGGAGAAACAAGCTTCAAAAATTATTCGTTTAGCATAAGCTAGGTGAATATATGAGAGCTTAGAGAATAGTACCAACACGAACGAAAGCTATTGAGCAGAGAGAGAAAAAATAGCGTTCGTGAGTGCAGGATGAAATGAAGAGAAGAGGGAGAAAAACAGTGAGTGAGTGAAAGTGTGAGGAAGAGTTAACGGACAAGACAGAGGGGGAGAAACAGAGAGAATGGGGGAACAGTAGGAGAGAGAGAAAAAACACAGAATCGCAGTGGTAAATATATGTATTAAAATATAGAGAAAAATACTGCAGGTAGCACATGGTAACATGTAATAAAATAAGTCCCTCATCAGTGATTTGCCGAAGATCATAGATATTTCATTGCATTAAAAATCATATATCTCACTTCGGTGCAATAATAACCAAAATAAGTTATTAGGACAATTAAAACGCGTAAAGCGAGTGAGACAGGAGAACAACAGAAAATATAGCATACCTTAGGGGAGACTTATTTTGGTTATTATTGCACCGAAGTGAGATATATGATTTTTAATGCAATGAAATATCTATGATCTTCGGCAAATCACTGATGAGGGACTTATTTTATTACATGTTACCATGTGCTACCTGCAGTATTTTTCTCTATATTTTAATACATATATTTACCACTGCGATTCTGTGTTTTTTCTCTCTCTCCTACTGTTCCCCCATTCTCTCTGTTTCTCCCCCTCTGTCTTGTCCGTTAACTCTTCCTCACACTTTCACTCACTCACTGTTTTTCTCCCTCTTCTCTTCATTTCATCCTGCACTCACGAACGCTATTTTTTCTCTCTCTGCTCAATAGCTTTCGTTCGTGTTGGTACTATTCTCTAAGCTCTCATATATTCACCTAGCTTATGCTAAACGAATAATTTTTGAAGCTTGTTTCTCCCCTAAGGTATGCTATATTTTCTGTTGTTCTCCTGTCTCACTCGCTTTACGCGTTTTAATTGTCCTAATAACTTATTTTGGTTATTATTGCACCGAAGTGAGATATATGATTTTTAATGCAATGAAATATCTATGATCTTCTGCAAATCACTGATGAGGGACTTATTTTATTATATATATATATATATATATATATATATATATATGCAAAAGTTCTATTTAAATTGTTGGGATACAACAAGCAAATATTTTTATAACTGATATAAAGCACTCGACAAGTATTTGGAGTATATATATATATATATATAATATTGTATATATATATATATATATATATATACCTGTAGAGGGAAAAGCGGACGTAAAATGATGATGATGATGATATATACACATAAACACACACACACACACAATTTAATTATTTTTATTATTATTATTATTTTGGCAGTATTGGTAGAGTGCTTTCGAGCATAGAGTTGCGGCCCTTTATGTTATGAATTCAAATCCTGCCGAACTTAGCTTTGCCTTGCATCCTTATGGTGTCGATAAAATAAAGCACCAGTAATGCATAAGAGTCGATTTAATCGACTTTCCCTGCCCCCAAAAAATTGCTGGCCTTGTGCCTAAAGTAGAAACAATTATTATTATTTTGTATTTTCTGCTTGTTGCAAAATTTAATACTGTATCTACTAATACTTCTACTTGTCCCGTTTCAGCTTAGGACTTCTGGCATTTCAAGAAATTACAGATATGCAAGCTCTTAAAAAGGTATCCGGAATATTCTTTTTAACCCTTTAGTATTTACATTACTCTATATATACTATTGTATTTTCATGATAAAGACTTTACCTCACATAATTATCTCGCATAACATTGAAGCTATGAGATTTCGATATTATTTATTTTGATAACAATACCTTAACATCAATATGAGTAGCTGGTTACAGCCAGTTTGAACAGAAAGAGGTGAGAGAATTCACGCCTTTATGGCCGGTTTAAATGCTGAAGGGTTAACCTAAATTAATGCTCATTTTATTCCTTTGTTTCTAGTAATCAATGTTATGTATTATTTTAACAATTGGTTATGGTGGACATATGATGCACTTGGATGATGATCGTTGAGTGAAGAAATACCAATTAATCCCAGTGACAAGAGACAAGCAGGGTTATATGTGTTGCCCAGATATACAGCATAATGATTTTAGTATAGTTTAACCCTATAGCATTTATTAATACATTACTCTATATATACTATTATATTTTCATGGTAAAGGCTTTACCTCACATAATTATCTCCCATAATATCAAATCTATGAGATTTTGATATTATTTATTTTGAGGAGAGGAGGGGGGAGGGGTCTCAGAGTGGGTGAGGAGCTGCTGCAGTCAAACAGCTTACTAATGAGCCATGACAAATGCAGAGGGTTGTTTTGAAAATAAGTAAAAAGTAAATGGTTTACAGATGTTCTTCAAAGGTTTCTCCTTTCTGGTTTTAGATCTGTGATGAACTGAATCATCCAAGACTTTCTAATGTCCGAAAGTGGAAAGGAAAGCACAGAAAATGGGAATATGTGATGGCAAATCCTAATATTGAGGTAAAAACAAAATGTTTCATTCTGATTTAAATCAGTTTTTTTTTTTGCAATGATTTCACTGTGTTATCAACCCTTTAGTACAGGCATGAGCTACCTTTGTTGAGAAGCTGGCCACATGAGATAATAATAATAATAATAATAATAATAATAATGAAATTATTGTGTACAGTGCTCAGGTGCACTACAACTCATCAAAGGTGCATGTATAGTACATAGAATAATGTACAAATGTCAGGAAAATAAACAGTGTATGAGTCATGATATAATAACAATAACGAAATATTGTGTACAGTGCCCAGGTGCACCACAACTCATCAAAAAAGTGCATGTACAGTACATAGGGCAATGCACAAACATCAGTAAAATGAACAGTGCACGAGTCATGATACACACATGTGTGCATGTGTATGGAAGGGGTACATCAGGTGTAGTTTTGGCATGGCTCATCATCAGGTGGGCCGCATGAGATATGGCTCATCATCAGGTGGGCCGCATGAGATATGGCTCATCATGAGGTGGGCCGCATGAGATATGGCTCATCATCAGGTGGGCCGCATGAGATATGGCTCATCATCATTTGGGCCGCATGAGATATGGCTCATCATCAGGCTGGCCACATGAGATATGGCTCATCATCAGGTGGGCCGCATGAGATATGGCTCATCATCAGGTGGGCCGCATGAGATATGGCTCATCATCAGGTGGGCCACATGAGATATGGCTCATCATCATTTGGGCCGCATGAGATATGGCTCATCATCAGGCTGGCCACATGAGATATGGCTCATCATCAGGTGGGCCGCATGAGATATGGCTCATCATCAGGCGGGCCACATGAGATATGGCTCATCATCAGGCTGGCCACATGAGATATGGCTCATCATCAGGTGGGCCACATGAGATATGGCTCATCATCAGGTGGGCCGCATGAGATATGGCTCATCATCAGGCGGGCCACATGAGATATGGCTCATCATCAGGCTGGCCACATGAGATATGGCTCATCATCAGGTGGGCCGCATGAGATATGGCTCATCATCAGGTGGGCCGCATGAGATATGGCTCATCATCAGGCTGGCCACATGAGATATGGCTCATCATCAGGTGGGCCACATGAGATATGGCTCATCATCAGGCGGGCCACATGAGATATGGCTCATCATCAGGCGGATCGCAAGCACTAATTTACATTCGTGCCCAGATAAAAAAAAAAGGGGGGGGGGGGGGTAACTCGGATTGTTTTGATTTGTTTCTTCAGAATTCGTACACGTTGTTTTCCTTGATCGTAAAGATGATAGAAAGATAAATTACGACTGAAAATTTGGGGTAAAAAATCAGAAAGACTTCACTTAGGTGACTTAGGGGAGCCATTCAGAAAGCTTCACAGGCCGCAGGTTGTCGATGACTGCTTTAGTATTTACATTACTCTATATTTACTATTGTATCTTCACGGTAAAGACTTTACCTAACATAATTATCTCACATAATATCGAATCTGAGATTTTGAAATTATACAGGAACTCCTCCACTAGTTTGGAATTTATGGTTGGTTTAGATTGAATATAAATCCTAGAACTGGTTCCAATATTCAGAAGGATTTTTATTTTTAGAAAACGATTCATTATAACGTTTGCAAAGTATATATTTATATATATATATATATATATATAGGAAAAAGTATGACCCCGATGGCAGAGCTCAAGCCGTTTCGAGGGCTATTTCTGGACTCTGAGTCCAGAAATAGCCGTCGAAACGGCTTGAGCTCTGCCGTCGGGGTCATACTTTTTCCTATTTCCCACTCTACTACCCTAAGTATTGAGTACTCTGGTGCGTTATGGTCCATTTGGTTCCTTACCAAAATTCCATTGTTATATATATGTATGTATGTATGTAAAAGGTAAACAGAAATAACAACACAATCGGTACAGTATATGGAAGGAATATATTAGGTTAACACTTGAAGTAGCAGGAAGAGGGTCTCAACGTTTCGGACACTAGTCCTTCATCGGAAGAAAGAATGTAAAATAAGATAGATTGAAGGGACGGGTGGGGTGGAATTGGGAAAAATGTCTTTAGATAAAAATAACAGGTCCAGTCCTGTTGACAACTCTTATACCTTATTTCCTGGCGTCAAAGATGCTACTTTTTTCCTAGAATAAGTCTCAAAAATCTACCGTGTGTCCTGGAGGCCGAAGGTTGTTTATTTTTTTTCAAATTTTTGGTTGTCAAAATTAGGGTGTGTCCATCGAGGACGAAGCGTCTTCAGCACCACCAGGAAATACGTATATATATATGAAAAAGAACACAAGAGCGTCTACAACATCAAAAGATTTTTATTGGCTAACAATGTTTCTTCCTTACGTGTAACCGTAGGATTCGTCAGAGCTATAAAAGGGGTTTGATTGGTGTTATGGACTCTACCAACCAAACACTCAAGAACAAAGAGTAAAGAGAGTAAAGAGCAAAAGTAGGGGACGATAAGTCTAATTTTGGTGCGGGAGGGTGGGGTGTGGGTCCTTGTTTACTAGCTGCGGTCATATTCATTCCCGGGAGTCGGGTGGTTAGCTGAACCATAGATGGGGTGGCGTCGATAGTATGGTGCAGAGGGTGCGCAGAGGCTACACAAACACAAAGGGCGTAGAATACATATATATATATAGCGGAGGAGAAGGTACATGAGGTAATTAGGTTACACGTAAGGAAGAAACATTGTTAGTCAATAAAAATCTTTTGATCTTGTAGACGCTCTTGTGTTCTTTTTCATATATACGGCTCTGCTCCAAAGCATAGAGCTAATTATTATGCTGCCAATACCTTAACGGGACACGGGTATATAATACCTAACTCCTATTAACCTAAGTATATATATATATATATATATATATATATATATATATATATTTATTTATATACTCTTTTACCTGATCCAGCTATCTGGCTGAGGCCATGCTGGGGCACCAATATATATATTTTGTTTGTTTTCTTCTCATATCCTAGCAGAATGTAGAACACAGTGGCTTCATTTATGATGTAGAACAAGGAATTAAATTAACTGGAACTAATCTACAAAATATCAAACCTTCTCAAGAATGTCCTTTTGAATGTCAAGCTTTGTCTGGATTTTTCCAGGTAAGTAATGACATATATATTATTTAATAATTGTAACTATCATATCCAGTATCTTTTATCATTTAGAACATGAATATGAAGACATTTGATAACTAATATTTATATATATATATATATATATATAATCATCATCATCATCATTTTACGTCCGCTTTTTCCTGCTTGCAAGGGTGTGACGGGAACTGATTCTGGCTTGATTTCTACAGCTGGATGCTCTTCTTAACACCAACCTCATTTACAGTGAGTGCTGAGTCCCTTTTTTTTTCATGGCGCCTACACATCCACTTTACAGTGAGTGCTGGGTGCTTTTTTTTGCCGTGACACCTCCACGACCACTTTGCAGTGGAGTGATAGGGACCCCAGTCCTTATCATCTCATTTCTACAGCTGAGTAAACTGGAGCAATGTGAAATAAAGTGTCTTGCTCAAGGAAACAACACATCACCCGGTCTGAGAATTGAACTCACAACCTTTCGATTGCAAGGCCAATGCTCTAACCACTAAGCCATGTGCCTCCATATATATATATATATAATCACACTGTAAATGTGGTTAGTGTTTGGAAGGGCATTCAGCTGTAAAAACCCTGACTAAATTTACAGTCCTGTCAGAGCCAGGTATGGCATGGCCAATCCTGGCCAAACTGGTCTCTGGACATGGACAACCCATCTGACCCATGCAAGCATGGAAAAATGGACATTAAACGGTGATAATGATAGTGATATACATATATATATATATATATATACTTTTTCCTATTTCCCACTCTACTACCCTAAGTATTGAGTAATCTGGTGCGTTATGGTCCATTTGGTTCCTTACCACAATTCCTTTGTTATATATATATATAGGCTCCCAGTCCACACTGGTTGGCATTAAGGGCATCCAGTCGTAGAAAACCTGCCAGAAACAGTTCTATATGAGTGAGACACGGTCACCCGACCAATCTTGCCTCAAGTGGGACAAACCCGTCCAACCCATGCTAGTGTGGAAGATGGACGTTAAACGATGATGATGATAGTGATATATGTATATATACATATATATGCATTTATACATACATACTCCTTCACTTTCTTTCTCTAACACTTTCATTTTAATAAAATCATAAAATTGTTTCTTCCTCCAGGTGAAGAATTTTCATTTTCTTTTTGTGAATATATATCACAAATTTGTACCTCTGAAGGACTTCCATAAAGAAAATCACACTGGTCATATGGTTAATATTTTACATAACATCAAAAATATATCTACAGGTATACTATATCTACTTTTTATTTTAATGAATACTATATCCCCTTTGCCTTGTTAAACTATACCTTCCTTTTTACCACACAAAACCATGTTGGGCTAGAGGGAAGCTGATGAGGTCATTACAGCGCTATAGTTCTTTATTTCTCTTGGGTTTACATTCTTCATCCTTTATCCACTGGTTTTTCTCTTTCGTAATTCTCTAAAAAAGAAAGCTTCTGCTCTATCGTTCTCATGTCATGCTTTAGACTCTCTTTCATTCTCTCTCTTCTTTGACCATTCTTCTGTTCAATATGAGATTATATTTGAACCCAACTTTTTTCTATGCTCAATAACAACCGGCAGTTTTATAGCTATTCCATGTATGTGAATCAAGGTCCTCTGACCTGATCTCTCACTAAGCAACTGCCCATCCTATATTACTCTATAGTTACTATTGTATTTTCGCAGTAAAGGTTTTATCTTACATAATATTGAATTAATGAGATTTTGATATTATTTATTTTGAGACCAATACCTTATGAGTGGCTAGATAGGGCTGGTTTGAACAGAAAGAGGTGAGAAAATTCTGGCCGGTTTGAATGTTAAAGGGTTAAGCTATAATCTAAAATGTTTATCCTTTACCATTTACATTACTCTATATTTACTATTGTATTTTCACTGTAAAGGCTTTATCTCACATAATATTGATATTATTTATTTTGAGAACAATACTTCAACATCAGTATGAGCTGCCAGTTACCACTGGTTTGAACAGAAAGAGGCGAGAGAATTATGGCCAGATAAGCATTTACATTATTCTATATATACTATTGTATTTTTATAGTAAAGGCTTTACCTCACCTAATATCGAATCTATGAGCTTTTGATATTATTTATTTTGAGAAAAATCCCTTAACATCAGTATGAGCTGGCAGTTACCACTGTTTGAACAGAAAGAGCTGAGAGAATTCTGGCCAGATACAGCTGGTTTAAATGCTAAACGGTTAAAGAATGTTCCTCTTTTGTAGTAAGGGGTGACATGAAAAGGAAATAAATGCTTTTAAAATAGAAAACTAGAGTTATGTCAGTTTGTCATACTGAAGTTATTTTCTTGTTCTAGACAGATCTCTGGTTGTCTTTAAATTAATTGAGGATTTCTATTTACTTCAGACGAATACCACATCATTATTTTTGGTAATCTGGATGATGAGCTTGGACTTCAGGGTTTGTAGATTTATATTTTCTTGTTATTATTATTTTTTTGTGGATTGGCAGTATCAGTAGAGGGTCGGACGCCATGGTTTGTAGCATAGAGTTACGTCCCTTTACGGTATGAGTTCAAATCCCACCAAGGTTAACTTTGTCTTTCATCCTTACGAGGTCGATAAAATAAAGCACCAGTAATACACTGGGATAATTGTTAGCCTTGTTCCAAAAGTACAATTATTATTTTTTCTTATTTTTCTTCTCGTGTACTAGGAGCTGTTTTCATTGCATCAAGATGACCACTTTGCAGGGTGGACTGGGTGCATTTTTATGGGGGCTGCCTCTGCCTTTCTGTGCTAGAAGGAGTTGGATGTGTGTGGATGTTAGGGGGTGACTGTCTTTCCATGCTAGAAGGAGTTGTTAAAGACACAAGGTGTGGTTGGAAGAGGACTAATATGGGATACTTAGATAATAATGATAATAATGAAATTATTGTGTACAATGCTCAGGTGCACTACAACTCATCAAAGGTGCATGTATAGTACATAGAATAATGCACAAATGTCAGAAAAGTGAACAGTGTATGAGTCATGATATACATGTGTGCGTGTGTATGGCGAGAGGATATTAGGTGTGGTGTTGGTGAATCTCAGGAAGCATGGAGGTTTTAAAGGATGCAGTGTCTCGACAGCTAATAACTGATGCAAGTAGTTTGCTCCATGGAGGTTTTAAAGGATGCAGTGTCTCGACAGCTAACAACTGATGCAGGTAGTTTGTTCCATGGAGGTTTTAAAGGATGCAGTGTTTCGGCAGCTAACAACTGATGCAGGTAGTTTGTTCCATGGAGGTTTTAAAGGATGCAGTGTCTCGACAGCTAATAACTGATGCAGTAGTTTGTTCCATGGAGGTTTTAAAGGATGCAGTGACTCGACAGCTAACAACTAATGCAGGTAGTTTGTTCCATGGAGGTTTTAAAGGATGCAGTGTCTCGGCAGCTAACAACTGATGCAGGTAGTTCCATGCTTCAGAAACTCTGAGTGTAAAAAAAATGTTTCCGAAAGTTAGGGGAACTGTGCTGTTTTCTGACTTTGTAGACAAGCCCGCGGTTGTTAGACAAAATCTAGTCTACAAATGGATATTAGTACGTTTTTATATATAGTTGACAATATGTGGTGCTTTAGTAAATATATATTTCTAAAATGAAGGTGCGTGACTTAGTGGTTAGAGCATAGATTGTAAGGTTGTGAGTTGAAATCCTGGACCGGGCTTTGCGTTTTGTTCTTGAGCAAAACACTTTACTTCACGTTGCTCCAGTTCACTCAGCTATAGAAATGAGTTGCAACATCACTGGTACCAAGCTGTATCAGCCTTTCCCTTGGACAATATCGGTGGCATGGAGATAGGAAACTGGTATGTATGGGAAATTTCTGGTCTTCCACAAACATACCTTGTCCAGACTTGTGCTCTCAAAGGGGAGCTTTCTAGATCCAAAACTATGGTCATTTGTGACCAATGGAGGCCTACAATACATACGATTTCAAAATATCTACAGAATACCTGTAGTACCTTCTTGTGTATTGATATATTCCTTTTTTTATTTTCCAGTAAAAGAACTACTGCAAGAGCATGGTTATATTCAATGTGTGGTAACTGAAAAACCTAACATGTTACCACTTGAGTTGAATCGCAGTGTTAGTCAACCACATCTGAAAAGGAGCAACAGTAGATATAACAGCAGTGTCAGTTTATGTAGCCACTTAGTTTGTTCCAAAACTATGGCAGGAAACATTTGGTTCAACAAGAATTCAAAACACTTATATACAGGTATTTGGTTTTTCCTTAACATTATCTGAAGTTATATTTACAGTATTACAGACCTGCCACCCTCTAAAAACCCAAACAGAGAATACCATGAAAAAAGTGCCCAAAAAACGGGGAGAAATGAGACAAAATGGGGAGATTTTACATAATGAAAGCTATACCTATTTTCATAAGAGAAGACATCTCTCACCGACCCTAAAGTGGGTGGGTGATCTCCCTGTTGGACAGTGAAAGTTGACAGGTCTGATATGAACATTTTTGATACCAGCCTGGCCAAAACTGGCTCTCATTCTATGAAACAAAACCAATACCCATTTTAAAGGGTTCCTATTCAAATTAAAATTTTCCAACTTAATTTTATATTAGAACTGTATTTTAAGTTACTATGTTAGTATGGAAATAATTAATAATTTTAGTAACTTTCTCAAAATTCTTCATTAATTGATTGCAATAGGGTGTATTTTATAAGAAAATACTGGTGAAAGGGTTAAATATTATCAAACACAAAGCAAAATATGAACTAGCCAATTCCTACTAGAAAAATAGTGTCCAAGTCTCTTAAATACCAATATTTTGTTGCCTGTCTTCCACATGATGCATGCATGGTCCCGTAACTCCTGGTGAAGAGATTAGGTTGTTATATCTTTCATTGATAGATGTTTTGAGATTTTTGTTCATGGATTCATGGATCAAGTGCAAGTCTGGCATGAGGTGTCTTGGTTGCTTGTGGATATCTGAAGTGAGGGACTGATTTAGCTAGAAACTTTAGGTCCTAAAAATATTGGATGGGAAGAACTCATAAGTGAGGAAACTTTGCTAGGTGTAAAAATGCCATGAGCAATAACATTGTTTCTACTGAAGTTATCATGAGCAAAAGATTATTAAAGGAATTGGGTAGACCTCCAAGCAACAATGGCTGGTCACACTTGGGGATCCAGCTGGAGATGGTTGCTTCTGACAGGACCCGCTGGAAGGAGTGTTTGAGGACTCTTCCCCCACGACCCTCTCAGGAATAAGTGGGCGAAGAAGAAGAGTTTATTTGTACATGAAGTGTAATATTTCGTATGTTTTGTATTTTGATGTAACATCGTGAAATACTTATTTATACATAAATGTAATCTGAGTTTTTCAAATATTAATAATAATATTCGATTCGTTTGCAATTATGCAAACAAGCTTCATTTTTAAAGCCATGTCAGTAGAATGAGCCCCTCATTCTTACTCTTGTGTTGGCATGTTCATCAGTACAGTGAACTGTACTAATGAAGGGTAATACCCAGAAACATTAGTGTCTGCAGTTCTGTTTACATGCCAACACAAGAGCAAGAATGAGGGGCTCATTCTACTGACATGGCTTTAAAAATGAGGCTTGTTTGCATAATTGCAAACGAATTGGTAGTATCGGTAGAGGGTCGGACGCCATGCTTTGACGCATAGAGTTACGGCGCTAATGGTGCCAAAAAGTAGAAACAATTATTAATATTTGAAAAATTCAGATTACATTTATTGTATTCAGCCATGTAGATCGAAAAATTTTTTTTTTCTTTTTTATACATATATTTTATATATATATTTATTTCTCTTTCCAGGTTATAATGAGATTATTTCTAAAGGTTTAACAAATATTTTAATCCCAAATGGCTGGAGCTGGGGCGGTGCAGTCAGTAAATACTATCCAGCCTGGGCTGAATTCTACACGGAAAATAACTTGGGCCAACAATGTTTCACTCCTGGCTTAGAAAGTATCAGATTTACTTTAACAGACTGAATTTTCTAGAGAATTAAAAGTATAAAAATTTATTAAACTAATTTATTTTGAACTAAACTGGTTAATTAAATATGAAATAATAATAAATGCATGTAAGTGTGGAATCTATTGCATGAGTGTGAGCAAATGTATTATATATATATATATGTGTTTGTTGTTGTTTTGTGTGTGAGATAATGAAACACTGAAGTGTTACACATACAGAATACGGGTTTATCCTTTTAGCATTTACATTACTCTAGATCAGGCATGTCAAACATGCAGCCCTTTACAATCACACCTATGGCCCGCACAAAGGTTTTACACCGCAAGCATGTTTTATCTTCATAATATAAAATTTAAAAAATTAGTTGTAATGTGCGCAATTAGTTGTCGTGTATGGCCCTCAGACAGCACATATGTGACCCATGTGGGCCTCGAGGGACCTTCAACTGACATGCCTGCTCTATATATATACTATTATATTTTTAGGGTAAACACCATATTTTTGAGAACAATACCTTAACATCAGTATGAGTGGCTGGTTACAGCCGGTTGGAACAGAAAGAGGTGAGAGAGTTCTGGCCGGATGTGGCCAGTTTAAATGTTAAAGGGTTAAGCAGAATCTGAGATAATGAAACCCTGTGAAGTGTTATACATACAGAATACTGGTTTAAGAGGAATCAGAGATGGGGTAGAGGAGTGAAGTCTGCGTTGGTACGGACGTATGATGTGCATGGATAATGAAAAGTACCCCTGGAGACGAAAAAAGAGACATCTATATATCTACTAATATATAATTGTTTCTACTTTTGGCACAAGGCCAGCAATAACCCCAGTGCATTACTGGTACTTTATTTTTATCAACCCTTTGTAAAGATGAAAAAAGTTAATCTCAGTGTGATTTGAACTCAGAACGTAAAGGGCCGTAACTCTATGCTGCAAAGCATGGAGTCTGACCCTCTACTGATACTGCAAATCCACCAATTATATCTATTAATATATAATTGTTTCTACTTCTAGCACAAAGCCAGCAATTATCCCAGTGTATTACTGGTACTTTATTTTATCGACCCCGTAAGGATGAAAGGCAAAGTTAACCTCGTATTCGCCCAACCGAATACTGGAGGTTTTCAGTTATATGCATCATATTTCAGAATTAGGTAATTCTTACACTGAAAGCTGCAACACTTCGTCAACTTATCCTGACCCATACTTTAGATTCTCTTGAGTGGCCAGTTACGACCGGTTTTAACAGAATGAGGTGAGAGAATTCTGGCCAGATGCAACCGGTATAAATGCTAAAGGGTTGGGGTTAGGCTAAAGGGTATTGTTCTCAACATAAATAATATCAAAATCTCATAGATTCAATATTATGTGAGGTAAAGCCTTTACCACGAAAATACAATAGTATATGGAGAGTAATGTAAATGGCAAAGGGTTAAAGTAGAACCTACAAAACCTACTTTCCTCCTTCTTACCAGCAAAAGCAGACAGCATCATATATAGTTTTCATAACAACATTTGTATTGCGCAGCTACTGTTCTGTATATCAAGTCAACCAGCTGCAAGAAGTTAGTAAAATAAGGTGCCAAAGAATTAATTTTGTAAATCAGTTGGCAATGAATTTAGTGTGCTCAGTGTATATCAAGGGTCATTCCTCAGACCCCCTTCTGTTTATTATCTGTGCTCTAAGATTATTACAAAGGAGTTTAAGACCAGTTGCTCATGGAAACTTTTGTATGCTGACCTAGCATTGCTCACAACAGGACAACTCATCTAACCCATGCTAGTATGAGAAAACACGTTAAATGATGATGATAGATATATGTATAGAAAAAGAGAGACAGTGACTGAAAGTCTTTGCTTGTTTATTTCAAAACATACAGCTCAACACTCATTTCACTGTAAACTTGTTCCCAAAGAAAGGCAGATTTGAAAAAATGATTAGAAGCAAATAAATATTAAAGGAATCTGATGTAATCAAAATTACAATATATGATATCAATGTGAACTGCCTAAACACATAATTTAATCTTATTTGTTAATTATAGATTTAAATTACTTATTTATCATGTCGTTCTTTAACCGTAGCCAATCAAGACCTTTTTGGTAAAGATTTCTGGGTTCAAGTAATTTTTCCGCACACCGTTGAACTTTATATTCATTTTTGCGTAGATACATCCGAGTATCGTGCTGCATTTGTTCCAGTTTTTGCATCCTGATTTCATCTAATGTACAAGGTTCAGAGAGATAGGGATTGAACCGAAAGTAGCTGCTTGGATGTAGTAAATCAGTTAAAGTTGTGTTAACAGCTAAAAAGAGAAAAAAAACAATAATACATCTTAACCTTCAGTACGCTGTCAGCGACAAGAGAGTCATCTCTCTTTAATACGCGATATATTATGAAGGGAAGCAATTCAGCATGCTAAAGATTAAGTAATGAAAATTATGAAATATGAAGACTGATTTATTCTGACTAGTGAGCTAGACAAGGTCACCTGACCTGGCAATGCCCACAACAGGACAATCCGTCTGACCCATGCTAGCGTGGAAGAATGGACATAAAACGGTGATGATGATAGTTCCAAGGTCGTAATAAAAGGAGTATAATTTAATCAACTGAACTCACACCAGTATATTGCTGGTACTTAATTTATCAAACCCTTAAAAGGAAGATTTAAATGCAGTAACCAAATAATGTTAGACAGAGGTCGCCAACCACCGGAGCATGGACCAGTACCGGTCTGTGGATCATTTGCTACCGAGTCACAAAGAAATAATTTACTATAAATATAATAGATAAATTGAATATCTAAACTATAATAAAGGAGTGAGGGACTGCATCCAGATTATATTTTTTTACCCTGTTTGTAAAATAAGTTGGATTACTTTGAATAAATAATGAATGAATATTACATAATTTATCTACTAAATTTCGTGGCTGTTGATTAAATATATTTTATAGCTTATTTAAAGACCTTTAAAATTCACTTTAAAATTGTCAAATGTCAACACTTCCGGTTAGCAGCCGTTATATTATAACACTTATAATTGCATATATTTCCATCACTAATTTTCTCCTAATGCAGTTTATATATAATATCGTCTTTTTTTTAAATGTATCATGGATTACGTTACTGATTACATAAGACAGTGTAACACGGTCTTCGTTCAATTTCGGTGTATATTGTCAATTACGATTTTATTTACATGCCTATATATTTGTGTATAATATCAATATACACACTACACATGCTAACAGAAAACCACCTGAAGGGTGGTTTTCTGTTAGTTGGACTTTAAAAAAAATTCACATGAGTCAAAAGATTATACACTTTTTCTTCCCTTCAATAAATTGCTCTTTTTATCGGAATGCACTTAAATAACACACATGTGCAACTACTGGTCCACAGAAAGATTGTCTGACATGAAGCCGGTCTGTTGTATAAAAAAGGGAAATAATAATGAAGAGAGATTAATTACCTTCTGTGTCAGTTGCACTGTCTAATATTTTAACAACTTTCTCTTTAAGGCTACTTTTACTTGTGTTCATTTCTAAGTTTGGTTCATATCTTCCATTGCCAACAGAGACTACACATTGAAGTGGAGTGTCTGGCCACAGTAATCGACATTCATGAATAGCCAAAGCGGTTGGGTTATTGGTCAGTAAGCCACCGTCCTAGTAAAAAAAAAAAAAAAATAGCATTAACAAATTACGTTGTGATTGTGGTCCATTGAGTTCATCAATTGTTTAGTAAATAACTGAGCATTATAAACAATATTTATAACCAAGAAATATAGAGCAAGTACCAAATAATGTAAGTCAGGGGTCAGCAACTTCTTTGCCTCCATGCACCGGACAAAGGCCATAAAAGAATAATTATGGAAAATTACACAAGCTAAAATTTAATCACGAGTGTTGACAATACTTAAAAATAATTTGTATTAACCACAGATGAATGTAATAATTGTTTCTACTTTTGGCACAAGGCCAGCAATTATCCCAGTGTATTATTACTGGTACTTTATTTTATCGACCCCCGTAAGGATGAAAGGCAAAGTTAACCTCGGCGGGATTTGAACTCAGAATGGCAAGGGCCGTAACTCTATGCGTCCAACCCTCTACCAATACTGCCAATCCACCGCGACAAATTTTTTATTGTGCTTTTGTTGTCAAAGCATCACATCTGGTTGGTGGCGGACATTAGGTAGAGTGAATCAGAAGATTTATGGAAGACTGTAACAGCAGGACTTTTATTGTATTTGAAAGTCTTGTCTCTCATATTACAATAAATTAAAATTTTAAATAAACAACTTATTAGGCATTAGGTCTCATGGGCCGGTCAAAATCCCTTCACGGGCCATAAGTTGCCAACCCCTAATGTAGGTGATGAATTGGCAGAGTCATTAGAACGTCAGATATAATGCTTTGTGGTATTCGTTCCGGCTCTCTGTTCTGTGAGTTCAAATCCCACTGAGGTCAACTTTTCCTTTCATCTATTTAAAGTCGATATATAGAAAGTACCAGTCTAGTACTGGGGTGGATTCTTCCTCTATATCTCTTTCTCATTCCCATTCTTTCTCTATCTCTACTCTTCTCAGGAAGAACTCTGCTGGATTCAGACCTGGAGAGGAGATGGGCTCTGTGAGGTTTTTAAAATGCCCTAGATATGCCATATGTCGATACAGTGGCCCTAAAACTCCCTCAGGAATTACAGGACCATACGATACATACCAACTAATGCAACCAATTAATTTTGGTGGCTAAGTATTTCATGTCATCTGGGCTTGACAACCTTGGAAGGCAGCCTGACTAGAAGGACAACTCTAAGCATAAACCCTGAAGGTAGAAGTGAAAAGGCTGAGGAAGTCAACCCTGATAGTAAATCAGGCTAGAAAAGAACTCGAGCCCACTGAATTTATTCATTCCAAAAAAGAACATGAAAACACAACAATGAGGACGAGATTTATTCTCCATTCAATTGTTATGTAACTCAGTTAATTCTGGTGAATGTGTTATGTTTCAGTTTCGTTTGGCACCATGTAGAGCATAGTACAGTGTAGTGGTTGGTTACTGGCTGCTGTCTGGCAAGGATCCAACTGTCTAAAACTGGATAAGCTATGTAACGTATGCTTCTTTCATTTGATCTGATTTACACATTCAACCATGCAGAGTTTGAAAATTTAGTAGCAGTCTGAACATGTTTTGTCTATTTTGCTATTCAGTCTATTTTGACATGTGTGTGTGTGTATGTGCTGTGAGCATGTGTGTGTGTGTGTGTGTAAAGGCACATGGCTTAGTGGTTAAAGTGTTCGGCTTGCAGTCGGGAGGTTGAGAGTTCGATTCTCAGACTGGATAATACGTTGTGTCCTTGAGCAAGACACTTTATTTCCCATTGCCCCAGTTCACTTAGCTATAAAAATGAGTTGTAACATGACAGGTACCGAGCTGTATCAGACATTGCCTTTTCCTTGGACAACATCAAAGGTGTGGATGTTGATACAGGTGTGGGGAGTCGTATATATTCTAGCCATTAGACAAAGCAAGATGAATGCTTCACCTTCAAAAAAGGGATGACTCAAGAAGAAAAAGAAAGAGAGAGAGTGTGTGTGTGTGTGTGTGTACGTATACACTTGTTACACTTTGTAAAGTCATAGGGGCATTTTTTGGAGGAGTCCATCCTACTCCAGGTCTGAACACAACCGATTTCTTCCAGAGAAGGAGAAAGAGATACAGAGAAAGAATTCGCCCTAGTACTAGATTAACCCTTTAGTGTTCAAACCGGCCAGAATTCTCTACCTCTTTCTGTTGAAACTGGCTGTAACTGGTCGCTCAAACTGATGTTAATGTAATTTTTTCAAAATCTCACAGATTCGATATTATGTGAGATAATTATGTGAGGTAAAGCCTTTACCATGAAAATATAATAGTATACATAGAGTAATGTAAATGTTATGTGAGATAAAGCCTTTACCATGAAAATACAATAGTATACATAGAGTAATGTAAATGTTATGTGAGATAAAGCCTTTACCATGAAAATACAATAGTATACATAGAGTAATGTAAATGTTATGTGAGATAAAGCCTTTACCATGAAAATACAATAGTATACATAGAGTAATGTAAATGTTATGTGAGATAAAGCCTTTACCATGAAAATACAATAGTATACATAGAGTAATGTAAATGTTATGTGAGATAAAGCCTTTACCATGAAAATACAATAGTATACATAGAGTAATGTGAATGTTATGTGTGGTAAAGCCTTTACCATGAAAATACAATAGTATATCTCACATAACATTCACATTACTCTATGTATACTATTGTATTTTCATGGTAAAGGCTTTACCACACATAACATTCACATTACTCTATGTATACTATTGTATTTTCATGGTAAAGGCTTTATCTCACATAACATTCACATTACTCTATGTATACTATTGTATTTTCATGGTAAAGGCTTTACCACACATAACATTCACATTACTCTATGTATACTATTGTATTTTCATGGTAAAGGCTTTATCTCACATAACATTTACATTACTCTATGTATACTATTGTATTTTCATGGTAAAGGCTTTATCTCACATAACATTTACATTACTCTATGTATACTATTGTATTTTCATGGTAAAGGCTTTATCTCACATAACATTCACATTACTCTATATATACTATTGTATTTTCATGGTAAAGGCTTTATCTCACATAACATTCACATTACTCTATATATACTATTGTATTTTCATGGTAAAGGCTTTATCTCACATAGCATTCACATTACTCTATATATACTATTATATTTTCATGGTAAAGGCTTTATCTCACATAGCATTCACATTACTCTATATATACTATTGTATTTTCATGGTAAAGGCTTTATCTCACATAACATTCACATTACTCTATGTTCAGCCTTTACCATGAAAATACAATAGTATATATAGAGTAATGTGAATGCTATGTGAGATAAAGCCTTTACCATGAAAATCCAATAGTATATATAGAGTAATGTGAATGCTATGTGAGATAAAGCCTTTACCATGAAAATACAATAGTATATATAGAGTAATGTGAATGTTATGTGAGATAAAGCCTTTACCATGAAAATACAATAGTATATATAGAGTAATGTGAATGTTATGTGAGATAAAGCCTTTACCATGAAAATACAATAGTATACATAGAGTAATGTAAATGTTATGTGAGATAAAGCCTTTACCATGAAAATACAATAGTATACATAGAGTAATGTAAATGTTATGTGAGATAAAGCCTTTACCATGAAAATACAATAGTATACATAGAGTAATGTGAATGTTATGTGTGGTAAAGCCTTTACCATGAAAATACAATAGTATACATAGAGTAATGTGAATGTTATGTGAGATAAAGCCTTTACCATGAAAATACAATAGTATACATAGAGTAATGTGAATGTTATGTGTGGTAAAGCCTTTACCATGAAAATACAATAGTATACATAGAGTAATGTGAATGTTATGTGAGATAAAGCCTTTACCATGAAAATACAATAGTATATATAGAGTAATGTGAATGCTATGTGAGATAAAGCCTTTACCATGAAAATACAATAGTAAATATAGAGTAATGTGAATGTTATGTGTGGTAAAGCCTTTACCATGAAAATACAATAGTATATATAGAGTAATGTGAATGCTATGTGAGATAAAGCCTTTACCATGAAAATACAATAGTAAATATAGAGTAATGTGAGATATTATGTGAGGTAAAGCCTTTACCATGAAAATACAATAGTATACATAGAGTAATGTGAATGTTATGTGAGATAAAGCCTTTACCATGAAAATACAATAGTATACATAGAGTAATGTGAATGTTATGTGAGATAAAGCCTTTACCATGAAAATACAATAGTATATATAGAGTAATGTGAATGCTATGTGAGATAAAGCCTTTACCATGAAAATACAATAGTATACATAGAGTAATGTGAATGTTATGTGTGGTAAAGCCTTTACCATGAAAATACAATAGTATACATAGAGTAATGTGAATGTTATGTGTGGTAAAGCCTTTACCATGAAAATACAATAGTAAATATAGAGTAATGTGAGATATTATGTGAGGTAAAGCCTTTACCATGAAAATACAATAGTATACATAGAGTAATGTGAATGTTATGTGAGATAAAGCCTTTACCATGAAAATACAATAGTAAATATAGAGTAATGTGAGATATTATGTGTGGTAAAGCCTTTACCATGAAAATACAATAGTAAATATAGAGTAATGTGAGATATTATGTGAGGTAAAGCCTTTACCATGAAAATACAATAGTAAATATAGAGTAATGTGAATGTTATGTGAGATAAAGCCTTTACCATGAAAATACAATAGTAAATATAGAGTAATGTGAGATATTATGTGTGGTAAAGCCTTTACCATGAAAATACAATAGTATATATAGAGTAATGTGAATGCTAAAGGGTTAAAGAAAAGGTTGACCTCGTCGGGATTTGAACTCAGAGCACAGAGAGCTGGAACAAATACCACAATGCACTCTACCTGAACATCCATGAGTTCCACTGGTCTCGCTGGATCAATTGGACCTACTGGAGGGTATGTATGAGGACTCCCCCACGACCCCCTCAGGAATAAGTGATCGAAGAAGAAGATTCTATAGTAAAACACACTTACTGTTTAGTTTGAAGGCACATGGCTTAGTGGTTAGAGCATTGGCCTTGCAATCGAAAGGTTGTGAGTTCAATTCTCAGACCGGGTGATGTGTTGTTTCCTTGAGCAAGACACTTTATTTCACATTGCTCCAGTTTACTCAGCTGTAGAAATGAGATGATAGGGACTGGGGTCCCTATCATTCCACTGTAAAGTGGTCGTGGAGGTGCCACGGCAAAAAAGCACCCAGCATGTAAATGAGGTTGGTGTTAGGAAGGGCATCCAGCTGTAGAAATCAAGCCAGAATCTGTTCCCGTCCCACCCTTGCAAGCAGGGAAAAGCGGACGTAAAATGAAATGATGGTGATGATGATTACTCTCTTTACTCTTCTACTCTTTTACCTGTTCCAGCCATCCGGCTGAGGCCATGCTGGGGCACTGCTTCAGTATATTTTAAAATATTTTAATAAATAATTTAGCTGGGAATCAACGTTTATCATTAATTGACCAACAGTTAACCCCTTAGCATTCACATTACTCTATATATACTATTGTATTTTCATGGTAAAGGCTTTACCTCACATAATATCTCACATACTATTGAATCTATGAGATTTTGAAAGTATTTATTTTGAGAACAATACCTTAACATCAGTATGAGTGGCCAGTTACAGCCAGTTTCAACAGAAAGAGATAGAGAATTCTGGCTGGTTTTGGCCGGTTTGAACATTACAGGGTTAAAAATATAGATATAAATATAATGTGTAGTTACTTGTGTATGTAAAAGTAATAATAAAAATAATAAAAAACAGACGGCACAGTACATGGAAGAAATATATTAGTTTAACGCTTGAAATAACAGGAAGAGAGTCTTAATGTTTCGGAGTACTTACTTGGTGAATTAAATCATCCAGCTGGAATTCTGTGTAGTAACCAGGAGCAGCAGACGATGCCCGAATAGCTTCCCATAACTGATATTTACAACTTCCAGGGTATTGAGAGTAAACTCCCGAGGGCAGATTATATGTTCGAAATACGTAGTTCTTCATTTTGGCCATATTAACAACACATGACAAAGCAGACATCTAAGACAGAAAATATGTCACAATTTCATTTCATTAACCCTTTTAATATCAACCCCAATCCCCATTCAAAATTATCCCAATTTTAACCCTTTAGCATTCGTATTATTTTATCAAATCCCGCCGAGCTTAACTTTGCCTTTCATCCTTACGGGGTCGATAAAATAAAGTACCAGTGGTGCGCTGGGGTAATTGCTGGCCTTGTGCCAAAAGTAGAAACAATTATTTTATATTTACTGAAATGGCAGTATCGGTAGAGGGTCGGACGCCATACTTTGCAGCATAGAGTTACGGCTCTTTATGATCTGAGCTCAAATCCCGCCGAGGTTAACTTTGCCTTTCATCCTTACGGGGGTCGATAAAATAAAGTACCAGTAATGCGCTGGGGTAATTGCTGGCCTTGTGACAAAAGTATAAACAATTATTTTATATTTACTATGGCGGTGGATTGGCAGTATCGGTAGAGGGTCGGACGCCATTCTTTGACGCATAGAGTTATGGCCCTTGCCATTCTGAGTTCAAATCCTGCCGAGGTTAACTTTGCCTTTCATCCTTACGGGGGTCGATAAAATAAAGTACCAGTAATGCGCTGGGGTAATTGCTGGCCTTGTGACAAAAGTATAAACAATTATTTTATATTTACTATGGCGGTGGATTGGCAGTATCGGTAGAGGGTCGGACGCCATTCTTTGACGCATAGAGTTATGGCCCTTGCCATTCTGAGTTCAAATCCTGCCGAGGTTAACTTTGCCTTTCATCCTTACGGGGGTCGATAAAATAAAGTACCAGTAATGCGCTGGGGTAATTGCTGGCCTTGTGCCAACAAGTAGAAACAATAATTATCTCATATACTATCGAATCTACAAGATTTTGATATTATTTATTTTATATAATAATGAAATTATTGTGTACAGTGCTCAGGTGCACTACAACTCATCAAAGGTGTATATATGTAGGGTGGTTGTTTGTCTGTGTGTGTGTATGCCTCTGTCTCTCTCTCTCTCTCTCTCACTCTCTGTATACCTCTGTCTTTCTCTGTGTATGTGTATGCCTCTGTCTCTCTCTCTCTTTCTCTCTTGAGAACAATACCTTAACTGTGCCTTCACTAATAATGGTTGCAGAGGTAGCCACAAGGCCAACAATTTTGAAGGGAGGGGAAAGTCGATTAAATCTACCCCAGTCCAATACTTGTACTTCATTTTATCGATGAAAGGCAAAGCTAACTTCAGCAGGATCTGAACTCAGAACGTAAAGGGCCATAACTCCATGTTGCAAAGCATGGTGTCTGACGCTCTACCGATACTGCCAGTCCACTGCCCTTATACCTTCACTAACAATGGTTTCTACTTTAGGCACAAGGCCAGCAATTTTGGAGGGAAGGAGGGGAAGGTCGATTAAATCGACCCCCCTCCCAGTGCATTACTGATACTTTATTTTATCGACCACGAAAGTATGAAAGGCAAAGCTAACCTCGGCGGGATTTGAACTCAGAGTGTAAAGGGCCACATTGTATAATAAATGCCTTACACCACTATATTTTTGGTGTCCCCACCTAGTGAGGTGTGTAGCTGAGTGGTAAGATTGTTGGTAAAGATGTAAAGCAAAATTGACCTCAGTTCAATTTAAAATCAGAATGTAAAGAGTTTCAATTAAACATTGCAAAACATTTTTGTTAAATTCTCTACTATTTCTGCCAATTCCATTAGTGATATATGAAAAAAACTATTATGTTAGGTTTTATGGTTGTCTTCCTTCACTAAAGAAGATTTATGAAGGGACCTGCCCACATTTAATGCAGATTTACTGGTGACTGACAGGACCAATAACAGACACAATGACAGCAGCTGCAAGACAAGAGAAATTCTGTTCTGGGCTTCGTATTGTTGTGATATGTTTCTTCCTCCTCCTTCTTTTGTCCTCAATATCATCCCACGGAACATTCTGAACAGAGGAAACAGGCTGTATGTATGGCAAATCACCAGATTACTGATCAGGCTGGATATGTTGTGTTACTAGGTCACATGATCAGAGCTCACATCAGCCCAATGAGAATTCCCAACAGAGGAAACAGGCTGTATGTATTGTGTGTCAGCAGATCACATGATCAGAGCTCACATCAGCCCAGTAAGACTTCTCAACGGAAGGAACAGGCAGGTATATGGTGTGTCAGCAGATCGCATGATCACAGCTTACATCAGCCCAATGAGAATTCTCAACAGAGGAAACAGGTTGGACATGTTGTGTTACTAGGTCACGTGATCAGAGATTACATCAGCCCACTTTTCTAGAATATTACAAACCTTGTGAATAACATTTACTATGTTACTATAACAACATTAAAAACATTTGTTTAAAAAAAAAACCTATAAATCTAAAATGAAAAAATGTTTACTTACTTTGGGACAATCAGGTTTTTGAGAAAATTTGGACATAATGGTATCACCAGCATGGTTCCTTAAATGAATAACATAGAATACAAGGTTTCACAACACAAAATATACTTTCATATACTTTAATATTTTGAACTTAGTTTTATTTTGAACTTAGTTTTATTTTGAACTTTAGTTTCAAGACTAAACTGTAATTGAACTAAGAATCTATATTTTTAAACAAAGTATATGTAGACCAAACCATCGATGAAGGGAGGTAGATTTAAGTCTAAATTAAATTATAAATTATAAATTTATATCCGAATTGAGAGATCACAGCTCCGATACTATGGGCATGTGGTTAGAATGTCTCAGGAAAGAATCACTGGACAGATTTTATGGGCAAAACCAACCGGCAGGAGACCCAGGGGTAGACCCTGAGCAAGATGGTTGGTCTGGTATCACGTGGTTATCCAGCCAGATCAGTTGGAGATGGTTGCTTCTGACAAGACCCACTGAGAGAAGTGTTTGAGAACTCTGCCTCCAACACCCTCTCAGGAATAAGTGGTCGAAGAAGATATATGTATGTATCTTTATACGTCTGTATGCATGCATGCATGTATGTATGTATGTGTGTATGTGTGTGTATGTATGTATATGTGTGGATGTATATATACATGTATGTATGTGATTTTACAAGTGTAAGATTGAAATTTTATTCATTTCTGTAGGTAGCCAGATTTTTATTTCAAGGATATAATTACATAAAGATAATTGAAGTGTCTCTAATTAAAACAAAACACACTATTAAAGGAAACAAAAAAGGAGGAAAAAACAAAGGAAATGAAAAGACAAAAAAGAAAAAAGGATCCAGCAACAAAAAGGTGTGTGGGGGGGGGGGGGGGGGGGGGGGGCAGACACTACACTCCTGTCTGGGAAGTGCCTCAGCGTGCCCCACAGACATCATGGCTAAGGTGTTACTGCAGAGAATGGCCAGAGACACCCACTGCACCAGCCACCCCAGTTCAAATCATCCAAATCATTAACTTAAAAATTAACATCATCATCAGAAGGGATGTTGCTTCTGACAGGACCCACTTGAAGGAGTGTTTGAGGACTCTGGCCCCACACGACCCTAAGAAGAAGTAGTAGTAGTAGTAGTAGTAGTAGTAGTAGTAGTAGTAGTTTTGCTAGAGAGTGACCACTCCATTGTTCAAAGCCAGTCAAGCATAACTCCCCATCAGCATATGTATGTATATATATATATATATCATCATCATCATCACTGTTTTACATCCGTTCTTCCACGCTAGCATGGGTTAGGCGGATGTCCTGTTGTGGGCAGTGCCTGGTCAGCTGACCTTGTCTTGCTCATACAGGAACTGACTCTGGCTTGATTTCTACAGCTGGATGCCCTTCCTAACACCAACCTCATTTACAGTGAGTGCTGGGTATTTTTTTCCGTGGTGCCTACACATCCACTTTACAGTGTGGGCTGGGTGCTTTTTTGCTGTGGCACCTCCACGACCACTTTACAGTGGGAGGGTGTGGTGGCTTATGTAGAAATATATGTATATATAATATTATATATTAAAATTAAATGAGAAAAACTAATTCTGGAAGTATAAACAAGATAGACAAAAAAGTATTCTATCTAACGTTGCTTATATATATGTATGTGTGTGTGTGTGCGTGTGCAAAAAGCAAACAGAAATAACAAAGCAAGACACAGTACAATGAAGAACATAAAGGGACGTAACTATATGCTGCAAAGCATGTTGTCTGACACTCTACTGATTCTGCCAATCCACCGCCTTCATGATAATACAATAATAAGAATACAACCTAAACAATATATGTTTATCTCGTTAGCATTTAAACTGGCCATATCCAGCCAGAATTCTCTCACCTCATTCTGTTCAAATCAGCCATAACTAGCCACTTATACTCATGTTAAGGTATTGTTTTCAAAATAAATAATATCAAAATTTCACAGATTCGATATTATGTGAGGTAAAGCCTTAACTATGAAAATACATAGAGTAATGTAAATGGTAAAAGGTTAAAATATCAGGTAATTTTTAAAAAAACACAAACTCACCTTAGAATATCTTCCCAGACTTTTGTATCATAGAAAGCATGACTCCACATAAGATGACCAGTCCCAACAAACTTGTTCCGTGTAAACATACTTTGGCTAATATTCTTGTATAGCCTACAACATTCATCAGGTGGAATCCGGTAAAGCATGATCAACCCGAGCATTAGAGCTCCGGTACTAACACCGCAAACATAGTCAAACAGTTTCCATAAATCGGTTTTACAAGCTTCTTGTAATTTGCATAATGTTTCAAGGGCAATTACACCTCTGTAAAAAAAAAAATTAAAAAAATTAAAAAGAAGTATTAAAAATAAACATTTTGGGAAGATTCTGTTTTACTGTGTTGGCAATAACTGGGTGGTTTTATTAACCTTCAACACGCTGTTGGCGACAAATTGCGACAAGAGAGTAATTTCCCCTTAATACACTTTATTTCACATAATTATCTCACATAATATCAAACGGCTTTCGTCCCCTCATGTCTAAGAGCACGCGCCTTAGCTCTGACTAGGTAGCCTTCGTGCTTAGCATTGAAGAATTGGTCTAGGGCCAATCTCATCGCAAGAATGTCGGTTGCGATACCTTTGCTAATTGCCTCTCTAGTTTTTTCCCACTAGTTTCCTCTGTACTCTAGTTTTCTCTATTGCTACAGCTTTGCTAAATCTTATTGATTCTACTTTAATTGCGCTTATTAATAATTGTTTCTACTTTTGGCACAAGGCCAGCAAATTACCCAGTACATTACTGGTACTTTATTTTATCGATCCCGTAAGGCTGAAAGGCAAAGTTAACCTCGGCGGGGTTTGAACGCAGAATGGCAAGGGCCGTAACTCTATGCGTCAAAGCATGGCGTCCGACCCTCTACCGATACTGCCAACCCACCGCCCTTTTTTTGCGCTTATTAATAATAATAATAGATTTAAAGCTTACCTCGTTCCGCCACCGTCTATTGATAATATTCTGATACCTCTTCCTTTAGGGGGTAAAACATAGCCCACTAGACTAAGAGCTTCATAAGCACGAGACCGAATACTTGGTACCTCTGACTGTGACATCCGTAATAACACATTCACAGCACCAGCCTGTAAAAAAAAAAAAAAACATTAGCATCATCATTATTATCATTGAGGGTGGAGAGAGAAGTGCTGCCGCCCCCCCTCCCCCTCTCCCTCCCCAGTACATTTGCTGAAAGGTGGGTGTCTGTGGCGAGAATGGCCCGTGTAAATGGGCCTACTCTGATCATGCGCCTGTAGACTGGTGAATTTGAGGAGCAGGGGGAGGTGCACTTGAAGAGTCGGGTGGTTCAGGATTGGTGGGGTACCCGAATCAATCCTGGGTGGTTACCCCCCCCCCCCCCACACACACACACACATTGAGTAATTTTCATTGTTGTATTTTTCTTGTTTATTGTTATTGTTTTCCTATTTTTTACTCGATTTTTGTGTGAAACCCCAACTGTCCCCCGTCTATTGTATTGTCCCCTATATGTTGGCCCTTGTGGCCAATAAATGAAACTATTATTATTATTACTATCATAACTCTATGCTGCAAAGCATGTTGTAGGTAGAGCATCAGACATGATACTTTGCAGCATAGAGTTATGGCACTTTACGTTCTGAACTCATATCCCGCCGAGGTTAGCTTTGCCAGTAATACACTGAGATAATTGCTGGCCTTGTGCCAAAAGTAGAAACATTATTATTATTATTATCATTATAATTGTTTATACTTTAGGCACAAGGCCAGCAAATACCCAGTGTATTACTGGTACTTTAATTTATAATCTGTTCAATACTTTCATATACAAATTTTTCCACAGCACCACAAGGGGCACCTTTCTTTTCTTTTTCCTCTAAATTTCTGTCCATTTTTAGTATTAAAAAATATATTAAATAATAATAATGCAAATTATTGTGTACAGTGCTCAGATGCACTACAACTCATAAAAGGTGCATGTATAGTACATAGAATAATGTACAAATGTCAGGAAAGTGAACAGTGTATGAGTCATGATATACATGTGTATGGAGGGGGAATATCAGGTGTAGTGTTGACAAATTTCAGGAAGCATGGAACTTTGACCAAGCTTAATTTTCTTTTTTCCATTTTAAACTGTAACCCTTTAGCATTTAGATTACTCTATATATATTATTATATTTTCATTGTAAAGGCTTTACCTCACATAATATCAAATGAATGAGATTTTGATGTTATTTATTTTGAGAACAATACTTTAACATCACTATGAACAGCCAGTTTGAAGAGAAAGAGATAAGAGAATTTTGGCCGAATAGAGCTGGTTTAAATGCTAAGGGGTTAAAAGTTGATACCAAGGTATCAAATAGAAAATATAGATTCAATTCGCAGCTGATACTCTTTCTTTTCTTTTTCCTCTAAATTTCTGACCATTTTTTTAGCTTTAAAAAAATATATTCTTTGACCAAGCTTAATTTTTCTTTTTTTTTCTATTTTAAACTTTTTTTAAAAAATCAAAAGTTATAAAATTTACCTTTTTTACAATGGACCGAGAAGCAGGATATATCATGAGGTGCTTGTTTAAATCATCTATCCTCGTTGTTTTTGATGAAATTGACTGGGCCAACTTCAGATTGTTCACTAAAGCACGAGATCTGTTTTCAACCGCAGTCCGTGAAATAAAATCTTTTCGTATCACAGGTTTTTTTTTTACATCTGTTTTCTCTTCATCAAGATCTTTTCTCACAGACACCCAGGAAACCAGTTTGTTGAGATTTGCTTCGTTTTTTTTTAAATCATTTGGTGCAGCAACTTTAGGTTTTGTAGTAGCTGGAAAATTTTTCTTGGATTCATAAAAAGAAGCTACACTTTCATGTGTCTCCATCATCATTTCTTCAAAAGTAGACAAATCTTTCTTGTTTTTATGAGTGCTGACAGATGGTTTTTTGGAAGAGGAGTCCTTTGTATTCTTAACATATTTTATGTTTTCCAAATAAGTTTCAATGAATTTATAATAATGTTTTATCATTTGATTGATGTCAGTTTCACGTAGTGCTGTTACATTACCAAAATTATTTGTCTTTTTTACTAAACTTTTCAGTTGGTCTTTGACAGAATACATAAAGTCGTGTTTCTTTTTTGAAGTAACATCTTTCGTGACTGTTCTAAAGTGAATTGTAGAAGTATTAGAGCATTTTGGATCAAGTTCTATACCATTAGCAGATACAGACCAACTTTTTGGCATGCAGAAAATGAATTGTTTTTGTTTCTGAACCATACAGTTTGGAACGCTTCGAATGCTGGACATTTTTTCTTCATTCCAATATCTGAAAAAAGAAAATGTATAGTTTCTGTAAAATGGAATATCCATTTTATTAACATCACCTTAAGAAATACAATTATTTAGAGACAATATTCACATAAATATGAAAAACTAAATCTGAATGCTTGTAAAAACCTTACAATATGACAACCTGACTAACTTTATAATGAGACAGCCTGTCTAACCTTATGATATGACAGCCTGTCTAACCTTATGATATGACAGCCTGTCTAACCTTACAATATGACAACCTGACTAACCTTATAATGAGACAGCCTGTCTAACCTTATAATATGACAGCCTGTCTAACCTTATAATATGACAGCCTGTCTAACCTTATAATATGACAGCCTGTCTAACCTTATGATATGACAGCCTGTCTAACCTTATGATATGACAACCTGTCTAACCTTATAAGACAGCCTGACTAACCTTATGATAGGACAACCTGACTAACCTTATAACATGACAGCCTGTCTAACCTTATGATATGACAACCTGACTAACCTTATAATGAGAACCTGACTAACCTTATAACATGACAGCCTGTCTAACCTTATATGACAGCCTGTCTAACCTTATAATAAGACAGCCTGTCTAACCTTATAATAAGACAGCCTGTCTAACCTTATAATATGACAGCCTGACTAACCTTATAATGAGACAGCCTGACTAACCTTTTAATATGACAGCCTGTCTAACCTTATAACATGACAACTTGTCTAACCTTACAGCAGGACAGCCTGACTAACCTTATAACATGATAGCCTGTCTAACCTTATGATATGACAGCATGGAAAATGGCTGTTAAATGGCAATGATGATTATATATATATATTGCTGATTGATTATTTATAATACTTAGAGTTCAATGAGGCGAAGCAGATACAATAAATAACAAACTTGTGGCATTAGACAGTAGGTAGGTGTTTTATAGTAGCAGTCTTTATATCCGATGTCACTGTGTGATTTATTTAAGCAACTTCTTGCTATACATGGAGCCAAGGTAGACTTTCAAAAGACTCATGGAATCATTTGTTTGAAACAAGTTGATGAAATATTTACTTAGCAATGAAGTTGTGTTAGATTATCAAGATATGTTTATTACAAAGCAGTTACTCCGCAGCCTTTCTAACTATATGTGATTTGTGTTGTTTATCAATCAGAGGGAAATGGACAGTTTCTATGGCCTTTGTATAACCTCTCATGGGTGAAACTGATAAAGTTGTTTTTGAACTTTTGTAGTTTGGTAACTGAAGGAAGAATGTATCAGAAGTGGGATCCACGTGGCTGCATCTCTAAGGGAGAGGGAAGGAATCATTGAGTAAATTGTTTAGTGCAACAGTCATCAACCGGCGGTCCGTGGACCACCTGTGGTCCAAGACAAAATTTTGGTGGTCCGCAGAAAAATTTGGACATTATTTGCAATTTTTATGTTTTATTAATAATTGTTTCTACTTTTGGCACAAGGCCAGCAATTAGCCCCAGTACATTACTGGTACTTTATTTTATTAACCCTGAAAGGATGAAAGGCAAAGTTAACCTCGGCGGGATTTGAACTCAAAACATAAAGGGCCATAACTCTATGCTGCAAAGTATGGTGTCTGACGCTCTACTGATATTGTCAATTCACCGCCTTATTAATAATAAAACAAAAATAATATTCGGTTAAAATATATTTTATAACCCCACTAAAAAATGTTTTAATAGGTACATTTCATATTAATAAAATGGAAGTTCTCTGATAATTATTTTACAAATATATTTATCTTTTTTTTTTAAATTCATATTAGTGGTCTGCGGGATTTAAAATAATGAATTTAGTGGTCTGTGAGGTCTGAAATGTTGGCGACCACTGGTTTAGTGTGTGTTCTGGAGAGCGAAACAGTTGAGGAGGTGTCAAGAAGAGAAAAGACATGGCATTGTGTTGGCTTACATAGAAGAGATATACAGTTTGTTTGTTCAGAGGTAGATACAACAACCATTGAAGTTGTAGTAGAGAAGTGGCAGAGAAAAAGTAGTATGTCTATGAGGTAGTAGTTGTAGTGTTTTGCTGGTTGGATCTTCGCCAAACATAACTCTTTCTTTTGACGCACACAGTATTGTTTATTTGTACATTTGCTTCCGAAATGTTAGCAGTACTTTAATTTAACCTTTTAACATTTACATTATATTTACTATTGTATTTTCGCATATTGTATCTCACATAATATTGAATCTATGAGATTTTGATTTTATGTATTTTGAGAACAATACCTTAAAACCAATACAAATGGCCAGTTACAGCCAGTTTGAACAGAAAGAGGTGAGAGAATTCTGGCCGAATACACCCGGTTTAACCCTTTAGCATTTACATTACTCTATATTTACTATTGTATTTTCATAGTAAACACTTTATTTCACATAATATTGAATTTACAAGATTTTGATATTTATTTTGAGAACAATACCTTAAAGCCAGTTTGAACTAAAAGAGGTGAGAGAATTCTGGCCGAATATGGCCGGTTTAAATGCTAAAGGGTTAAGAGAGTGTTGGATAATATGCTGAGTTGTATTTGTTCTGTCTCTCTGTGCTCTGAGTTCAAATCCCACTGAGGTAAATTTTGCCTTTCATACCTTTGAGGTTGATAAATGAAATATCGGTCCACGGCAGTAGATTGGCAGAAATTATTTATTGGAGGAGTAAATACCCAAATTTGATTACCTTTTGAAACTACAAGCCTTTCATCTCATCATTAATACCACCTGGAAAAGTATAAAAATCTCAACTTCTGATTTCTCCCCTCCAATATATTTGAAATGGTAAAACTGTATCGAAATTTTATAATTTACTTATCTTCGCTATATCAATCAATTTGTGAAATGGGTCAGCACTAAATATACATAAATGTAATTGACAGTAGGTGACTGACATTCTGATAAATAATTTAATTGCTTTTTCCTGTGTTTATTTCAACTATTCAACTACCTAAATTACCAAATAAATCTTTGATGCCAGGAAAATGATTGAGAAAAGAGAAGGTGTAGCATCTTGCACAGGAAATAACAGAGTCTATGACAGAACAGCACAGCTCCCATGACTTTCGGAAACATTTTTTCACGCTCAGAGTTGCTGAAGCATGGAACAAACTACCTGCATCAGTTGTTAGCTGTCGAGACACTGCATCCTTTAAAACCTCCATGGAACAAACTACCTGCATCAGTTGTTAGCTGTTGAGACACTGCATCCTTTAAGGCCTCCATGGAACAAACTACCTGCATCAGTTGTTAGCTGTTGAGACACTGCATCCTTTAAAACCTCCATGGAACAAACTACCTGCATCAGTTGTTAGCTGTTGAGACACTGCATCCTTTAAAACCTCCATGGAACAAACTACCTGCATCAGTTGTTAGCTGTTGAGACACTGCATCCTTTAAAACCTCCATGGAACAAACTACCTGCATCAGTTGTTAGCTGTTGAGACACTGCATCCTTTAAGGCCTCCATGGAACAAACTACCTGCATCAGTTGTTAGCTGTTGAGACACTGCATCCTTTAAAACCTCCATGGAACAAACTACCTGCATCAGTTGTTAGCTGTTGAGACACTGCATCCTTTAAAACCTCCATGGAACAAACTACCTGCATCAGTTGTTAGCTGTTGAGACACTGCATCCTTTAAGGCCTCCATGCTTCCCGAGATCCGCCAACACTACAGCTAACACATACACACATGTACTTCCCTGACATTTGTGTATTATTCTATGTACTATACATACACCTTTGATGAGTTGTAGTGCACCTGAGCACTTTACACAATAATTTCATTATTATTATTATTATTATTATTATTATTAAGAACTATTCGTATTGATGATTCATCTGAAAATTAAACATTCTATCTATTCAAATATTGTGATTTCTCAGCTAAAGAACAAATGAAACGTAAGAACATTTGAGGACAGAAGACATAGTCAGAATAATTTGCTATACTTCAACATATAACTTTAAGTAGCAACCTCTCCGACTCTTGCTAGCAGGGAAACTGAGTGTTAAATGATAAAGATGTGGATCTACTATGTATTGTATGTGTATATATGGTCTTGTAACTCTTAAAGGAGTTGAAGGGATTCCATATCTCAATATGGTGTTTCTAGGGCATTTTAAAACCTGTGGCAGAGCCCATCTCCTCTCTAGGTCTGAATACAGCAGATTTCTTCCAGAGAAGGGTAGAGAGAGTGACAAAAAGGAAGTAAAAAATAGATATAGAGGAAAAATCGACCCCAGTACTAGACTCGAATGGATGAAAAACAAAGTTGACTCTCTCAAGAAGAAGACAAACAATACTATCTTTTACTGAACTTATATAAGTTCTTGTTAAACACCATGTCAACACTGAATGAGCAGACTTAAAATATAAGTCGTTGCAGCCGTGACCATCTCAACATTTAAAGGATATGTAGGACTACATTGTTTAATGTGTCCTTTCATTATTTAAGACAGAAGGGCGGTGAATTGGCAGTATCGGTAGAGGGTCGGACGCCTTGCTTTTGACGCATAGAGTTACGGCCCTTGCCATTCTGAGTTCAAATCCGGCCGAGGTTAACTTTGCCTTTCATCCTTATGGGGTCGATAAAATAAAGTACCAGTAATGTACTGGGTAATTGCTGGCCTTGTGCCAATAGTAGAAACAATTATTTAAGACAGTATCGGTAAAGGGTCAGACACCATGCTTTGCAAGCATTGAGTTACGGTCCTTTACGGTCTGAGTTCAAATCTTGCCGAGATTAACTTTGCCTTTCATTCTTACGGGGTCGATAAAATAAAGTACCAGTAACGCACTGGGGTTGATTTAATCGACTTTCCCCTCTCCCCAAATTACTGGCCTTGTGCCTATAGTAGAAACCATTATTTTAGACAGGGTCGGACGCCATGCTTTGTAGCATAGAGTGACCGTTCTTTATGATCTGAGTTCAGATCCCTCCGAGGTTAACTTTTCCTTTCCTCCTTACGGGATTAATAAAATAAAGTACCAGTAATGGACTGGGATAATTGCTGGCCTTGTGCCAAAAGTAGAAGCAATTATTTAAGACAGTACTGTCCCATTAGATGAAGATTTGGCTGCTATTAGTAAACTTAGGTTTCTCGTTGGCTCTAGTTTATACATTTGTAGCTTTAAATGACGTTATAATATATTGTTTCTACTTTTGACACAAGGCCAGTAATTATCCCAGTGCATTACAGGTACTTTATATTGTTTACCTTATTCTAGTGGAGCTAACAGTTGCCTGGAGGAAGAGGAGATGATGGAAGAGAGTGGGGAGAGGAAGAGAGCAAAGTACCAGAGGTTTGGGGAGGAGGGGGATTGTCGCAGGAACGGGAGGAAGACCGGATGCATGCCAGTGGAAGTTGACAGCTGCGGGTATACAGCTGGTTCCCTTAGCAAAGACTACGGAACTCTGGTCGTTATGGCGAACAAGCAGGAGGAAAGCCAACAGGAACAAGGTGGAAGGAGCAAGCAGACATGATATTATATTACATAGGAAAAAAACAACACATTTTTCAGCCTGTGGCTTGGCTTTAGAGACGTTTGGGGGAGTCCGGCCGCTGACTGCGAGGTTCCTTTCCTCACTGGCGGCTCGCCTAATAGAGGTGACTGGCGAATCTCGCGAGGGTGCTTGGCTGTTTCAGCGCATCAGCCCCGCCATCACCCGAGACAACGCTGCGAGTGTGCTGGCTTGCCTCAAAAATCATTAGAGAGGTTGCCCAGTACTCGCGACGTTGCTGTCTTTTGCTCTGGTGTTGGCTCCGTTGTTCACCCCTTCCTTTACATTTTCTTTAATATTGTAGCATTGAAGGAATATATCTTTCATTGTATCATCCTTTGTAGTGTTACCGAGGCATTTGTAATGTTATTTATGGATATATTTAAAACATATTTGTTATGTTATTCTACTGTAAATTTATTTTATGCTCTGTTTATATTTTCATTCTGAAGGAATTGCAAACGATTTGTAATGTTGTTTGTGCAACTATGAAGTAGTAATTGTATTATATGTGTTTATATTTTCATTCTGTAAGAATTATAAACAATTTGTAACGTTAAAAAAAAAAAAAAAACACAGAAAGCCTTGAACCCTCACAGACTGAACTCTATTGACAATGAACACAACCACAAGGATATGGTCCGCACGCGGAAGAGCCGAACCCCCACTGCCATCGCCTCCATCTCTCTCGCCCTCCCCATCACTCTGTATGGTGAGCAAATGGGGTCCTACGTGCTGGCCTCCCCACAGCCCCAGCGGACAGAATGGAGAAGGCGAGGATGGTAAGGGAGATGCGCTGGAAGAGCCCTTCCAACTCGCGAGACTCACACCTGTGGCTGGCCAGCTCGATGGCCATGGCTGAAGAGAAGTGACCGATGGGGTCAGTAGTATGTATGTAAATAGAACGTCGATTGCCCTAAGCCGTAAATATAACTGTTTCTACTTTAGGCACAAGGCCAGCAATTACCCAGTGCATTACTGGTACTTTATTTTATCGACCCCGTAAGGATGAAAGGCAAAGTCAACCTCGGCGGGATTTGAACTCAGATCGTAAAGGGACGTAACTATGCTGGAAAGCATGACGTCCGACCCTCTACCGATACTGCCAAAACACTCAGAAAATACACTGATCATTCCCGTTAAACCAGCCACCTACCCAGGTCCTGCGTTACCATATAGGCAAACTAGGCAGCCGTCTAGGGCGCTGGTTTCAGGGGGTGCATTTCTCCAAATCAACAACAATTTTGAAAAATGAATAAATAAATTTCAGTTTTATTGAGGGTCGTTTTTTATCCTGGTTTATTTCATACAGGGACAAATAAATGTTGAAAAAAATTTTTTTTTTAATTTATTGTTTATAAATTTTGAAATTGATATTTTCCATTGGGATCGCCAGAATCTAACCTTGCCTAGGGTGTCAGTCTGGCACCGGCCCTGCACCTACCCTCATCTCGAGATTCTGTAAACAAGTGGTTCTCAAAGTGGGTTCCGCAGAGGTGCGTGGGGTTGTGTGAAAAACGGTAGAGGAATATATTTATATTACGACCATATAACAGTATTAGACTTTGGGCTCCCCCCCCCAAAAAAGTTTCTGAACACAAAAAGGTTCAGCGTTTGAAAAAGTTTGGGAAACCCTGCTGTAAACAAACCACAAACCCATACCAGCCACCAATATGGAGCAGACAGATATTATCAAGCTGCTGCTGTCAAGACTATGCTTCATCAACTTCGATTCCATTACCTAGATGAGGTTGTATACTGTAAGATCCGAAACAAACAGTGACCCCCCAAGATACAACAATGACGATGTGTCCAAGCTTTTGTATCCGTGGATGTCTGAAGAAGGGCTCGATAAGTTCTTCAGATGTCTGATATGTTTAAAAGACTAACAGTAAATTAAATTTTTGAATAGATTTTTTTTTCTTTTATTATTTCTACTGCAAACATTTCATTCATTATTAAGTAAATAAAATTTCTGAACATTTAAAAAAAAATATTTCTATCACAAACATTTAATTATGGCTATCTTTATTTTTAAGCATTTTCGGCGTTGCCAAAGAAAGGATTTTTACTCTAATTAAACCTGATCACTTTCTTTTTAATAATTTTTCTACTTTTGGCACAAGGCCAGCAATTACGCCAGTGCATTACTGGTACTTTATTTTATCGACCCCCGTAAGAATGAAAAGCAAAGTTAACCTTTTTCTTTTCAATATGTTAATCCCTCCCGTTACAAACTCTCCTTTGACACTACTACGATTATATCAAGTAAAAACAGAAAAATAATCTCCTACTGACAGACTATAACAACTGTAATTGAGAAGTGTCAAGCGTATCTTTCTATCGTTGTTTTTCTTATAATTTTTAACACATAACGGGATCGAGTGACATAATAATACAATGAAAACATCTCATAGCTTCCCAAATATATATATATATATATATATATATATATATATATATATAGTAATAATAAATGTGAAGATTAAAATCCGAAAAGGGCTCGATATATATATAAATAATCCTTATCGAGCCCTTTTCGGATTTTAATCTTCACATTTATTATTACTATATATATATAGTAATAATAAATGTATATATAGTAATAATAAATGTATTATTACTATATATATATATATATAGTAATAATAAATGTGAAGATTAAAATATATATATATATTTCTCCTGATTAGCTTATTTGCTTTTTACCTTTATATATATATATATATATATATATATATAAAGGTAAAAAGCAAATAAGCTAATCAGGAGAAATATATATATATAGTAGACCCTGAATTAATATCATTTATTTTCTTATATTTGTAACGAGAACGAGTGACCGATTCATACAATGAAAACTAGATTCACAAATATATATATTACGTAAGTATTTATCTCATAACAAACAAACAGCTTAGTAAACAACAATATTTTATATAATTATCATTTCTTACATTGGCACAAGACCAAACAGTTAAGAAGTATCCTAGACAGATGTTATTGTTGTTTGGCCTTCAACGTATAGCTTATTCCTGCCGTGAACCCTTATCCTTTGGGTGTGATTCATCTCAGGTTATATTATCCAATATGTCCTTCCTTTTTTTAAGACAATAAGGTGTGATTTAAAAGAGAGTTGGCTGTTGTCTCTAGCAAGTTGAGCGAGCGTTGTCGGATAGATTAAATATTTTTGAAACGTTTCACTCAAAAGAAGTATAGAGGTGGAACTCATCACAGAATTATAAACAAGCATTTAGAATTATTAATAAATATTAGTAAAATACAATTAGAAGCGAATAAATAAATAAATAATATTATTTTATATTTCATATTCTTACCTTTCTTTTTTTTCAATTAAAATCTTAATCGGTCATTCATGCTTAAAACAATCTGCCGTTGAGAGGTGTGAGCACGCAAAATGATCAAACTACTTTGGTGGTTGGTAATCCAAATTTAGTTATGTATATTGTGTAATATTTGGCAGGTTGAAGGCTCTAGAAGGTGTGTCAAAACGGACATGAAGCCAAGTCTAAAATTAACGTTTCTAAGCTCGTTGTTCATTGGGTAGTCTGCTAAAAATGATATTGTTATTATAAACATGAGGAGATCAACCAAAATTGTCTTGAAGAATAAGTTTCGTTTTCTGTCTTCATTTTCATCGTTACATAATATCACGCATAAATATATATTTAACAATATAAATACAAAATATTGATGATATTAATTAACGAAAGACGTATTAGACATAAAAGGAAACGGTTATATTCTTTTGTTGAGAGAGAGAGTGTGTGTGTGGTGAAGGTTAATGCGGCTGTTTTTGTTGTTGTATGTGGTTATGAATTTCACTTTTTATTTTTGATATTTTTTCTTCTTTTTTTGTAGTTACAGTTGTTTAGTAATTACACATTAAAAAAAAATTGGAAAATAGATATATATATATATAAATTATACAATATGTAAAAATAAAAACGTTACAAGTCACGAAGATTTCTGTTAAACACTGTGGAAGGTAAGAAAAGAAAAAGTAATTAATATAAATAAAGAGTTATGTCCCTTGCTAATAAATAAATATATATATATATACCTTTCATTTTTATATATATAGAGAGAGAGAGAGAGGGGGGAAGGGGGACAGTGAGTTGGTAGAGATGTTAGCACGTTAGATAGAATGCTTTGTGGTATTTGAATCGGCTCTCTAAGTTCAAATCCCGTCGAGGTCAACTTTGCCTTACATCCATTTGAGGTCGATAAAAAAAAGGTACCAGTCAAGTACTGGAGTCGATTCTTCCTCTATTCTCGGATCTCGAATAATCTTTCCGCCCCGCTTATCAAATTTTCCTAATCTATCTCCGGTGAAATTTTATTTCTAGTGGTAGCATTCCTGCGACAATTGATTTTCTTTATACATTAAAAAAAACATTATACATGAGAAAAAAATACATTACTAGAAACCCCATACGTTATAAAATAAATAGGATGGATTGGGGTCTCAATATGTAAACTAAACAATTAATTCTGGTTTTTTGGTGTTGTTGTTTTTCTTTAATCAACCGAAACAACGTAGAAAAATGACCGATTTTCCACACACACACCACCCGCTTATTTCAATTCCTCCTTCCTTTTATTCTCTCACTTTCTATCCTTCTCTAAAGGGAATCTATGAAAAGGAATGGGCTCCGTAAGATTTTTTAAATGCCATAGAAACGCTGTAAGTTAATACGGGACAGCTACCACTCCCTCGGGAGTTACGGGACCATGTAAGTATGTATATATATATAAATATCTATATATATATATATATATAATCCTGGGTAACCACAGTAAGTAAGGTACTCAATACATAGCAGAATGTAAATATTTAATATAGAAATGGCTTCTACAGGAGTAGCACTGATTTCCTTAGAATGAAACAGTTCTAGTCTCGTAGAAGCCATTTCTATATAGATGTGTGCGTGTGCGTGTACACTCACACATGCATACATTTTCACATAAAAGCGTGGTCGTAAGCACAGCACAACCTTCATATACTGTTCACTTGTACATACATACAATAACCCTTCCCATAATGTCACGGTCTAACACACATATAGACAAACAAACGCATTTTTAAATGCCTCTATTGAAAATGTTCTCTCTCTCTCTCTCTCTCTCTCTCTCTAAATATATATATCGTCATCATTACCAGCTTAAAACTTTAAATATAGGAGACCATCATATTTGTATAAGGGGTCTTCGATTTGGATAATATATATCATCATTATTTTAAATGTGAAGACTAAAATCCGAAGAGGGCTCGATAAGGATTATATATTCATATGTATATATAAAAACCCGCTGGAGGTTTAACCCTGCGATGGACTGGCGTCCTGTCCAGGGGGGAGTCTTGAACTCTCAGTCGCTTCACGCCATGAAACCGGGATAAGCACCGGCCAAATGAGCCTTCTGGCTTAAGACAGACTTTAGACTTACGGCCTGCCCGCCCAGCCAGTGGGATGGCGTCATCGTATGGCTAAAACAGCACGTGCTGTGACCAGCGGCATCAAATAGTGCCCGACAGACTGGTCGGTCAAGGTGATCAAGGTGATATAAAAACCCGTAGAGCAAATATTTATTATATGTACAGATTAAAGTTTAAGCAAAGAATCTTCTTTCAGAAGATCCTGTAAGGGGTGAAAGCAGCGATTCTTGCTTAAACTTTAACCTGTACTTATAATAAATATATATATATATATATAGTGATGAAACATAAGTCAATTGCATGAACTCATAATCCTTTATTTACTGCTATATATATTTCGATGATAGCCATTGAATGGCTATGACCTCATCAGGCAGTTAGTCAGTTCTTAGATATGCCAGCTCTGTGTTTATAGTGTTGATGGTATCAGAGCCTTGGGACATATGAGCTTGTTAGGAATAATTTAATGTTGTCAGCAGGAATAGTCTTGATTCTCATTGGTCAGTTTGTAGATGGTAGAGGCAGGTGGTGTTGTAAAGTTCAAACCGTCAGGCAAGATGACAATAGTTCCATATGACTGATTTTCACAAAAAGCATTCCTGGTCAGATATATGTCTGTGAATATTTTAATTATTTAAAAATTATTTTTAAGTAAACATGATTTTTAAATTCCGACCTTGCACACTTGCACCTCTCTAAGACAATGTCACTGGATCAAGATCTTTGGCTCCACGCAGTAATATAGAAGACCCGCCTTCTATACATGCAAAGTTAACCTACAGACAGTAGACTCCTCCAAACAAAACATACACCCAAACCCACTACCCCTACTCCATCCTAAAAAAAAAAAAATACACAGTCCATGCTGTAAAGTTGTCATGTAGGTAACACAGTAAAAAACTCCCAGTCCACACTGTAAATGTGGTTGGTGTTAGGAAGGGCATCCAGCCGTAGAAAACCTGCCAGATAGTCCTATACGAGCGAGACACAGTCACCTAACCAATCTTGCCTCAAATGGGACAATTCCATCTAGCCCATGCTAGTGTGGAAGATAGATTTTTAACGATGATGATAATGATGTTAAGTGAACCAACAGATTATGGATGGTCTAGTTTCATACTAATATCAAATGAAAGGTTAAATTGTTTTTATCCAGATAGATTGGTAAAATTAACTTTGTATTCCTGTGTGTATAGGATAATATCCAGCTTTGAATATCTTATGTTTGTTATTAACCCTTTTAATGTTCAAACCGGCCAGAATTCTCTACCTCTTTCTGTTGAAACTGGTTGTAACTGGTCGCTCAAACTGATGTTAAGGTATTGTTCTCAAAATAAATACTTTCAAAATCTCATAGATTCGATATTATGTGAGATAAAGCCTTTACCATGAAAATATAATAGTATATATAGAGTAATGTGAATGGTAAAGGGTTAATTTGGTGATGTTAAGAGCATCTGTAGTGTGTTTGAAGATATATGATTTGGGTTCTCTTCAGTCTTCTTCTTCTTCTTTACCCACTTATTCCTGAGAGGGTCTTGGGGCAAAGTCCTCAAACACTTCTTCCAGCGGGTCCTGTCAGAAGCAACCGTCTCCAACTGATCTGGCTGGATCCCCAAGCAAGATCAGCCAAGCTCATGGACATTATCCAACCGTCTTGCTCGGGGTCTACCTCTGGGTCTCCTGTGACTGATTTTGCCCTAAAATCTGTTCAGCAATTCTTTCTTGAGACATCCTAACCACATGCATATAGTACCAAACTAAGAAATTATTAACAGTTCTATAAGAGATTGAAAGGAACCAAACTATGATAGCTTGGGTACTCTTTCAGGTAGGCCTTTACAAAGTTATTCAAACTAACAGAAATTGCAACCAAATCTCTTACAAATCATCTACTTTATCCTTTAAAATAACGAAGGACACATTAGACAATGTAGTCTCTTCTATGAAAATAGATAGGATAGACATGGTTGGAAGGCCTTTGATCAAGCTCTACTTGGTCAGGAATAGCTCAGACTAAGCAACTCCAACCAGTGGTTATGTTATGAAATTCAAAGACATAGAAAGTAAAGTAAAGGCTGAGAGGGTTTGAATAAAAAAAAGAAATAAAATTGAATTATGTAATACATAGGATCTGTCTGTATGTTGACTTGTCTGCCCCTAACACCATTGTATTTAAATTGATATTTACTAATGTGACAAACACAGCTTGAAGAAATACAGCTGCTGTTGCATCATCATCATCATCCATTTTCCACGCTAGCATGGGTTAGACGGTTTTGTTCCATTTGAGGCAGGATTGGTCAGAAGACTGTCTCGTTCTTACAGTACTGTACCTGGCAGGTTTACTACGGCTGGATGCCCTTCCTAACACCAACCACATTTACAGTGTGGACTGGGAGCCTTTTTACCATGTCTCCTACACGACCACTTTACAGTGTGGACTGGGAGCCTTTTTACTATGTCTCCTACGTGACCACTTTACAGTGTGGACTGGGAGCCTTTTTACTGAGTCTCCTACACGACCACTTTACAGTGTGGGCTGGGAGCCTTTTTACCAGCTCTCCTACACAACCACTTTACAGTGTGAGCTGGGAGCCTTTTTACCGAGTCTCCTACACAACCACTTTACAGTGTGGACTGGGAGCGTTTTGTTGTGTCACCGACACAACCACTTTACAGTGGACGGAAATGGAAGAATGGAGTAGGGTGGGGTGGGGTGTATATTGGGTTAAGAGGTGCCTACTGACGGTAGGTTTAAGTTTGTATGCAAGGGAAGGCGGTTCTTCTGTATATATTTGAATATAAGCTGAGGAACATATAACCAAAAAATCGATGGTAAAATAGGGCTGGGTGGTGGTGGTGGTGGTGGTGGTGGCTTATATTCACCATCTAAACATATATTGATTAGCTACCTTGACTTCTAAACGGGGTCAGGATATTTTTCCATTTCCCTGACATGAAATAGTGGGGGCAGATTATATTTGAGTATATATGGTATATTACTATATTGAGGGAGGAATCAATGGTGTAGAGTTGATCTAAGATGAGTATATCTATAGGCTAGAAGTAACAGTGAGCTAGAATTATTAGAGATGAGTTTAATATTACTGTCAAGACTAACATTTATATTGTGAACAATACTGGATTAACCAGAATGTAAGATACATCTTGAAATGTGATGATATTTGCATGCATGTATGGTCCTGTATCTCCTGTAGAAGTTATCTAAGTCTAAAGTCTGTCTTAAGCCAGAATGTTCATTAGGCCGGTGCTTATCCCCGGTTTCGTGACATGGAGCGACTGAGAGTACAAGACTCCCCTCACCCCTGGACAGGATGCCAGTCCATCGCAGAGCTAAACTCCCAGCTATTGCTGGTACTCATTTTTTGCTGAGTATACAGGAACAACATGAAATGAAGTGTTTTGCTCAAGAACACAACACAGAACCCAGGAATCGAACCCACGACATTATGATCGTAAGTCCAACACCCTTACCACTATGCCACGGGCCTCCACGTAGGAGTTATAGGAATGCCATAGTGACATACAGCGTTTCTTGGCCATTTTTAAACCTGGTGGTTCCCAATCCTCTTCAGGTCTGAATACAGCAGATTTCTTCCAGAGAAAGATAAAGAGTGAGAGAATGAAAGTGAGAAAAAGATATAGAGGAATAATCGACCCAGTATTTGACTGGTACCTTTTTATCGACCTTGAATGGATGAAAGGCAAAGCTGACCTCAGCAGGATTTGAACTCAGTGAGCAGAGAGCTGGATCAAATATTACAAAGCATTCTGGCACATGGCTTAGTGGTTAGAGCATTGGCCTTGCAATCGAAAGGTTGTTAGTTCAATTCTCAGACCGGGTGATGTGTTGTTTCCTTGAGCAAGACACTTTATTTCACATTGCTCCAGTTTACTCAGCTGTAGAAATGAGATGATAGGGACTGGGGTCCATATCATATCCACTGCAAAGTGGTCGTGCAGGTGCCACGGCAAAAAAGCACCCAGCACTCACTGTAAATGAGGTTGGTGTTAGGAAGGGCATCCAGCTGTAGAAATCAAGCCAGAATCAGTTCCCGTCCCACCCTTGCAAGCAGGGAAAAAGCGGACGTAAAATGAAATGATGATGATGATGATGATTCTATCCAACATTCTAACGACTCTGCCAATTCGCCACTATGATAGCTATTAAGGCTTAGATCACTAATTTAATGATATACACTACATTAGACTGGTTTTCATGTCCTAAGGTTAGACCAACCAGGCATCTACGTTTTGTTTGGGGCTTGGTTTCTATGGCTGGATGCTCTTCCTAATGCCAACCACTTTACAGTGAGTACTGTGAGTATTTTAGCATGGCACCCCTACTAACACCCTAAAGGTAGACTGAGTGTTTGTTTTTTTATCCACCAGCCTGTATTGTGAGCATTTTATTTTTTTTTGTAGTACCAGCATTAACAGCTTACATGGTGGACTTTTTTTTATCCAGAGTCAATACACCTAATTCTCAGGTCACTTACTTATAAACAGCTACCACCTGAAAGTCCAATCCATTGAACTCTAAATTTGAACCAGGTGGATTCTTAGTTCCTCACTATGAGGGTCGACTAAAAAGTTCATAGGTTGACTATGAAGGGGCGATGCTAGAGTGGTGAAATCTTACATGCATTAATTTCAAACTCTTCTTATTAATGACTGCATGGTTTCTTTCCAGGGACTATGTTGAAAAATAAGTTTCATTTTGTCATTCCATGAGAGTATCTTGGTCGCCTATGAACTTTTCAACCGACACTCGACACTTTTTATTAGTAACTGCATTGTTTCTTTGCAGGGATCATATTAAAAAACCGAACCTCATTTGGTCATTCCATGAGAGTCTCTTGGTCAGCCTATGAACTTTTAAGCTGACCCTCGACACTTTATTAGTAACTGCATTGTTTCTTTGCAGGGATCATGTTAAAAATGGAACCTCATTTGGTCATTCCATGAGAGTATCTTGGTCGCCTATGAACTTTTCAATCGACACTCAACACTTTTTATTAGTAACTGCATTGCTTCTTTGCAGGGATCATGTTAAAAATGGAACCTCATTTGGTCATTCCATGAGAGTATCTTGGTCGCCTATGAACTTTTCAATCGACACTCAACACTTTTTATTAGTAACTGCATTGTTTCTTTGCAGGGATCATATTAAAAAACCGAACCTCATTTGGTCATTCCATGAGAGTCTCTTGGTCAGCCTATGAACTTTTAAGCTGACCCACAAATGGGCTTTCTCCACAAATGTCCCTCGGAAGTCTCCCCCCTATTGGGGAATTTTTCTTTGTTATTTTATTTCATCCTCTGTTTTTTTACACGCAGAAATGCCCATTTGTACTGTCCTGTATTGTCCTGTACTGTCCTTAATGTCTACTTTATGTAAACCCTTAAGGTTAATAAAGAAAACATTAGTAACTGCATTGTTTCTTTGCAGGGATCATATTAAAAAACCGAACCTCATTTGGTCATTCCATGAGAGTCTCTTGGTCAGCCTATGAACTTTTCAATCGACACTCGACACTTTTTATTAGTAACTGCATTGTTTCTTTGCAGGGATCATGTTAAAAATGGAACTTCATTTTGTCATTCCATGAGAGTATCTTGGTCAGCCTATGAACTTTTCAATCGACACTCGACACTTTTTATTAGTAACTGCATTGTTTCTTTGCAGGGATCATATTAAAAAACGAACCCCATTTGGTCATTCCATGAGAGTATCTTGGTCAGCCTATGAACTTTTCAGCTGACCCTCGTATAAGAAACGGAATTGATGAGAGTTTTGTTTAATACTAAAATCCTCTCGTGGCTTTAGAGAAGTCCACAGAAAACTTCTCTAGTGATTTCTACTTTGGTACCTGAACAAAACGATAAAAGAATTGGATTCTTGGTGACACAAACCACTTAGGATGAGTAACCTCCCTTGCATTTGTTGCTTTATGAGTTCTTTTATAAATCAATTTTCCAATGCATCCTGACATTTGTTGAGTAGAGAAGACACATGGCTCATGGCTAAGTGCTTAAAGGAGTGTTTCTCAACCAGTGTTCCCCAGAACCCTAGGGTTCTTCAAGAGGTCGCTAGGGGTTCCACGAGGAATAGTGGTCAATAAGCTGTTAATAATTGTTGCTACTTTTGGCACAAGGCCAGCAATTACTCAGTACATTACTGGTACTTTATTTTATCGACCCCCATAAGGATGAAAGGCAAAGTTAACCTCGGCGGGATTTGAACTCAGAATGGAAAGGGCCGTAACTCTATGCGTCAAAGCGTGGCGTCCGACCCTCTACCGATACTGCTAATCCACCGCAATAAGCTATTGATAATAGTATATAATAATTTTTATGCAGGGGTTCCCCTGAGACATGAAAACTATTTCAAGGGTTCCACAAGGGTAAAATGGTTGAGAAACACTGGTTTATTTAGAGTGTTGAGCTGACAATTACGAAGTTGTGAGTTTTCAAGTCCTGTACTGGGAGGCATATGAAAACAGTGGATGTTTTGGCATGAGGTGTCTGAGTTGTATCATCATCATTATCATTTAACATCCATCTTACACACTAGCATGGGTTAGACATGTTTGTCCCATTTAGAGGCATGTTGGGTTGGGTTAGGTGACTGTCTCACTCATATAGGACTGTTTCTGGCTGGATGCCCTTCCTAGCACCAACCACGTTTACAGTGTGCACTGGGTGCTTTTTACCATGTCTTTTACATGACCACTTTAGTGTTGGCTGGATATTTTGTGGTACCAACATAACACACACACACACACACACACACATATATATATCATGATAATGATATATATATATATATTTGTGTGTATATACATACATCATCATCACCATGTATGTCAATGATATTTGTATGCCGACCAATCTTGCCTCAACTGGGACAATCCCATCTAACCTATGCTAGCGTGGAAAATGGACGTTAAACAATGATGATGACGATGATTACTGGTACTTTATTTTAACCACCTCGTAAGGATGAAAGGCAAAGTTAACCTTGGCGGGATTTGAACTCTATGCTGCAAAGCATGGCGTCCGACCCTTTACCAATAATGCCAATCTACCGCCCAATAGTAGAGTTATGTAAATGCTAAAGGGTTGAACTCCCAATCAGAGTTGAAATAGAAAGACAAGAAAGCTCAAAGTGGTTTTATAAACTGTATAATTTTATAAACAAGAAAAAAAAAAGGAATTCAGCAATGATAGAGAATCTAAGATCAAAGGAGATGAAAAGATTGATGTATTGATGAGAGTTAAACTATTTCGATTTCTTCTTAGCTTCCTCTTCTTTCTCTTTCTCAATTTCTGCTATGTATTTCTCTATTTCTGATGACTCCATCATCTGAAAAACAGATAAAAAAACAAGGGTCACATTGATATATCAAAAGTCCACTACAACAACAAATGGCTTGCCAGTATCGGTAGACAGTCGGACGCTATGCTCTGCAGAATAGAATTACGGCCCTTTACGGTCTGAGTTCAAATCCCGCCATGGTTAACTTTGCCTTTCATCTTTACGGGGTCGATAAAATAAAGTACCAGTAATGCACTGACATAATTGCTGGCCTTGTGCCTAAAGTAGAAACAATTATTTGGTCACTATGCATATTTCATGTTTCTACAGTTGGATGCCCATCCTAATGCCAACCACTTTACAGAGTGTACTGGGTGCATTTTATCATGGCACTAGCACTAGAGAGGTTGCCATGTCAATAACATGGCTCAAGAATCTTATCCACATATATACTACATCTGACGTATTTCTTTACAGTGTGGGCTGGGTGCTTTTTGTCGTGTCTCCTGCATGACCACTTTACAGGGTGGGCTGGATGCTTTTTGTCGTGTCTCCTACATGACCACTTTACAGGGTGGGCTGGATGCTTTTTGTCGTGTCTCCTACATGACCACTTTACAGTGTGGGCTGGATGCTTTTTGTCGTGTCTCCTGCATGACCACTTTACAGTGTGGGCTGGATGCTTTTTGTCATGTCTCCTACATGACCACTTTACAGTGTGGGCTGGATGCTTTTTGTCATGTCTCCTACATGACCACTTTACAGTGTGGGCTGGATGCTTTTTGTCATGTCTCCTACATGACCACTTTACAGGGTGGGCTGGATGCTTTTTGTCATGTCTCCTACATGACCACTTTACAGTGTGGGCTGGATGCTTTTTGTCATGTCTCCTACATGACCACTTTACAGTGTGGGCTGGATGCTTTTTGTCATGTCTCCTACATGACCACTTTACAGTGTGGGCTGGATGCTTTTTGTCGTGTCTCCTGCATGACCACTTTACAGTGTGGGCTGGATGCTTTTTGTCGTGTCTCCTACATGACCACTTTACAGTGTGGGCTGGATGCTTTTTGTCATGTCTCCTACATGACCACTTTACAGTGTGGGCTGGATGCTTTTTGTCGTGTCTCCTGCATGACCACTTTACAGTGTGGGCTGGGTGCTTTTTGTCGTGTCTCCTGCATGACCACTTTACAGGGTGGGCTGGATGCTTTTTGTCGTGTCTCCTACATGACCACTTTACAGTGTGGGCTGGATGCTTTTTGTCATGTCTCCTACATGACCACTTTACAGGGTGGGCTGGATGCTTTTTGTCGTGTCTCCTACATGACCACTTTACAGTGTGGGCTGGATGCTTTTTGTCGTGTCTCCTGCATGACCACTTTACAGTGTGGGCTGGATGCTTTTTGTCGTGTCTCCTACATGACCACTTTACAGGGTGGGCTGGATGCTTTTTGTCGTGTCTCCTGCATGACCACTTTACAGTGTGGGCTGGATGCTTTTTGTCGTGTCTCCTGCATGACCACTTTACAGGGTGGGCTGGATGCTTTTTGTCGTGTCTCCTGCATGACCACTTTACAGTGTGGGCTGGATGCTTTTTGTCGTGTCTCCTGCATGACCACTTTACAGGGTGGGCTGGATGCTTTTTGTCGTGTCTCCTACATGACCACTTTACAGTGTGGGCTGGATGCTTTTTGTCGTGTCTCCTACATGACCACTTTACAGTGTGGGCTGGATGCTTTTTGTCGTGTCTCCTACATGACCACTTTACAGTGTGGGCTGGATGCTTTTTGTCGTGTCTCCTACATGACCACTTTACAGTGTGGGCTGGATGCTTTTTGTCGTGTCTCCTACATGACCACTTTACAGTGTGGGCTGGATGCTTTTTGTCGTGTCTCCTGCATGACCACTTTACAGTGTGGGCTGGATGCTTTTTGTCGTGTCTCCTGCATGACCACTTTACAGGGTGGGCTGGGTGCTTTTTGTCGTGTCTCCTACATGACCACTTTACAGTGTGGGCTGGGTGCTTTTTGTCGTGTCTCTTGCATGACCACTTTACAGTGTGGGCTGGATGCTTTTTGTCATGTCTCCTACATGACCACTTTACAGTGTGGGCTGGATGCTTTTTGTCGTGTCTCCTGCATGACCACTTTACAGGGTGGGCTGGATGCTTTTTGTCGTGTCTCCTACATGACCACTTTACAGTGTGGGCTGGATGCTTTTTGTCGTGTCTCTTGCATGACCACTTTACAGTGTGGGCTGGATGCTTTTTGTCGTGTCTCCTGCATGACCACTTTACAGTGTGGGCTGGATGCTTTTTGTCGTGTCTCCTACATGACCACTTTACAGTGTGGGCTGGATGCTTTTTGTCGTGTCTCCTACATGACCACTTTACAGTGTGGGCTGGGTGCTTTTTGTCGTGTCTCCTACATGACCACTTTTTAGTGTGGCCTAGGTGCTTTTTGTCGTGAAATAAGGTATTAAACTGAAAAAACTAATTGGAGCTACACCAAGGCACTAACTAGTAGCAACTCAAACATCATCCTAGAACTGTCACTTCCAGAAAATGAATCATAAACAACTTACTTTCAGTAATTCTCCTCTTCGCATTACTGCCAATTCTACATTCTTGCCACCAGACTGGACAACTTCAAGTAAAGCACGAAGAGCTAATTTTATACATTCTCTATCTTCATCTTTCTCTTTCTCTTTCTTGTCCACCTCATTAGCATATCCTTTCTTCAGATATTCTCGAACTGTCTTTGCACTTCTGCCAATAGCATTAGCCTAGAAAGGAAAGAAACATTTATATATAATGGTCTTACTAAATACATTACTATATTATTTATAAGAAGAGAAAAGAGAAAAAAAAAAAAAAAAGGAAAAAAACCACAGTCCACGCTGTAATGTGGTCATGTAGGTAACACGGTAAAAAGCTCCCAGACCACACTGTAAATGTGGTTGGTGTTAGGAAGGGCATCCAACCATAGAAAACCTGCCAGATAGTCCTATACGAGCGAGACACGGTCAGCCGACCAATCTTACCTCAAATGGGACAATTCCCATCTAACCCATGCTAGCGTGGAAGATAGACATTAAACGATGATGATGATGAGTTCTAAATAACAACAGAATTATATTTATATGTCATTCTTATAAACATATTGCTCCCATTAACATCAATAAGAATGGTCAATTCAGTTTTCGTGCCAACTCTTACCTAAGGGTCATGAATCTTGGTCAATGACTGAAAGAATACGATTGAGAATACAAGTGGCCGAAATGGGATTCCTCTGAAGGGTCTTTGGAGTAATGTTACTCGATAAAGTGCATAGCTCGGAGATCAGAGTGTCACTCCACTTCTTCAAATTGAGAGGTCATAGCTCCGATACTATGGACATGTGGTTAGAGTGTCTCGAGGTAGAGCCCAAGCAAGACGGTTGGATAACATCCATGAGCTTGGCTGGTCACACTTGGGATCCAGGTTGTTCACTTGGAGATGGTTGCTTCTGACAGGACCCTTTGGAAGGAGTATTTGAGGACTCTGCCCTCACGACCTTCTCAAGAATAAATGAGCAAAGAAAAAGAAGAATGGCCAAGCTAGAAAAATGGATTATCTAAGATAGTGGTTTGAAATCCACTTCGACAAATCAAAAATTCTACGTCTTATTTCTTAAATGTATTCCAATGGAGTGTATTTGATGTTTGATACTTTTCTTGGGTAAATATTCCTGTTTTTTGCAGTAAATGTTGTTTTGTAACTCTTATTCTTATGGTTTGGATGAAAGCATCCATGTTTCACTTCCATATAGTAAGATTGGTTGAATTGTTACTTGGAAGAGTCTGATCTTGGTGTGGTTGGAAAGATTTGAGCACCAAACTCAATCCATCTTGTTGCAAGCTGACCATGCTTGGGCCTTTCTGGTGGTAAAATCCTTCCCAGAGTCTATTGTAGCATGCTAGCTTGTAAAGTTAACCAAGACTTCTCAAAAGCAAACAGGTTAATTACACTAAACTACAAAGCAAATAAAAAGCTACTTACTTTCCATTCATGATACGTTCCAGAAGGATCAGTCTGATAGAGACGAGGGGTCCCATCGGAATCAAAGCCAACAATAAGAGCTGACAAGCCAAATGGACGACGGCCATTACTCTGAGTATATTTCTGGAAATATAAGAAGAGAAATGAGAAATAGGTCTAATTAAGATATTCAAGATACAGAAATAGGACAGGGAACAGTTCTCTACTAACAACATCTCTAGTAAATGTAAATATAAAAATATGGTACATTAACAATACAAAATAGAATAAATTAACTAATTCCTTCTGTATAAGAATCCAAACTTGTTCAGAAATAATTTGAGTTAAATCTTCAGTTAAAGAAGACATCATTTAACTTATTGTGTCTCATCAGCTTTAGTGATATCAGTTACATACTCCCTGCTCAGGTTGTGTCCAGACCTTTGGCGATACTCAGTAATAGAGAAGACCCGCCTTACCTAAATACAAAGTAAAACCTACTACAGTCAGTAGGCATCTCTAACAAAATACACCCCCGTCCCACCACCCCCACCCCATCCACACCGCCCCTTTCAATGTAAAGTTATGTTGGTGCCACAACATCCAGGCCGAAACAAATGAGATCGTGTAGGTGTCACGTCAAAAAAACACACAGTTCATGCTGTAATGTGGCCGTGTAGGCAACATGGTAAAAACCTCCCAGCCCCACACTGTAAATGTGGTTGGTGTTAGGAAGGGCATCCAGCTGTAGAAAACCCGCCAGGCAGTCCTATGCGAGCAAGATAATTACTCTTGCCTCAAGTGGGAAAACCCCCGTCCAAACCCATGCAAGCGTGGAACACGGACGTTAAACGATGATGATGATGATGATGATGATGATATAGATGCTTTATATTAAACCTTAGGAGACGACAGGGCCAATCTATCAGCCAAAAAAGTCGAATGACAACGAAGATGGCTGGGCTGATTATTCGCCCTGATAATACACCGTTCTCAGAATAGAAAAAACATATTTCAATAGTCACTCAAGATAAAAAAAATCACATCAAGGAGTAGATATCAACAAAAATTAGAAGATGGTTGATGTTGACAGAAAGGTATGTGAATAGAACATTATACAGGCTGTCTCCAAAGGGTTAATCATCCACTGGTGTATGTTTAGCAATAAATGCTGGACAATAATTACATAATACACATCATCATCATTTTACGTCTACTTTTCCCTGCTTGCAAAGGTGGGACGGGAACTAATTCTGGCTCGATTTCTACAGCAGGATGCCCTTCCTAACACCAACCTCATATACAGTGAGTGCTGGGTGCTTTTTTTTCCGTGGCGCCTACATGTCCACTTTACAGTGTGGGCCGGGTGCTTTTTTGCCGTGGCACCTCCACGACCACTTTGCAGTGGAATGATAGGGACCCCAGTCCCTATCATCTCATTTCTACAGCTGAGTAAACTGGAGCAATGTGAAATAAAGTGTCTTGCTCAAGGAAACAACACATCACCCGGTCTGAGAATTGAGCTCACAACCTTTCGATTGCAAAGCCAATGCTCTAACCACTAAGCCACGCGCCTTCATGTATATATTTATATGTATGGACCTGTATCTCCTGATGTAGTTGTAGGGGTGCCGTAGTGACATACGAGATGCCTTGGGCATTTTAAGCCTTCTCCAGGTTTGAACATAGTCGAGTTTTTCCAGAGAAGTAAGAAAGAAATATGGAGGAAGAATCAACTGTACTGAACTGGTTCTTTTTTTTGATCATCAACTTTGAAAGTATGAAAGACAAAATTGACCCCAACAAGTTTTGAACTCAAACCAATCCATTTTGGGCATGGTTTCTACAACTAGATGCCATTCCTAACACCATCCACTTCACAGATTGTGGCACTATCACCATAAATGATGTCATCTAATTATCAACAGTGAAAACTCCTCTCTACCCTATGTTCTTTTCATTTAATTGCCAACTACTGTGTTAAGCGTACCTGAACTCACAAATATGGGCAGATAGTCCCATCAAACAGCACACCGAGGACATGGATGTGAAAAAGGTAAATTAGTTAGTAATGTGATGTTTATTGTGGGTTTTAGTAAAGGATAAATGTGTATGGCAAAAAGAAAGGCCAATAATTTGTGGAAATGAAAATGGATATAATGAGTTTGCAAGGAAAAAGATGAAAATGCACTTACCTGTTTCAGTTGAGCTATAAACCTTGTAATATATTCTACAGTAACAGGATCTTCAACAGTCAAACGATGACTTTGACATTCCACTCGGGCGCGGTTTATTAAGATTCTAGCATCAGCTGTCAAACCTACATTTTAATACAAGTCAAAATAACATAAAAATTGATAATCTACACTGTAAAAGGAAAAGTAAAGAAAAAGTAGTCAAAGGTTTTGTGGGCACCAGTCTGTGTAGCTGATGACACTATAGGATTAATACAGGTGTCCTGTTGCCTTACATGTATATGCATGTACAGGGTGGATAACCCTCACTGTTGGACTAGCATAAGTTCCAGCCAGGTTGAAAGTGCCTTAAATGCTAGGAAATGCAGGGGAAAATATCTAGTAGCTAAAAGAGAAGTAGACATCAGGTTTATTTGGTCACCAAGCTGACTGGCAATCTGTCATAATACAAAAGACCTGCCCACCTGGATAAGCACTGCAATACAAAAAGTCATGTAGTAAGAGACCATAGGCTACAATGTTGTCAATTAAACATAGACAATATTGGGTTTGAAAGAACCTTTCAGTCTGGATGAGCATGTGCGACAACTCCTCTAGTATTTTTTGCCATGATAAAATGCCACAAGTACACCCTGCAGTGTTAATGTTGGTGCCATAAAAAAACTCACCCAGCAGTATTGGTGCCACGAGAAAACATACCAATACTACTTCTAACATGGTTAGCATTAGGAAGGGCATCAAGCCATAGAAACCATGCCAAATATGGAACATATGAGTAAGGCAGGTTGCTCCAGCCTGTCTGGTACTGGACCATAAAAACTCATCCAAACCATGCCTGTGTGGAAAGCACTATGCAGATGGTTGAATCTAGAACAAGCAACAAATGTAAGAAACTGCTTAGTTTTACGCCTGATTTCTGTGATGGTATGATTTAGATGGGTTGTTAGAGTTTAAGTCAGTTTTTTTTTTCAGGGTTACTGCCCTCCCAGACAGGTTGTACAACTAAATCTTGTTCACATGTTCCAATTTTTGGCATGGTCTCTACAGCTGGAAGGCCCACTTCAGTCCTGACTTGGTCTATGTAGACCTGTCCAACCCTTGCTAGCAGGAAAAGCAGATGTTAAAACAACGATGATGATGATAAACAGAGTGGAATGGCAGCAAGGTTTAAAACCTGGCCATGAATTCATGAATTTAAACCTTACTACAACCACTAAATTACACCTCTGAAGAAGACATATTTCTATCCTCAGTTGGCCTCACTGAAAAACAGATTCATTCCTAATACAATACATTCAAATAATACATATTTCAATTTATATTGAAAGGCAGTTAATCATCATCATCATCATTTTACGTCCGCTTTTCCCTGCTTGCAAGGGTGGGACGGGAACTGATTCTGGCTTGATTTCTACAGCTGGATGCCCTTCCTAACACCAACCTCATTTACAGTGAGTGCTGGGTGCTTTTTTGCCGTGGCACCTACACGTCCACTTTACAGTGGAATGATAGAGACCCCAGTCCCTATCATCTCATTTCTACAGCTGAGTAAACTGGAGCAATGTGAAATAAAGTGTCTTGCTCAAGGAAACAACACATCACCCGGTCTAAGAATTGAACTCACAACCTTTTGATTACAAGCCCAATGCGCTAACCCATGTGCCTCCATTATCAAAGATAATATCACTCATTATAACAAAATATAAGACAACTATCAAATAATAGTTTAAAAAAAGATGGACTAACCTGCAAATGCCATAGCAACATGTTTATCAAGTAATGCTATCTTCCTAAGCGTTCTCTCTTCTTGTAATTTAGCAACAGCTTTTTTTTCAACACCCAGCACAACTATATTGTTTCCTCTGACACCAACCTTTAAAAAAATTAATTAAGAGATTATTAGTTTTACAAAATAAATAATAACAAGCATTTAGAAATATTTGATATTTAATAAAATGCCAAAAAATATAAATTGATAAAATGTATTTTTTTTTTAGTATTTGAAATTAAGAAAAGGCTAGGAATCAACATCATCATAATCATTTAACATCCATTTTCCACGCTAGCATGGGTTGGACGGGTTTGTCCCATTTGGGGCAAGTTGCGTCGGGTGACTGTGTCTCGCTCATATAGGACTGTTTCTGGCTAGTTTTCTATGGCTGGATGCCCTTCCTAATGCCAACTTCATCTACAGTGTGTGCTGGGTGCTTTTTGCCATGTCTTTTACACGACCACCTTACAGTGTGGGCTGGTTTTCTCTGGCTGGATGCCCTTCCTAAAGCCAACCACATTTTTTGTCACGACAACTTTACAGTGTGGGCTTGATGTTTTGTGGTACGTACCAACACAACTTTACAGAGTAAGGGTGGTGTGGGCAGAAGTAGGAATATGAGAATTAAAAAACAAACAAACAATGAAATGGGACAAGAGAGTAGAAACTCTATTTAGTGATACTAATTCAGAAATCTAGTGATATTCATTCACAAGATAAATTCTTGCAATGATCAAATCTTCACTTTATTCTATCAAAGGATGATAAATAATTGCAAATACTGTCTCTTACTAAAAAATGTATGAATGTATGTATGTGTGTATATATATATATATATTATATCCAGACCCATGCTAGCGTGGAAGATGGACGTTAAACGATGATGACGATGATGATTATATATTATGTTCATACATGGCAAAAGCGCTAATTAAGGTTTCACGGCCCAACATTGACCATATCTCCAGATTATAAGGAGGATCAAAATTGTGACCTATACACACACACACACATATATATATATCATCATGATCATCATCAACGTTTAACGTCCGTGTTCCACGCTTGCATGGGTTTGGACGGGGGTATTTCCCACTTGAGGCAAGAGTGATTGTCTTGCTCGCATAGGACTGTCTGGCGGGTTTTCTACAGCTGGATGCCCTTCCTAACACCAACCACATTTACAGTGTGGGGCTGGGAAGTTTTTACCGTGTTGCCTACACGACCACATTACAGCGTGGACTGTCTGGCGGGTTTTCTACGGCTGGATGCCCTTCCTAACACCAAACATTTACAGTGTGGGGCTGGGAGGTTTTTACCGTGTTGCCTACACGGCCACATTACAGCGTGGACTGTGTGTTTTTTTGTCGTGACACCTACACGATCTCATTTGTTTCGGCTTGGATGTTGTGGTACCAACATAACTTTACATTGAAGGGGCGGTGTGGATGGGGTGGGGGTGGTGGGACGGGGGTGTATTTTGTTAGAGATGCCTACTGACTGTAGTAGGTTTTACTTTGTATTTAGGTAAGGCGGGTCTTCTCTATTACTGAGTACCGCCAAAGGTCTCGGTCCATGTCTATATATATATATATATATATAGTTTTATGGAAAGAAGTATTTTCTCCCTTCTATTTTGACAAAGGTCTATATCACATATGACATATATCGAAGGTCTTCATGCACAATTCTTCTGATAGTGCACCTTGAAACTATGAGCTCCTTAGCAATACCGCTAATTGACTTTCTGATGGTTTTTATGTTTGGTCACTGCTATAGAATCCGTCAGACGTTTCCAGCTCTTTGCGAACTTTGACAAGAAATTACTGTGCAACTTCCAGGAAGCAAGCAATCTCTAAATCACTATGATCTACCTTTAAGGCAACAATTACAGCATGCCTTTTCATTTGCTGAGTTAGCTTGATGTCTTTCATCATTTATCTGAATTAACCCTTTAGTGTTCAAACCGGTCAGAATTCTCTACCTCTTTCTGTTGAAACTGGCTGTAACTGGTTGCTTAAACTGATGTTATGGTATTGTTCTCAAAATAAATAACATCAAAATCTCATAGATTTGATATTATGTGAGATAATTATGTGCGGAAAATATAATAGTATATATAAAATAATGTGAATGCTAAAGGGTTAAAATGATAATCAGAACAAGTCAAAATATTTGTTAGAGCTTTTAAAAGACCATGTCCTCAAAGAACTGAGCACTATTCCTGGGAGGGTCGCGGGGGACAGAATTCTCAAGCACACCTTCCACCAGATCCTGTCAGAAGTAACTGTCTCCAATTGAGACCAGCCGAGCTCAAGGATGCTATCCTGTAATCAAAATAACAGGCATAATGGAAGCAGATCCAAACCCTGTTAATAAGCCAAAGCAGCTAATCAACAGATTAATTATATTTTGATGGTGAATGTAAGTCAGCCCCTCCTTCCATTTTACTATCAATTTTTTTTGTCACATACATATTCCTCAGTTTATATTCAAATATATACCATACTTATAGTCATCTATAATCACACAAATTACACACCGACTTTGTCAACATGCAGTTCAATCACATCAACCATGAATAGAAACCAAAACAAATGAACAACACTGCATTACCCTCAGACACACCTTCCAGGATGTCCTATCAGAAACAACCGTTTCCATATGATCCAGCTGGATCCCCAAGCAAAACCAATGGAAGTTATGGATGTTATCCAGCAATCTTGTTCATGGTTTACCCCTGGGTCTACTACCAGTTGGCTTTGCATGTAAAAATCTGTCCTGCAATTCTTTCTTTAGACATTCTAACCACATGTGTGTAGTACCAGAGCTGGGGGGACCTCTAGATGCAGAGAAGGCATGGCTCAACATGGAGTTATGCACTCTATTGTGTGTAGTGTGAGGCTTGGACACAGTAGAGGGGGGGGGGGCGCATTGTGAATACTTATCGTATGTATTCAAATATAAGCCAAGAAATATGTGACAAAAAGATCGACGGTAAAATCGCTTATATTCAACATCAATACTTCGACGATTTTCACCAACTTCAAATTCTACATAATTAAGGTGGTAAAATATCTGGAGTGATTATTTTACAATTTTTCTACATTTACTACATTGTCATTGGTGTCATTCGTTTGAAAACATTTCCAACAATTTTTTATAATTTGAACTTTTTAATATCCTATATACATGCACACACGTTTTTCTCTAACTTAATACCTTTTCTTTCAATCTTACATAAGATTGAAACCTTACTTCTGACTTGAATTTTATTGTTCTTCCTCTCTCACTTGCTATCTCCCTCCCTCCTCTACTCTATGAATCCCTATAAAATGTTCACTTATTTGATCTCTTGCTTTCAAAGTACTCCTAGCATGTGAATGGACGGAAGTAAACAAAAATATCGAGAAACTTGTGGAAACTCATTACACAATGGAGTTGTGGAACTAAATCCATGCTCTAAACAACACTTAAAACATTTCAAACATAAATATATTCTCTACTCATGAGAATCTCAAAACGACACCATCTAAACATATGTAGATTAGGTGCATCGGTTTACAAACAGGGTTTAAATTTTTTCTCATTTCTCAGATATAAAATAGAGGGGGGGGGGGGGGGGCAATTTATATTCGAGTATATTACAGTAAGGCAAGGTTTCCCAAACTTTTTCAAACGTGGAACCCTTTTTGTCTAATACTGTTATATGGTCGTAATATAAATATACTCCTCTACCTTTTTTTCACAGAACCCCAAACACTCCTTTGTAGAACCCACTTTTGGAACCACTCCCTTACCCCTTTAGTATTCACATTACTCTATATATACTATTATATTTTCATGGTAAAGGCTTTACCTTGCATAATTATGATTAGAATTTCGCCTATTTCTCAAGTATAAAACGGAAAGGGGTCGACTTATATTCGAGTATATTACGGTAGGGTGACAATGTGTGAAGTGCTATTTCAGAACAGATGTTGTGCTAGTGACACGAGAAGAAATTACGTGTATAGACTAGTAGTAATACATGTTGGTGTATTAATTGCTTACGACTCTGCATGGATAGTCTGAAGTCTGTCTTTAGTCATTTAGGGGCTCGTTAAGCCGGTGCTTATCCGGGCTTCATGGCGTGAAGTGACCGAGAGAGGACAAGACACCAGTACCTGGTCAGGAGGCCAGTCCATCGTAAGGTTAAACCCCCAGCTACTGCTGGTACTCATTTCCAGCTGAGTATACTGGAACAACGTGAAATGAACACACCACGCAACCCAGCCCAGGAATCGAACCCATGACATGATGATCGTAAGTCCAACACCCTTACCACTAGGCCACGCATGGATAGCCTTATCTTTAATAAGATGCCTCTTGTTAGTTTAGAAACAAACCAACAAAAAAATTATACTTTTTTTTATGAACACACATGAAGCAAAATGTAACCCCCAGAAATATGGGCAGCAGACTTGCTTTGCACTGTTAGGGATTTCCTGCTGGTTTCAGTACTTCTTCGGAAGGGATACATTAGAGTGACTTTTACATATCTATCATGACTAATTTATCAAATAAATTAATTGCAAATAATCGCCGAATGTCCCGATATATTACGCAGAATATATATCTCAACAAAAAGAAAATCGCGAAATTTTAGATGAATAATAATGAGAGTTTTAGGTTGATGTTTAGCTCTAAGTCAGCCCTAAATCGAGCATACCTATGATAAAAGACAATCCAGTCGTAACCATCAAGTTTATTACCTAGGACGACATTGTCGAATGTCTCCGTTTCCAAAATTGTAGGGTATGATTTGAGAGAATTGTTATATCTCAACAAAAAGAAAATCGCGAAATCTTACAAGGAAAAGATGGATACAGTAAAATGATTTTTCTCTGGAAATCACTTTTAGAGAGTTTAGCTCCAAGTCAGCCCTAAATCGAGCAGAGCCTATGATCAAAGACAATCCAGCCGTAACTATCATGTTTGTTATCTAGGGCTACATCGTCGAATGTGCCAGTTTCCAAAATTGTAGGGTATGATTTGAGAGAGCTGTGTCTGTTATTTCTAAGATGTCGAGTGATCGTGTAGATGTTTCCTCGTTGGCTCGATCAAAGATTCAATTCAATCTTGTAAAAATACTACTTTACAGACGGGTAACATACCGTACTAAACTACATTATAGTAATTAGTTTCGTTCTTCAGAATTTTTGAAATTAAACTCAACTTTACCTTTTATTCATGTCTATTTTTTTGTTAAATAAACAACATACCGACATCAATACAATCCATTATATTGCCTTCCCTACAATAATAGGTAATCTAAGTTGAAGGAAATCTATCAACATTTAAGGAAATGGTATAATAATTCAGTTCCTAGTTAGAGGTTTCAAATAATTAAAGCAGTCAGCTTAAATAGCTGCTACAGTGGCTTTTAAAAAATAATATTAATGTATTCGAACTAACATTGTTTTGACTTTATGAATGGTCATGATGACAAAGCAAGAAAAAAAATTGTTCTCACCGCCGTTGAGCCTTTTTTCACCGCTTCATGTGCATAATCCACCTGAAATAAGTGTCCATCAGGCGAAAAGACAGTGATTGCACGATCATAACGAGAAGTCATATCTATTAATTAACAATGTAAAGTGATTATAGTTGTTTTTGTTATACAGTTATTTTTTTAAAAGTATTAGTTTGTAGTTATAATATCAAATGTGTTCAGAACAGCGTACCGCCATTAACAGTAGGTTCGCAGTTAATGTTAATTGAGTTTTCATCATGATGTAAATTTTCCTCTAAGTATTTATCATTTATGTACTAAAACTTAACGAAAAATATTCCTTTTATATATAATTTATCCCAATATATTATAAAACAAAAAATAAAATACTTTAAATTTCCTCTTATTTTCAAGTCCGTATAGTTGGTCACAGTCAAGAAATGTTCGTCGTGACTCAGCGATGTCAAACGATAATGATCTTTGAATGGCATTAGTTGAAAGCCTGATTTTAAGTTACATTACGTCTAGTTAACACAAGAAATGTTATATCTAATTTTAATTTACATTTTCGTAAGGTTACATTTTTAAATAGTTATTGTTTAGATGCTATTCAATGACTCATTCGGGACATATTTTTCTTTTCATAATGGAAGGAAATTGGATTGTAAGATAAATTATAATTTGTTACTATTCCACAGAGAAACTCACGTGTTTTAATATTGATTATATTTTAAAATAAAAGCTATCATAAAGTAAAATTGTTTTTCTGAATATTTAATTCCTCATATTTTAATTCCACCCAGTAGCTGCTTCAGTGCTTGAAATCGTAATAGGTTTAAATTTAGAAAGAAAAAACTGTTTCCTCGCCATTCTCAACTGTTGTTGGAGACATTTTAGAATAAATTTGAAGCGTATTTCATCTCGTAAAAATAGAAGGAACTGTTTATTCGATAGACCAGCTGCTAAAAAAATTAACTTTTTGGATATATATATAATTTATTTATTTTTTAAATTGAACCTACTTTCTGTAATCGGGTTAGGGGCTCCCTGGTATAAAAGGGTAATCGACTCTAGATACAATTATCCCACATATTAACTTCCCTGTAAATATTAAATCAATCGTGTTTATCATAGTAAAGAGATTGCTGACATAAGAACTTTAAAATTGTGTAATAAATGCTATCAGGAAAATATAAACGTATGGGGAAATTTATAGGCTAAAAATACGCATGTATTTGTGTGTGTGTGTGTGTGTATTTTATTTTTGTTTTTCATTAGGATAGAATTGGAAGTTGTGGCATTACTTTTCCAGAATTTATCCCAATTATATATATAATGCTTTAATGATAGATCGAGAAATAATATATATATAATGAACCCTTGAACCTTTGCCAACATGGACATTTTATACGTATTAGAATTCGACACAAATAACTACAATTATGATGGTTTTTGGTGTGTTTGTTAGTCCAGTTATGTTATGTTCACTGCTAATAAATCACATTCTGCTTACAAACAATTTATTTAAAAAAAGCCAACTGTTGTGAATATATGTGGACAATAACTGCTCAAAGAAATAGTTTTCACCATAAGGGAGATAACCTTTTTTTCTTCTTATTTTGGTTTATTTCCCGTTTTTAATCCCCTTTGCATATTTACTATTATTTCACTCTTCTTATTTATTTTATAACGACTTGGATTTTAAAATATACAAACAGAATAAAGTTTTTATTGTTTGTTCTCATAAAATATATTTTCCTGTTATATATAAATATTATCTTCTTTTTATTTATCCAATATATTATCTCTATCTTTAAAATGGGTTTAATAAATACCATTTTTTATTAAAATAAAATTATTCATAAAAAATATTTTTTGTTTGTTTCCTATTTTATATTGGTGTTTTTCTTTATTTATTACTCCCCTTAATCATCCATTCACTGCGGTCCTGCTTCTTCTTCCAACATGTATACACAGACATACATATACATCGTGCATATAGTCGCACTCACATACTAAAGGAAGCCTACGCATACATCTAACTTCAAAACCCACAACGGAAAGAAATCTACTCACACACGTATACATAGATTGACCCACATGCGTAGCAGACACATACACATCTCGCAAAAAGGAAAAAAACACAAAGCATTTTAACATTGGCCTAGCTTCTATTCATACTCAAGGTGTCGCCGTTATTCTTTTCTCTCACTCACGCCGGTTGTTGTTATGTGAGTGATTTATGCAGTGTATATACACATATCTAAACCCATGATCTCTTAAAACTTAAAACTGACCCTCGATTTCTTTTATCTCCCGGCCACAACCAACAACCCAACAACGGAATATTTAACTTCAAGGAAAAAGGAAAACAAAAACCAAGATCCCCAACAACCAAATCATCAATCACCTCTGTTTTAAAGGAAACACAGAAATCATCTCAACAAATATCTTCCTTTTTTTTAAATTTTTCTTCTTCCTAATCGTCTTTTAAAAGCCAATCTTCATCATCACAATCATCTCCGTGTTTCTACATCTTTCTCTTCTCCTGTCTTTATATCTCTGTGAGTGTGTGTGTCTGTGTGTGTGGTGGGCCACATAGACAACATGTCGCTGACTTTCGTACAATCACAGCCTAAAGGAAAGGCTCAGCCGCCTCCACCGCCAAATTCAAACACTATACAAAAGGTATTTTTTTTTTCTTCTTTTTCTGATCAGAATCTTTTCATCTACAGTTTACTATATACAGTCTTTTTGTTTTTGCTATTTTGTATTATGATATTCTTTTATTTTAATCAACTCTGCAGTGTCGTTGTTTATTGATCTTGAGAAATACATGACCATCTCAACATCGCGGCTCCTACCCCTCTTATAAACATAACGATACCCCTTTCTTTAAAATTGTAATGGTTTCAGACATAAAAGGAGGGTTCTCTCCTTATTGACGGGTCTGGCTCCTCAATAAATATAAATCTATCTATATATATATTTAAAAAATCACGATTTATGTTCAACTTTGAAGTAGAACATACAAAAATGTCCCGTTCTCAGTTTAGTTTTCCTTTCAATTTTTAGTTTTCATCGCAATTTGCTATTTCCTTAATTAAAAAAGAATCATTAGTTTATCGCTATCGTCATCGTTTTTATGACAATTATAAATCTACTTAGGTGAAGTCAGATTAATAAGGTCTTCTAACAATGCTTTTTTACCCTAAAGATTTCTCTTGAACCTCGGTCACCTCTCGACAGAGTTTTCTCTCTCGTCCTTCATTTTGACTCTATTATACGCCAACCATTTCTTCACATCTTACATCGTGTGTTAGATAGAAAGATGTATTATTGAATCCCCTGTATTGGATATAGTGGGTGCATATATAATATATATATACATATAGAGATATATATATATATATATATATCAACACAACAAGCCCTTATGTAAAATAACTGCGGCTATTTAATCATGGTAGCAGGTTTAGTGTTGTGCACACCATCGGGGTTACTTGATCTAGTATCAGGAGAGATATGCTTATTATGAATGTCATACTGTATGTTATATAATACAATTCCTCTCTCTCTCTCCCTAATTCTGGTTGAGAGATCGGATTTGAATTAGACATAGAAACCGACTCTTGCTTGCTTCAAGGTTTATCGTAAACATTAATGATAACGGAAGAAGGAATGAAATAGTCGCGCAATTTCTACGAATTTGCTTCCATATTGTGTGTGTATATCGACTTTGTTGTTGATGTTGTGATTATCATATACACAGGCACACATCTTGAGAATATTCCTGTTGATGAGAACATATAAGCATGATTTTTTAAAAAATTATATGTACACACTCACACACTATATATATATATATATATATATAAGCATTTAGGGTGTATGTGTGTATATATATATATACACTCACACACTATATATATAGACATGCATACACACACACCGTAAATGTTTATGTACATATACTTACATTTGATTTGTTTGTCTGGCCA
>OZ024758.1:23381740-23564240 GCA_964016885.1 Eledone cirrhosa
TATATAGGAATTGGTACCAACACTAGTATTCCACTGTACTACCAACACTATATTCTCATATATATATATATATATATATATAGGAATTGGTACCAACACTAGTATTCCACTGTACTACCAACACTATATTCTCATATATATATATATATAGGAATTGGTACCAACACTAGTATTCCACTGTACTACCAACACTATATTCTCATATATATATATATATAGGAATTGGTACCAACACTATATTCTTATATATATATATAGGAATTGGTACCAACACTAGTATTTCACTGTACTACCAACACTAGTATTTCACTGTACTACCAACACTAGTATTTCACTGTACTACCAACACTAGTATTTCACTGTACTACCAACACTATATTCTCATATATATATATATATAGGAATTGGTACTAAGACTAGTATTTCACTCTACTACCAACACTATATTCTTATATATATATATATATATAGGAATTGGTACCAAAACTAGTATTCCACTGTACTACCAACACTAGTATTTCACTGTACTACCAACACTAGTATTTCACTGTACTACCAACACTAGTATTTCACTGTACTACCAACACTATATTCTCATATATATGTATATATATATATAGGAATTGGTACCAACACTAGTATTTCACTGTACTACCAACACTAGTATTTCACTGTACTACCAACACTAGTATTTCACTGTACTACCAACACTATATTCTCATATATATATATATATATATAGGAATTGGTACTAAGACTAGTATTTCACTCTACTACCAACACTATATTCTTATATATATATATATATATAGGAATTGGTACCAAAACTAGTATTTCACTGTACTACCAACACTATATTCTCATATATATGTATATATATATAGGAATTGGTACCAACACTAGTATTCCACTGTACTACCAACACTAGTATTTCACTGTACTACCAACACTAGTATTTCACTGTACTACCAACACTATATTCTTATATATGTATATATATATAGGAATTGGTACCAACACTAGTATTCCACTGTACTACCAACACTATATTCTCCACTTCTCCAACAATCGCATATAAAAAGGTATTGACTAGGGCAATAAAATATATCTATTACTCATATAAAATAACTCGTGAGAGCTTATAGTTTATATTTCTATGGTTTCTATTACTTTAAGGGGTTTTTTACTGCCCTTCTGCGATATAATATATGTGTTTTAAGCATAAGATCAAGATCTGTTCTCTCTCTCTCTATATATATATGTGTGTGTGTATAAAGGGTTTTCACTATGTTAGTACGACATCAAATCTGCTTTAAACGTAAGATCAATATCTGGTATATATATATATAACCAAAGATTAATATGGTTCATTGATAGTTTTACAATAGATTAAAAGCACTCTACACAAGGAAGTTTTCTGGAGTTATTTAGAATAATATATATATATGTGTGTGTATATAGAGGGTTTTCACTATCTTTTCACGATATAAAATATATTTTAAACATAAGATCAAGACCTGGTATATATGTATGTGTGTATATAGAGGGTTTTCACTATCTTTTCACGATATAAAATATATTTTAAACATAAGATCAAGACCTGGTATATATGTATGTGTGTATATAGAGGGTTTTCACTATCTTTTCACGATATAAAATATATTTTAAACATAAGATCAAGACTTGGTATATATATATGTGTGTATATAGAGGGTTTTCACTATCTTTTCACGATATAAAATATATTTTAAACATAAGATCAAGACCTGGTATATATATATGTGTGCATATAGAGGGTTTTCACTATCTTTTCACGATATAAAATATATTTTAAACACAAGATCAAGACCTGGTATATATATATGTGTGCATATAGAGGGTTTTCACTATCTTTTCACGATATAAAATATATTTTAAACACAAGATCAAGATCTGGTATATATGTATGTATGTATATATATATGTATATATATGTGTGTGTGTGTTTGCGCATCTGACTAGCTGGGAATTGCTGTTTAACTGTTTTTCCCTGACTCACATGTTCACCGAGAAACGTGACAGTATATTTTTTTTTCTTGTTGATCTCTTAAATTTGTTATTCATGCTGTCTGCTGCACATGCTTGCTGTTTACTTGTCTACTCCTTAGTTCGCTTTCGGGCTAAAATTCTACTTCTCTCTCTCCATAATCTCTTGCTTCTTCTTTCACTCTCGCTATTATAGTCTTTCATTTATATATAGAGAGAGATGTACTCTTGATTGTGTGTGTGTGTGTGTGTGTGTGAGGGGCTTAGTCCCCTTTCGCTTTTCCATTGCTACCTCTGTGTGTGCCGTGAATATATATATATATATATATATATTAAAACTTTTATACTCTGCAATGTATTGAGTACCTTACTTACTGCGGTTACCTCCGATTCAACCCGGAATAACGTATATATATATATATATATATATATATATATAGTAATAATAATAAATTTGAAGACTAAAATCCAAAGAGGGCTCGATAAGGATAAATATATATGAAATATATGAGAACCGTAGAGCAAATATTTATTAAAATAATAGATTAAAGTTTAAGCAAAGAATCGCTGCTTTGACCCTTAACGGGATCTTCTGAAACACAAGACTGTTATTTTAATATATATATATATATATATATATATATATATATATATATATATATATATATATATATATAGCCAAAATCAGTTCTGTATCAGCGAGACATGGTCACCTGGCCTAGCATTGCTCACAATAGGACAACTCGTGTAACCCATGCTAGTGTGGAAAATGGACGTTAAACGTTGATGATGATGATGAGAGATATATATATATATATGTGTGTGTGTGTATAGATACAGGGTGTCCCCCAAAATGTATACATAATTCAACAGCGTTCTAATAAAAGTGTTTATATATTTTTTTGGAGACCCTTGGTAAGCACTCTGAGACAGGTTTTGTTCGATAAAGGTTCATTCCATACCTTATTGAGTGAGTAATGTGTGCAAGCGAGAATATAGATGATACTATAACCTCAATATATAAAATATATATATATATATGTGTGTGTGTGTGTGTGTGTGTGTGTAGATTCCCGATTTGTGTAGTGGCGTAACCATAGATTAAAACATGTACTCAGTATTTTGGTAGAGTATAGGCATCTTTATTAGATATATGAATGACTTCTACGGGTCTAAAACCGTTTCATTCGTATGAAATCATCATATATATATATATAGAGAGAGAGAGAGAGAGACATGTCTTAATGTGTGTATAATCTAATCTTTATAATAATTGTTTCTACATTTGGCACAAGGCCAGCAATTACCCAGTGTATTACTGGTACTTTATTTTATCGACCCCGAAAGGATGAAAGGCAAAGTTAACCTCGGCGCGATTTGAACTCAGAATGGCAAGGGCCGTAACTCTATGCGTCAAAGCATACTGCCAATCCTCCGCCCTAATCTTTATAATAATAATTGTTTCTAACATTAATGCACGACCGATCCCGACACTTACTTGACAAGAATATGTTGGACCTCTTAAACCCGACACGTTTTTGGTTTGGGTAACCTCTTCGTTATTAGCCCCACATTTGGAATAGAAACAAACATTATATTTAACCCTTAGATGTAATCCTAATTTACACATACTGTAGGATGAGATGACCTGACTGTTTACGTAGGGGTCCTTTTCTATATTCCGGTATTCTTCCTTCATCCAGTGTGCTAGGTTTAAGAGAGCCAACCCCAGAAAGGTGATACTCCCAATCCACTATAATAATATTTTCTTTTTACATGACCATAAATGACCATATTTCAAGAAATACCAAACAAAATAACCACTAATAAATCAAAATTTATTCAAACAATACAAAGAAGCAGGTTAACAAATATATTTGGAGGCACATGGCTTAGTGGTTAGAGCATTGGCCTTCAATCGAAAGGTTGTGAGTTCAATACTCAGACCGGGTGATGTGTTGTTTCCTTGAGAAAGACACTTTATTTCACATTGCTCCAGTTTACTCAGCTGTTCCACTGCAAAGTGGTCGTAGGTGCCACGCAAAAAAGCACCCAGCATTCACTGTAAATGAGGTTGGTGTTAGGAAGGGCATCCAGCTGTAGAAATCAAGCCAGAATCAGATCCTGTCCCACCCACCCTTGCAAGCGGGGAAAAGTGGACGTAAAATGATGATGATGATTTTACATGGCATTAGTTATAAGATATAAATTGTATACACACGTAAAGGAAGAACATGGCCAAGAAATTCCTGAGATTTACATTATTTAAATCCTTACATAAAACACTCCAGACTATTTATCATTAACATATGTTCTGAAAATCTATTCCATACGTGGCTAAAATCTCTGTAAAACAATATTTACGTATATCTCATCTGGGTGCTTCAACAAAATCTTTTTTGAAAATATCGTTAGGGTATCGTAAAATGTTCCACTAAATTATATAAAATTATTCATCTTTTTTTTTTGTTTTTTCTTCATCAAAAGATTCGGCTTTTAAAATAATTAAATGATCTGAATAAGAAAATTCACCAAAGCTCGCTCAATGTGATCAATATATTTTAACATCAACTATACATCTCTGATCTCGAGTATAATCAAGTTGAAGACAAATAAATAAGTTTTGGACATTTTTCAACAACTTTTTGTCTCGTGGCTTGAAAAACCTATCGAAGTTATTTTAGACGAGTGTAATGAAAACTTCAAATTGTTGGTTAAAAGAATTCTGGGGCCAGAAATATTAGAAAATTTGGGAATTTTAGTCCTAATTAGAAAATTTAGTTTTAAAATTTTCCAAACTAAAATGTAAAACCAAACGTTTTTAAACAGCCGAATAACACCTACTCGAAATCAAAATTTAAAATTATATTGGTTAGTCTTCTATTAACAGTAAAGTCTGATTTTGCATCAACTTCATATAATTTTAAACGATAAAACCAATTACATTTCACAAGCCATTTATATTTATATAAATTAGGGAAATTAAATGGGCAACAATTTGTTTGAGATCAAATGAGAATGGATGGATAATTAGAGGAACAATCATCTTTTTTAAAAAAATGTTCTTTTGTATTTTCCAAATAGTTTTTATACCATGTCAATCGTTTAGCTTTAATTCCTGACTTTTTAAATTATTTTGTATCGGATGTACTCTGACCAAGGGAACTTTGAAACCCTCAATATAGCTTCACATTTCTACACTCACTTTAACCATACCACTACCAGGTTCTCTCTTTCTCTCGTTTATTAAAGCCCCATAATTTTTCTTCCGTTTGTTTTTTCTCTATACAATTTCCTCTCCCTCCTCACATTTACTTAAACCCTTTCCTATTTTTCCTTCATCTCTTTTATTACATTTTTATATTACCCTACTCTCTCACACTCTCCTGTACCATTCCTTTCCTCTTCATACATTTTAACTCGTGCATCTACCAGTCCCCCATCTTATTCCTTATCTTTTGTAGAGGGGGTGTTAACCATTCCACCTTCCTCTGTTTTAACTTTTACTATCTCGCCTTTTACACTCTTGAAAACCTTCCTAAACATTATTTCACTCACTCTCTCTCTCTCTCTCTCCCCAGACCTCCCCATTATATATATATAATTCAAATGTAAAAGATATATGTATGTATATATATATATATATATATATATATATATATATATATATATATATATATATATATATATATATATATATATATATATATATATATATATATATATATATATATATATAGAGAGAGAGAGAGAGAGGGAGAAGGGACCATATATCACGAATGTTTCAGTGTAACGAAATTGTTTTCAATCCCCGGCCACACGCTCGATCTCGTTATAAATAATTTTTCGTTATAACGGAATTTCACTGTATATTTATTTATATGTGTGCGTGTGTGTATGTCTGTCTATCCTTTCCATCTCCCTTATAGTCGTAACATGTACCTCATGCTCCTACAAAAAGCTTACCCATATAATAAATATATGGAGGACTATCGAACCCCATATTTACGGTTTCATGTAGCTCGTATCCACCATCTAATATTTTTGATATGATATGAAAAAAAAAAAGAAGCTGACATATACTGCGCACACAGACACAGAGCCAAAGATATTTCCTCGGCTACACCACCAATAATAGTGTATACAATGCCTAGCAACCGACAGTATTAATGTCAATATTGTCGCAAGTGTATATGTGTATGAGTGCGTATTCGCTGTCCCGGTTATTCGCGGAATTTTCATTAGAATATCTTCTGCGATTTTTTTAATGGCTTCTTTTTTTTTTTTTTTATTCGTGGCAATATATATCTTTTAACGCTAAATTATTAATATAACAATATACCGTATCTGCCGGCCTATTTACGCTGTTTTGACGTTTATATGCATTTTTATCGATCACGTCTGGTATTCGCGGTTTCCCGCTTTTAGCTGGTGTTCTAGGAACGTAACCGCCGCGAATAGCGGGTGGCGGACAACTATATATATATATGATTATTTCGTTTCTTTTGATCTTTCTTTCAAATCTGTATAACCCTAGTTCTGCCCCTGTATCACTTATCTACTTAGAGAAAGATAGGAACACCTCGTCCTCCCCTGCTTTGCAATATTTACGCATGATGTCGCAATGACATTTTCTTAATTGCTGAAGACGTCAAAATATGTTTCTTTATATAACAACGCGTACTCGTGTTGAACTGTCCTAGAGCGCCTGTGTGGAGGGCCATGGGTACAAACCCTTTCCTCCACACCAAACCTATGAATAAATAAATGATATGTTTGTTTTTTTTTTCTTCTTCTGTTTGTGTTCGAAAGAGTACACGCCCCTGTACTAAGATTGCACTCGCATCTACGTTTCAATCTTTAACTGGGAAGAGGGGTCAGTCAGTTCGTACTAGTCAGCCATTTCAGAATCTCTTTCTTTCTCTCTCGATTTCTTTCTCTCCACCTTACGCCAAAAAAAAGATAGTCTTGTTAATGGTTTACTATGTTCGCACACGATTTCAGATTTATTAAACATGAGAGAATTGTGTGTTTCGTGCTTTTTCCTGAAATACGTTATCGACATAAGTGAAATGTCTGTAAACTCTGTTTACCTAGAATACAGCTCTGCATCACAGGGGTCAACCACACACGCCTAAGATATACGGGGCTTTACATAAACATCAGTCTTGAGATATTCAAGCAGATAATTGTCGCCACACTAGGAATATAATTTTATGCTAAGTTTAACCCTATAATGATATTTGGTTAGCCAAGTTGACTTCTCTTGTAATGAATATTTTCTTCATAAGACCTCTCCCCGTCCGACGGGGAGATCTCCCGACAAATTTGGGGTGGGTGAGAGATGTCTTCTCTTGTGAAAATGGGTATAGCTTTCATTATGTAAAATCTCCCCATTATGGGGTACTTTTTTTCGTGGTACTTCCCGTTTGGGTTTTTAGAGGTTGGCAGGTCTGATATTCTAACGGAAAAGTAGCTTTCCAATAGTAATTAAATAAATTTGGATTGAATGAACTGAGTTTGAGTTGAGTTTATTTGCCATCAGTGTGACACAGACGACTCCAAATATTTATTCCGTCAGCAACGTGACACTATAACTTTCACTATCAGCGAGGTTCTCTCATGACTATCACAAAGGCTGGTCTTCTGGGAAATACTTCAGTCTTTAACAATTAACCCATTAGAAAACTCAAGCAACATCTACTTCAGACTTGATGTTACTGTTAAACTTACAGACATCTTACACCAGTGGTTCTCAACTTGGTGGGTTTGCAAATAAAGTACTGGGAGTTTGTGAGGAGCTAAATTCAAAATTTCAAGCAATGTGTTAACAACATAATGTGCACACATTATTTAGATATCTATTTTTCTCAAAGTATGAGTATATCTCTCTTTCTCACTAACGATCTGAAAATGGAGTAATTATAGTAAAGGACCATGGGAGAGTTCATTTAAATACAACCCTTGCTAACATGGAGAAATGGATGTTAGATGACGATGGCAAGAATGAAAATGTGGTCTTTGGTTGGGAAGCACTGTGCTAGACTATATCCAGAAGAAGCTCCCTGACTGATTAGCACACTCCATCTTGCTGTCTCTCCACTTTACCTTTTTGTGTGCTACTACAGTAGCCTTGCTACTCTGAGTACAACTGTAATAACAACCTGTTACATAGTTATGTCGTGGCGACCAAACAGGCATCCCAGCCAGGCTGGCCCGATGAGGAGAGTTGCTAGAAACCTTGCAGAACATAAAAAAGAAAGGCAGACAGATGAACCCAGCACCTGATCAGTGATTGTCTTAGAAAAATGCTCAGGGACAGAAATATTCAAGATGGTGAACAAACATGCTACCTGACCAGTTGAGGAGTGATGAACTCGAGTTCTTGTAATTCAGTATACATTTGCTCTGGAATTTGGTGGCTGCTAGTGGCCTTAGTTTCTGCATCTAGATATTATAAATATGCCTCGAAATGATTCAGCTTCAGAGGAGACTGGCTAAACCTTATTAACACATACAAACATCTTAAACTGCATTTTAAAAAAACAGACCATTCAGTAAAAATATAGTCACTAACATACTACATGGTCACAGATATAGTGTTTCTTCTCTATGTGTCCCTTTAATAATAGCTTGTATCAAATGCTGCATACTAACTCTTAAGACCAAATTCACCATATTCCATTGGCAATGGAAAGACCAATGGAAACATTGTTCCACCTCCTCTCAGTAAGTGAATGAGGTCTGGGATCTTGTCGATTGAACTTTATGCTCTATATATCTATGTGAGTGTTTTAAGACTCCCCTCCTCAACACATCCAAAACCCCAATCTAATCACTGCCACCCAGAACTGCAGTCCTCACTCACCCCGATCCACTTTTTTTATACAAGTTACATTGGTCTAATCAACCTGAAATATCCAGCAAAAGTCATGGTCCTTTTTTTTCCCTTTCCAAATATATATATAAGTCTGTCTGTATGCAGGTGATGCATTTCCACAGTCTCCATCCAATTTTGTTCAAATTTGATACATAGGTTATTTAGCTCCCAGATAATGTCAACAAATAGTTTAAATATTGCCCTCCCCTATAGCAGAATTCTGGGGCTATTTAAAGTCGGCCAGATGTGCCTGGCAATGACAGGCTCTTTTGCTAGTAAATAATGATTTCTAGTATAGGAACAAGGCCAGTAATTTGGGAGTAGGAGAAAGTCAATTAAATTGGGATAATTAATTAAGGATAAAAGGCAAAGTTAACCTCAGCGGGATTTGAACTCAGACTGTAAAGGACTGTAACTCTATGCTGCAAAGCATGGTGTCCAACTCTACCGATACTGCCCTTTTGCTAGTAAATAATAAAAAACGTATGAGAAAAGTTTAATGAAAAAAAACATCTTTTTCATGTGTGAACAAGAATTACACTGCATTGTTTGTTAAACAAAATACTGAAAGATCAGTGGCCCTCAGTTGCAACCCCTTTCTACAAGTAATTGAAATAAACATAAAACAATTTACTGGTTTGTTATTATTTGAAGTACACTGTAAAAAATATAATGAGTTATTTCCATACATATTGTTTGATGCATTCATTAGATCTAAGATATAATGAAATCTTTGTATAACAACCCATGATATTACATTGTTTGTGTGAGCTATTTTTCTTCTTTGTCTATCAAAACTTTTGTCTCTTTAACTAGAAACAAAGTCAGGATTTTTTTTTTTTTTTTTTTCTGTGGGATAAGTTAAAAGGATGTTTGGCTGAAATGATTTTCACTATCATCCAGATATTATATCTGGAGGAAGCTTTAATTCAAAATTTTGAAGGGCTCTTGTCAATGTCCAGCTTGATGGGTTTTTTTTAAGGGTTAAGAATTTTGGCTGCTATTTCTAGTAGGTTAAGAGACTGTAGAGGTACCCCTCATTAGATTATGTTTATTACTGAATATTTTTGTGGTGGCTCAAATCAGACTGTGACTGTTGCTGTTTCTGTACATGCAGCTCAGCACAGTTTTGTAGGTCCTAGTAATGCTTTTGATGTTGCAGCTATTTCTGTGTGTAATATTTTTATTGTTTGTCTGGGAAGAGTGAGAGATAGGTTTTGTAGGTTGGTGTTGTAGTGTTTTTAAGGTTGGTGGTGAGAGATATGTTTTGTAGGTTGGTGTTGTAGTGTTTTTAAGGTTGGTGGTGAGAGATATGTTTTGTAGGTTGGTGTTGTAGTGTTTTTAAGGTTGGTGGTGAGAGATATGTTTTGTAAGTTGGTGTTGTGTTCTGGGATGTATATATATGTTTGGATGTGACAGTTGGAGTTTACTGTCTGCCTTGCATATACAGATAGTCTTTAAATTTTAGGGGTTCCCAACCTTTTTTGTGTCATCACCCACTTTCACATGGAAAAATTTTCCACCGCCCACCTATATAGTAAATATTGGAAAGCATACCAAAAATGTCTGGTAAAAGTTTATTCCCATTTAGTTTTGGGGGTTTTTTTTTTTATTACAGGTTCTCTGCATATCTCCTTTGAATATATTTGGGGAGGGGTGTAGCACATGTTGAAATATCTTCTTAATACTCAGAACCCTATATTGTCTGCCAAAATTTCCAATCACCCACCATTCTCTGTTCCATTTCTCATCGTCCACTCAATAGTTGAAATCGCCCACCAGTGGGCGATTTCACCCAGGTCTGGATGGTCTGTGGGTGCCACTTGAGACAATGTGTAATGTTTTGTTTTCTTTGTAATCTGTTGTGAAAAGACCAGTGGGAGAATCAGGCTAGCTAGCTGACATAATGATGGATCTAATGTATTGTTTGTACATCAGTGTTGTTTCCCTCTCTTGATCATTCTAAGTATGTCTGTGCATCATTTTAACTTTTCTATGGCTTCTAGCTGTGTTGTGAATACTCTGTGTAATTACAAGTATTTTTATCTTCATTGTGTTTGTGATATGTTATATGTTGTTGAGTGTGAAGGCTGACTATATATGATGCTGTCTGCTTTTGTTGGTAAGGAGGAGGAAAGTAGGTTTTGTAGGTTCTACTTTAAGCCTTTGCCATTTACACTACTCTCTATATACTATTGTATTTTCATGGTAAAGGCTTTACTTCACATAATATCAAATCTATGAGATTTTGATATTATTTATGTTGAGAACAATACTTTCTGTTCAAACTGGTCATAACTGGCCACTCAAATCGACGTTGAGGTACTGTTCTCAAAATAAATAATATCAAAATCGTATAGATTCGATATTATGTGAGGTAAAGTCTTTACCGTGAAAATACAATAGTAATTATAGAGTAATGTAAATGCTAAAGGGTTAATGTTCGTATGAGTGGCTGGTTACAACCAGTTTAAACAGAAAGAGGTGAGAGAATTCTAGCTGGATATGGCTGGTCTAAATACTAAAGGGTTAAGTCTGTTGTTCTGGAGGCAGGTTTCTATGTGATTTGTGTACAGTTAAAGTAGTTTTGGAGGATAGTGGGAGAATGACAAGTGTAATGCCATTACATATATGTGTATGTGTAGCATCAGTATAACTTAACTTCCTCAGGCTAACTATTAAAAAATTACTGCCTGTGCTGTGTCTTTCCTAAGACTCCTGGTTGATAAATAGTTACATAGTTTCATGTCTATGTTTCACTACAGATAAGTTGTGTCCCTAAGCTAGACACTGCTCTCTATTTATCTAATGTTTCATGCTTGAATAAAAAAAAAAATCATTATCTGGTGAGAGTTACAGCTTGTCTTTAGATGGTGACCATTCTTATTTATTTGTCTCATCAAATTTTCTTTTCTCTTTGTAGATGCTTGATGAAAACATACATTTAATACAGGCTATTGTGGATTACCAAAACAAGGGTCGAGCTTCAGAATGTGCACAGTAAGCATTTTGTTTTACTCCTGCCATTTTTTGCACTGTTTCTATTTTCATTCTATATGTCCCTCACTGTAAATGTGGTTGGTGTTAGGAAGGGCATCCAGCTGTAAAAAGACCCCAGCCAAATTTACAGTCCTGTCAGACCAAGGTACGGTGTGGCCAATCCTGGCCAGACTTGTTTCTACGCAGTCGACCCGTCTGACCTGTGCAAGCAAGGGAAAATGGACATAAAACAATGATGATGTTGAAAATTAAATATATCACCAATCATTAGTTCTTGTTGTTTTATATCAACTCACATTTCAAAATGATAGCCATAGCAACTCCTATTGTGTAAAGGGCTTATAGAAAGTACCAACTCACAGAATTCTTGAAAGGCAATTTAGATATATACTGGAGGCACATGGCTTAGTGGTTAGAGCATTGGCCTTCAATCGAAAGGTTGTGAGTTCAATTCTCAGACCGGGTGATGTGTTGTTTCCTTGAGCAAGACACTTTATTTCACATTGCTCCAGTTTACTCAGCTGTAGAAATGAGATGATAGGGACTAGGGTCCTTATCATTCCACTGCAAAGTGGTCGTGGAGATGTCACGGCAAAAAAGCACCCAGCACTCACTGTAAATGAGGTTGGTGTTAGGAAGGGACATCAAGCTGTAGAAATCAAGCCAGAATCAGTTCCCGTCCCACCCTTGCAAGCAGGGAAAAGTGGACGTAAAATGAAATGATGATGTGATGATGACTTTTCTCCCTATCCCCATCATGAAGGCGCATGGCTTAGTTGTTAGAGCATTGGGCTTGCAATTGAGAGGTTGTGAGTTCAATTCTTGGACTGGGTGATGCGTTGTGTCCTTGAGCAAGACACTTTATTTCACGTTGCTCCAGTAGTTTACTCAGCTGTTGAAATGAGTTGCGACATCACTGGTGCCAAGCTGTATCGGCCATTGCCTTTCCCTTAGACAGCATCAGTGGGGAGACTGGTATGCACGGGCAACTACCGGTCTTCCACAAAACAAACCTTGCCCAGGCTTGTGCCTTAGAGGGGAAACTTTCTAGGTGCAAAATTATGGTCATTCGTGACTGAGTGGGGCCTTCGATGCTCATCATAGTTGTTCCTGTTTTTCTGTGCTGCAGCATCTTAAGTCTGTTACCTTTGGTCTACTCTACCATGAAAACACTCCATTTCCAGCACAACACTGCTTCTTGGCCTTTTGACTAAATTCAGAGTGAATATTTGTTCTTATCAGCTTAATATCTGATATGTTCCCTATTTGGGACCATCAATATTAAACTGATTTTTAGAACTATACATAGTGAATGGAGACTTGTGGTCTAGTGGTAAGGGTGTTGGACTTATGATCATAATGGTGTGGGTTCGATTCTTGGACTGGGTAGTGTGTTTTGTTCTTGAGCAAACCACTTCATTTCACGTTGCTCCAGTATACTCAACTGAAAATGAGTATCAGCAGTAGCTGAGGGTTTAACCCTGCGATGGACTGGTCCAAGGGAAGTCTTGTACTCTCAGTCCCTTCATGCTACAGAAAACGGAATAAGCACCAAACTAATGAGCCTCCGAGTTCTAGACAGACTTTAGACTTTTAGACATATGCGATATCGGTGACATTTGAATTACAGGTACAAACCATCTGACACAATTCTTCCACGGTTTGTCTTTAGTTTCAATCACAAAACTTGGAACTCCGAGCTCAAAACAGACTTTAAACTTTTAAAACTTTAAAACAGAGTTAGTCTTGCTACTGGTTGTTTTTGTATTGTAGTGCATCCAGACATCAACTGGATGCACCACAATTAAACAAGCTTATAAGTGAGTTTTCAAATTACACACTGCTGTCTGGAGGCACATGGCTTAGTGGTCAGAGCATTGGCCTTGCAATCGAAAGGTTGTGAGTTCAATTCTCAGACCGGGTGATGTGTTGTGTCCTTGAGCAAGATACTTTGCTCCAGTTTACTCAGCTGTAGAAATGAGATGATAGGGACTGGGGTCCCTATCATTCCACTGCAAAGTGGACGTGTAGGTGCCACGGAAAAAAAGCACCCAGCGCTCACTGTAAATGAGGTTGGTGTTATGAAGGGCATCCAGCTGTAGAAATCTAGCCAGAATCAGTTCCCATCCCACCCTTGCAAGCAGGGAAATGCGGACGTAAAAATGATGATGATGTCTTGAGAAAAAGATACGTTGGACAATGTAGTCAAAGGTAGACTGTCCCAGAATCAAAAGACTGGAAGGCCACGATTTATTGATGTGTTTTATATTACAATATGGGAACAATAGTATTGTTGTTACAGGTTTTCAATGACCCAATCACTGGTTCACTGTCTTAGTAACAAGCGTGTGACAACCAGTTTTTCAGTTTCTCATTATTGTTTATATTCTTTGCTGATATATATATCTCAATGAAAAATATATATACACATACACACACACACATCATCATCATCGTTTAATACCCATTTTCCACACCAGCATGGATTAGATAGGTTGTCCCATTAGACAATTAGAGGCAAGTTGGGTCAGCTGATCGTGTCTTGCTCATAGAGGAACATATGCAACAGATTTCTGTACTGGTTCCATCCAGCTGATTCTACTCCCATACACGATATTGGTCAACCAAGTTTATGTTTATAAGATACTTACGGAAGGTAGAGACAGCCTAGTGAGATCAAACCTTTAGCTATATGTCTAACCCATGCTAGCTTGGAAGATGGAGGTTAAATGATGATGATGATGGTTATGAAACAAACTTCTTAACCATATAGCCATGCCTGTACCCATCAATTTTAATGTCTTTGATCATAGATTTACTCAATCAGGGCCGACTTGAGGCTAACGAATGACAACACAACACATTTTTTACTCGGCGCACATCATGCTTTCACATCATTTATTCGTCGGTATAAGAATCTCTCCTGCCTTATTTTGTATGAAGACTTTAATGCCGAGACACTTCACTAGTTACTTTAACTAAATTGGCCATCTACAACTTGAATCTTGCTTTTTGATTTTAAGAAAGAACTTTCATATCCGTATGTGAGTGTGTGTTAGCATTTGTATATTTCAAATTTCATAACTTCCCACCATTTGGAATACAATTTACATTACAATTATTAAATTCTGGTTTTAGTTTTAGAAATGTAATGTTGATTTCTACTTGAATATTCATGATTTTATAGTTAGTTACATTGACAAAAATGTTCCTTTCTTATATTATGTCCTTTAGCTAGATATTTACTTGGCTAAACTGTAAAGTTGATTTAACAGGTTACCAACCTGGTCAAAACCAGATCTGGTTTTATGAAATAAAGTCACCCATTTTAAAGGTTTCCAATTTAAATTAAAATCTTCCAACATAATTTTATATAAGAGCCTTACATTAAGTTACTTATCTTAGTAATGAAATCATTAATAAATTTAGTAAATCCTTCGAAATTCTTCTTTATTTAATTGCGATAGAGTGCATTTCATTAGAATTGTGGTCATAAAAGGATTAATACACAGATGATTTAAGATGTTTGGTAATATAATTTACATAAATCACATATTAATCCTTTAGCATTTAAACCAGCCATATCAAGCCAGAATTCTCTCACTTCTTTCTGTAACTGGCTGCTCCTATTGAAGTTAAGGTATTGTTATCAAAATCTCATAGATTCAAGATTATGTGAGGTAAAGCCTTTACCATGGAAATACACTAGTAAATATAGAGTAATGTAAATGGTAAAGAGTTAAATTAAAGAATAAACAAAAAAGACATTAATTTTTAGTAGTGAAACTTTTGACATGATTCTAATGACAAATCTATATTGTGGTCAAGCTGTTTGTGTGATTCCTTGATTAACTAAAACTTGAGTAATATTTGATGTATTCAGATTTTTTATTTTACTGACGTTATGTTATGTTTTAGATACCAAGTGATGCTGCACCGGAATCTTGTCTATTTGGCAACTGTTGCTGATTCTAATGTAAATGTCCAAGCAGTACTACCAGTAAGTCTATGTGTCTTATAAATGCTATTCATAACTACATAACTTCATAACTTCTGTTCATAACTACACACATATATATGTATATATAGGAAGCACATGGCTTAGTGGTTACAGCATTGGCCTTCAATCGAAAGGTTGTGAGTTCAATTCTCAGACCGGGTGATGTGTTGTTTCCTTGAGTAAAACACTTTATTTCGCATTGCTCCAGTTTACTCAGCTGTAGAAATGAGATGATAGGGACTGGGGTCCCTATCATTCCACTGCAAAGTGGTCGTGGAGGTGCCACGGCAAAAAAAGCACCCAGCACTCACTGTAAATGAGGTTGGTGTTAGGAAGGGCATCCAGCTGTAGAAATCAAGCCAGAATCAGTTCTCATTCCACCCTTGCAAGCAGGGAAAAGCGGACGTAAAATGATGCTGATCTTGATGATGATATATATATTGTCATCATTGTAACCCTTTAGCATTTAAACTGGCCATATCTGGCCAGAATTCTCTCACCTCTTTCTGTTCAAACCAGCCATAACTGGCTACTCCTATTTCAGTTAAGGTATTGTTCTCAAAATGAATAATATCAAAATCTTGTAGATTCAATATTATGTGAGATAAAGTGTTTACCGTGAAAATACAATAGTAAATATAGAGTAATGTAAATACTAAAGGGTTAAAGAATACTGAATGGTTTGTGAGAACAGTGCAAGCCATATACAGAGATGCTGTCAGTCGTATGAGTTTAATGAAGAATTTAGTGTACAGAGTATTTATATCGTAAATATAGAGTAATGTAAATGCTAAAGGGTTAAAGAATACTGAATGGTTTGTGAGAACAGTGCAAGCCATATACAGAGACGCTGTCAGTCGTATGAGTTTAGTGTACACAGTATTTATATCGTAAATATAGAGTAATGTAAATGCTAAAGGGCTAATCTATCTTTTGTAGATATTTTAGTAATACCAAATCCATTAATTTTTGTTGTTCAGAATTAGTCATGGAAACATTCCAGGTTGGGTTTATTAGCTAATTTTTGACAAGCCTACATCTATGAGAGTTTTTATCCCCTTGTCATAGAAAATATATGGAGTCCAGTAGCAGAGCATTCAGTCAGTTGCTAGGAGATTGATTTAGACTTTTAGACTAAACATATCCAGCCCACACTGTAAAGTGGTTGTGTAGGTGGCACGACAAAACTGTAAGGTGGTCGTGTAGGAGCCACAGCAAAAAGCACTTAGCACACACTGTAAATGTGGTTGGCATTAGGAAGGGCATCCAGCTGTAGAAACGTAGCCAGAAACAGTTTTTATAGGAGTAAGACACAGTCAGATGACCCAACTTACCTCAAATGGGATGACTTGTCTAACTCATGCTAGTGTGGAAAATGGATGTTAAACGATGATGATGATGATGATGATGAACAATTCTACATTGCCTTAGATTGTGGAGCAGGAGTATCAGCTATCAGACTGACAGACAATAACACAATATCCTTAACTCTTTTACACTTTCTACAAACATTTTGTTCTTTAATAAATGCATTGAATTTGTTTAATTATGATTAAACTTTATATAATATTTAGGCTCCTGGCCAGGTAAATCCCAATCAAGGTATGCCTGGAGGGCAAAACCCTGGTGGACCTCCTCCTAATAATTCAGCGCCCATGAATCAGATGCCAAGGCCAGGAAATATGCCTCCAAACCAAATGAATGCTCCACCACCAGGTCTGTTTCGTTTTTGTTTGTTTTATGTTGATGAGTGATCGTGAGGTCATGGTGCTTCACTAAAGACTGGGTTTAACCTTTTAGCATTTAAACCGACCATATCCGGCCAGAATTCTCTCATTTCTTTCTGTTCAAACTGGCTGTAACCGACCACTCATACCGACATTATGGTATTCTCAAAATGAATAATATCAAAATCTAGTAGCTTTGATATTATGTGCGGTAAAGCCTTAACTGTGAAAATATGATAATAAATATAGAGTAATGTAAAAGCTAAAGGGTTAATATACATCTAGTTTGTTTTATTCGAATGCAAAACTCAGTTTGTCTCAACCTACTTGGCTAAACAAAAGTGCAACTGTAATTTCACAGTGGAGGTTGGAATGTCCAACAGCTCTTTTGCTAACAACAAACTTTGTGAAATTCAATTTGACACCAGTAAAGAATAATTATTATAAAACTATTGAGAATTGTAATTTTATACCTATTATTTTAATCACATTAAATTTAGCTAGTTTTAAAGTTGGCAGTTTTGCACACGTTACAGAACCTGAAGAAAATTTAAAATGCCGTTGTTATCTATTATTAGTACAACAGGTCTGGCCAGCTGTTACCATCATTTTTATTTCACATGATTATTTCACATTTTTATTTCACATTTCTGTTGACTATAGAATTTAAGGTGACAGAAACTGTTGAATGTCAGACAAAACTCCTTTGACATTTACTTTTGTCCCTTTATGTTCTGAGTTCAAATCCCATTAAAATTTACTTTATCTTTCATCCTTCCAGAGTCAGTAAAAAGTATCAGTCAATTACTGGGTGTAGTCGTCTATACCTTCTTCAAAATGGTGTTAAGAATCTTTTATGACCCTTTTGGACTGGTTATATTTTCTGCGATCTGGGGGTACTAACAATTTTATTTCAAGCGAGACTACAACCAGATTCCTGACAACGAGGCGCGTTGCTTATTTATAGTCCGCTGAATCCATTTCTTTAATCCCAAAGGGGTGTTTGCCACAACAGAATCTATATTAGAATTAAAAGTTGTTTCCTCTTTTGAAATAGGGAGTCCTTTTTTATAAAATGTTTACTTATGGTAGTAATGTTTTCTGTAAGTTCAGAATGTTTAATGTATTATGTATGCTCGGAGTAGCTTTTACTGTCAAAAAGGGTCAGCATCATCCATGATACTGTATTTGTGTGCCAGCAACAGTGAAGCTGTCTGTTGTAAATTATTAAAGTAAATTTAAGGTCGCAGCAATAGATATGTATACACTCTTTAAAGTAGTTGGAATTAGGAAGGGCATCCAGATGTAAAATCCACATCAAAACTGTAATGTAAGCAAGGCCCCTAGTCTGTCTGGCAGAAATGTAGCTCCAATTAAATATAGAAAAATGAATATAAAATGGTAATGATTAAGCTGATTTACTAAAACATATTCAAGCTTTAGAAGTAAGCAATTCAACAATAGATATGTAGCGAAATCTGTCCACGCCTTGAACCCTGGGTGACACCTAAAAGTCAAATTTTAGGTCACCATCCTCTTTGGTGTGGACAGGTTCATGCGTGGGCTATCCCCTCGAGGTGAGAGACAGAAAGCGACAGGTATATAAAGCTGTATATGCCCACCTTTTACACAGAGAGATTGGAGCACCACGATATAGACAAGCTATGTGAAAGATTCACCGCTACCTTCAGGCCACAGAGGTCTACAGACCATTACTCTCTCTCTCTCTCTCCCTCCCCCCCTCTGGTCTCCGACTACGCCAGCCTCATGAACCAACAATAAAATAACATTGTCAACCTTCGCAACTCGTGGTAACTTGTTTATTGTTCTTTTTGACTGAAGTGAAGTAAACCTACTTTATATATAAAGTAAATCAGCTATTCTTGTTAATCCATCTAACAACCACTACTAATACCCTTCGTTAAAGATATGCCAAATTAATCCCAGTCATGGTAATATTGATGAATCATCATCATCACCATTATTTAACACCCATTTTCCACGCTAGCATGGGTAGGGCAGGCTGTTCCTTTGTGAGACATCACGTCGGAGGACCGATAGAAATCATAAAATGTTTATTCTGCCCTGGTTATATTTTGTATTTTCTAATTGTGTCCAATTATCGATAATCCAATGTCTATTAAATAAACATTGTTGCCTCAAAAATTGAGACAAAGTGTGAGAGTAATTGAAATTTATTAATGACATTGTTGGCTGTTGGGACACTGCATCCTTCAAAACTGCCTTCATGAAATTCGCCAACACTACGCCTGATATTCCCCCTCCATACACATGCATGTGTGTATATCATGACTCATACACTGTTCACTTTCCTGACATTTGTACATTATTCTATGTACTTCACATTCACCTTTGATGAGTTGTAGTGCACCTGAGCACTGTACACAATAATTTTCACTATTATTATTATTAATATTCAACTGTTTTAACAGTTATTCCTTGTGTTCTTATTTTCAAATTATTTCTATGAATTTCTAATGCCCGTTGTTTTTCTATCCCAACAAATTAATTTACTATAAAACTATAAATATTCTCTTAACTCTCCAATAGCAGGTAGTTCTGGTATGCCAATGACATCTGCTGGTGGTCAGCCTGGTTATAATGGACCTCAACAATCTATGCCAGGCTATTCTCGTCCACAGATGAATCAACAACAACAGCAAGCTATGATGACTCAAGGGAAATCTCGTGCTGGTAATTCTGAATTTGTTGTTTTTGATTTTAACCCTTTAGCATTTAAACTGGCCATATCTGGCCAGAATTCTCTCACCTCTTTCTGTTTGGACCGGTTGTAACTAGCCACTCATACTGATGTTAAGGTATTGTTCTCAAAATAAATAATATCAAAATCTCATAGATTCGATATTATGTAAGATAAAGCCTTTCCTGTGAAAATACAATAGAAAATATAGAATAATGTAAATGCTAAAGGGTTAAAAGTTTTGAATATCTAAATCTGAATGTTTCTGTTTTATTGTCACTTCTTTTGAATTTGAGTTCTCTGTCCTCTGTTAGGTATTCTTTCTTTGCCTCTGTATCTGATTCTTTGATTGCCAATATGTTTATAGTACTTAGTGTTATCATATGAGTACATATCAAAATATAATGGATATCCCTGTACATCCCATGCAAGCGTGGAAAAAAAGGACATAAAAACAATGATGATGATGATGGTGATGACTTTTCCTAGTGAAGGCATGTGGCTTAGTAGTTACGGTATTCAACTCACAATTGTCAAGTCCTGAGTTTGATTCCTGACTCAATGTGTCCTTGAGCAAGACACTTTATTTCATGTTGTTCCAGTCCACTCAGCTTGCAAAAATGAGTTGTACCTATAATTCGAAGGGCCAGCCTTGCCACGCTGAAACTCCGTGAGAAATACATTAAGGGTGTGTGAGTCTGTTGAATATTCAGCCACTTGCCCATTAATAACACGAGCAGGCTGTTCAGTTGATCGTATCAACTGGAACACTCGTTATTGTAACTTAACAGAGTGCCAGAGAGTAGAACAAAGAGTAGATTATGAGGTCTAGAAGATCAAATATTAGGGGTTAGTGTTTATTAGTATTAGTAAATAGAATCAACGTAAATAAAGAAAAAAGGTGTTGCTTTAGTCTAACAAATTAGTTGTGTATATATATATATGCAGGCGAATTGGCAGAGTCATTAAGACGTCGGATAGAATCATCATCATCATCATCATCATCATTTTACGTCTGCTTTTCCCTGCTTGCAAGGGTGGGACGGGAACTGATTCTGGCTTGATTTCTACAGCTGGATGCCCTTCCTAACACCAACCTCATTTACAGTGAGTGCTGGGTGCTTTTTTGCCGTGGCCCCTCCACGTCCACTTAACAGTGAGGGCTGGGTGCTTTTTTTGCTGTGGCACCTCCACGTCCACTTTACAGTGTGGGCTGGGTGCTTTTTTGCCGTGGCCCCTCCACGTCCACTTTACAGTGTGGGCTGGGTGCTTTTTTGCCGTGGCACCTCCACGACCACTTTGCAGTGTGGGCTGGGTGCTTTTTTGCCGTGGCACCTCCACGTCCACTTTACAGTGTGGGCTGGGTGCTTTTTTGCCGTGGCCCCTCCACGTCCACTTTGCAGTGTGGGCTGGGTGCTTTTTTGCCGTGGCACCTCCACGACCACTTTACAGTGTGGGCTGGGTGCTTTTTTGCCGTGGCACCTCCACGACCACTTTGCAGTGTGGGCTGGGTGCTTTTTTGCCGTGGCCCCTCCACGTCCACTTTGCAGTGTGGGCTGGGTGCTTTTTTGCCGTGGCCCCTCCACGTCCACTTTACAGTGTGGGCTGGGTGCTTTTTTGCCGTGGCCCCTCCACGTCCACTTTGCAGTGTGGGCTGGGTGCTTTTTTGCCGTGGCACCTCCACGTCCACTTTACAGTGTGGGCTGGGTGCTTTTTTGCCGTGGCCCCTCCACGTCCACTTTGCAGTGTGGGCTGGGTGCTTTTTTGCCGTGGCACCTCCACGACCACTTTACAGTGTGGGCTGGGTGCTTTTTTGCCGTGGCACCTCCACGACCACTTTGCAGTGTGAGCTGGGTGCTTTTTTGCTGTGGCACCTCCACGACCACTTTGCAGTGTGAGCTGGGTGCTTTTTTGCCGTGGCACCTCCACGACCACTTTACAGTGTGGGCTGGGTGCTTTTTTGCCGTGGCACCTCCACGACCACTTTGCAGTGTGAGCTGGGTGCTTTTTTGCTGTGGCACCTCCACGACCACTTTGCAGTGTGAGCTGGGTGCTTTTTTGCTGTGGCACCTCCACGACCACTTTGCAGTGTGAGCTGGGTGCTTTTTTGCCGTGGCACCTCCACGACCACTTTACAGTGTGGGCTGGGTGCTTTTTTGCCGTGGCACCTCCACGACCACTTTGCAGTGTGAGCTGGGTGCTTTTTTGCTGTGGAAGGATATGGACCCCAGTCCCTATCATCTCATTTCTACAGCTGAGTAAACTGGAGCAATGTGAAATAAAGTGTCTTGCTCAAGGAAACAACACATCACCCGGTCTGAGAATTGAACTCACAACCTTTCGATTGCAAGGCCTATGCTCTAACCACTCAGCCATGTGCCTCCATAGAATGCTTTCCGGTATTCTTCCCGCCTCATTGCCTGTTCTGAGCTCAAATCCCGCCGTGGGCAACGTTGCCTATCATCCTTTTGAGGTCAATAAAAAAAGTACCAGTCCACTACTGGGGTCGATTCTTCCTCTATAGAATAAATCGGCTGTGTTCAGACCTGGAGAAGGCTAGGCTCCACTCCACCAGGTTTAAAAGAGCCCTAGACATACTGTGTGATGATGTGTCTAAGACTCCACAAGGAGTTATGGGATCTTTATCCTTTATATTCGGGGTGTCCCCAAAAAATGTATACACACTTTGATGACCTGCGCAGGCAATATTTATTAGAATGCCATTGAAGTGTGTATATATTTTTTGTGGGGGGACACCCTGTGTATTTAATGAGTAAACTGTATGTGTCATTGTGATATTGTCATATTTTCACAGGTCCTCCAATGAATACTCCAAATGCTATGAACAATCAACCTGGCTATGGTCCCCCCATGTCTCAACAGCAACAAGGACCTCCTCCCCAAAGTCCACAGGGTTATCCAGGTCCACAGCAACCTATGATGTCACAACCTTCTTCAGCTCCTCCAGGGATGTCTCAGGGTCAAGCTATGCCTCCACAGCAGTCAATGATGCAACAGAGTCAAGCTGGCAACAATCCAATGATGAGTGGTCCCTCCCCAGGACCCCCACCTTCCAATCAACCAATGGGATCACGAGCAATGCCACCACCCAATGCCTATAGAAGATCCCCATCTCAGGGTAGGCTCAACATGCAAGGTAAAGACACTTTCGGGATTTTTATTATTATTATTTGAGAAGGACGGTAGAATGTCAGACACCATGCTTCACAGCATGGAGTTACGGCCTTTTATGTTCTGGTATCAAATCCCACCGAAGTTAGTTTTGCCTTTCGTACTTATGAAAGTACCAGTCACTTACGTCAATTTAATTGACTTTCCCCCGTCCCCCAAAACTGCTGGCATTGTGCCTAAATCAGAAACCATTATTCGAGAAGGGCAGTACCTGTAGAGTGCCAGACATCATCCTTCGCTGCATATAGTTATGGCCTTTTATGTTCTGATTTCAAATCCTGCCGAGATTAGTTTTGCCTTTCATCCTTAATTAGCTACTTTCAGCTATTCAACTTACATCAAACTGAAAGTTAGTTCAATAATTAAATTCACTGGATTAAATATTTATTCTTCAGACGTAACCTCTTGCTTTAGAATTTAAAAACGTTTTCCAACTTGTTATGGCCTTTTGGAATGTGACATGTTTATTTGATATCGTAGAAATGCAACATTTTGCTGTAGATCAGAGGTGCCCAACCACCAGGCCACAAACTGATACCAGTCCCTGGATCATTTGCTACCGGGTCGCAAAGAAATAATTTACTTGTTTAACCCTTTAGTGTTCAAACCGTCCAGAATTCTCTACCTCTTTCGGTTGAAACTGGCTGTAACTGGTCACTCAAACTGATATTAAGGTATTGTTTTGAAAATAAATACTTTCAAAATTTCATAGATTCGATATTATGTGAGGTAAAGCCTTTACCATTAAAATATAATAGTATATATAAAATAATTGTTTCTACATTTGGCACAAAAATCCAGCAATTACCCCAGTGCATTACTGGTACTTTATTTTATCAACCCCGTAAGGATGAAATGCAAAGTTAACCTCGGCGGGATTTGAACTCAGAATAGCAAGAGTCGTAACTCTATGCTTCAAAGCATGGCGTTCGACCCTCTACCGATACTGCCAATCCACCAAAATAATGTGAATGCTAAAGGGTTAAAATTATATAATAGATAGATTGAATATTGGACTTTAATTTAAAAAGATTTGTTTAAATATTCAATATTCATCTATTTTAATAAATTGCTCTTTTTATTATTGTTCTCTTTATCAAAATGCACTTAAATAACACATATGTGCAACTACCGGTCCGTGGAAAGATTGTCCGACATGAAGCCTGTCCATTGTATAAAAAAGGTTGGAGACTACTGCTGTAAGATATTTACAGTACTGTGGAACCTCGCTTTATGAAAATGCCTCTCATCGCGAATAAATCGGTTCAGGAACAATTTTTCCGAACATAAAACATCACGGTTGACAAACGGTGTCTCGAGTAATGAACACATAAGCCAGCAACAACAGTTGGTGACAAGCTGGGAGTATCAGCAGGAATGTGTCACTTGTTGTGTAGTTAGTTACTATGGTGATATCTATCTGTCTTTCACACACAGTCTCTCACTCTCTCTCTCTCACTGTATTTTTCTCTCAACATTTCATATGGGGAAAATAGTTTGGGTTTACGAACATTTAGATGATGTATCATCATCATCATCATCATTTCATTTTACGTCCGCTTTTTCCCTGCTTGCAAGGGCGGGACGGGAACTGATTCTGGCTTGATTTCTACAGCTGGATGCCCTTCCTAACACCAACCTCATTTACAGTGAGTGCTGGGTGCTTTTTTGACGTGGCACCTCCACGTCCACTTTGCAGTGGAATGATAGGGACCCCAGTCCCTATCATCTCATTTCTACAGCTGAGTAAACTGGAGCAATGTGAAATAAAGTGTCTTGCTCAAGGAAACAACACATCGCCCGGTCTGAGAATTGAACTCACAACCTTTCGATTGCAAGGCCAATGCTCTAACCACTAAGCCATGTGCCTCCATGTATGTTTGCTGAAACCCTGTAGTTTTGTTTCAGTGACTGAATCTTTCTTAATATAAATCCTTTTTCTCTTGGCAGGTCAACAGTACAGTCAGCAGCAAGCCTATGCTCAGCAGCAATATAATTCACAGCCACCATATACTCAGGGCCAAGGGCAGCAGTCTTATACTCAACAACCAGGCTACAGTCAATCTCCAGGACCTGGTGGAGGTCCAGCACCTGGACCTAACATGTCTCCACAATCACAGTACTCAAACTATCCGGGTGGTGGTCAATCTCAAACACGCTATAATCCTTATAACAGACCTCAGCAAGGTCCACCAGGTATGCCGCCTTCTGGACCTCTTCCTCCTGGTTCTATGCAAGGCCCCCCTGGTGCTATGCAAGGGCCACCCGGCTCCATGCAAGGGCCGCCCGGCTCCATGCAAGGCCCCCCTGGAGGCATGCAAGGACCACCTGGTTCCATGCAGGGACCACCTGGTGGTATGCAGGGCCCACCTGGAGCCATGCAAGGACCACCTGGTTCTATGCAGGGCCCACCCGGTGGTATGCAAGGCCCACCCGGTGGTATGCAAGGCCCACCTGGTGGTATGCAAGGACCACCCGGTGCTATGCAAGGCCCACCTGGTGCTATGCAGGGCCCACCCGGCTCTATGCAGGGCCCACCTGGTTCTATGCAAGGCCCACCCGGTGCTATGCAAGGACCACCTGGTTCAATGCAAGGACCACCTGGCTCCATGCAGGGACCACCTGGTTCGATGCAAGGCCCTCCAGGATCCATGCAGGGACCACCTGGCTCTATGCAGGGTCCACCTGGATCTATGCAAGGCCCTCCAGGATCCATGCAAGGTCCACCAGGCTCTATGTCTGGTCCACCCGGCCCCATGTCTGGTCCACCCGGCCCCATGTCTGGTCCACCCGGTCCCATGTCTGGCCCATCCGGTCCCATGTCTGGTCCTCCCGTGTCCATGTCTGGTCCTCCGCCTGGCTCTATGTCCGGTCCTCCGCCAGTTTCCATGTCCGGCCCTCAGGGTCCGATGGGTCCCAGCGGCGGCGGGGGGCAAATGAACCCCAACAGCAATCAGATGGGCGGACAAAACCAAATGCCAGTGTCGGGAAGTAGCTCGATGCAACAGCCGAACAGCATGAGCAACAGTGTTGTGAGTGGGGCGGGTGGTGGTGGCGGCGGAGGCGGGGGTGGAGGTGGCGGCGGCGGTGGAGGCAGCAATAGTAGTAACAGTGGGGGAGGCGGTGGCGGCGGCGGTGGTGGTGGTGGTGGTGGTGGTGGTAGTAGTGGTAGTAGTGGTGGTGGTGGTGGTGGTGGTGCTGGTGGAAGTAGCAACAGTGGGCAGCAGTCGCACATGCCTAATAGCCAGATGTCTGGTCAGGGTCAGTCGGGTTACTCTTACAACCAAAACCAGTATTAACTTAGCAACCTCGCTGTGTTAGGCTACAACGATGCCCTACTACTCTCCCTCCACCCACATTGTCTGTTTTAGGGGGGGGAAACAGGGAGGGGGGGTCATTTTTTTTTTTTTTTTTTTTTTTTTTTTTTTCCTTCCTCCCTCCTCTTCCGTGGCTCTGGAAAGGACATTTAAAAGGCTGGGCATCTCTGGACTGAATGTTTTAGAATATTTTAGTTTCAAGCCATCTTGGTTCTGAATCAAATCTCACCAGAGTTGACTTTGCCTTTCTTTCTCATGGGTGGTGGGTAAGGGGTATCAAATACATACATGTCATTTTTTTTTTTTTTTTTTTTTTTTTTTTGGTGTCAATTCAGTCTCAACCCAACTTTACACTCCCCACCCCCCCTACAAAAAAATATTGGCCCTTTATCTATATCTAGAGAAAGGAGATCATTATTATCATTATTATTCTTATTATTCTTATCAAAGGGCGGTGGATTGGCAGTATCGGTGGAGGGTCGGACGCCAAGCTTTCCATCATAGTTACGACCCTTTACGAACTGAGTTCAAATCCCGCCGAGGTTGACTTTGCCTTTCATCCTTACGGGGGTCGATAAAATAAAGTACCAGTAATGCACTGGGTAATTGCTGGCCTTGTGCCTAAAGTAGAAACAATTATTATTCTTATTATTGAAGATGGTTATATGAGTTAAAATATCTCGCCGAGGTTAACTTTGCTTTTCATCATTACGGGGCTGTCGATGAAATAAAGTATCAGTAATACACGGGGGTGGGGGTTTGATTTAATAGACTCCCCTTCCCCCCACACACACACACGCGCCCCACCCCCCTCTCCCCCACCCCCAAAAAAATTTCCGGCCTTTTTGCCTAAATCAGAAACCATTATTACTAATGCCATGGGTGGTATGATGCAACATTAAGGTTTTCAAGGAACCACATAAACATTCTGGTTTCTTTCGCATCATAAATAATCAAAGGGGGAAAAGGATGTCTGTTACTGCATTCATTTGTCCCCCGTCTCTTTTAATAAACGCAAGGCTCTTTGTAAGAAATCATTATTGTTATGTTAGGACTGTGGATTGGCAGTATCGGTAGAGGGTCGGACGGCATGCTTTGCAAGCAAAGAGTTACGGCCCTTGCCATTCTGAGTTCAAATCCCGCCGGGGTTAACTTTGCCTTTCATCCTTACGGGGGTTCGATAAAAAATAAAGTACCAGTAACGCACTGGGGTAATTGCTGGCCTTGTGCCAAAAGTAGAAACAATTATTGTTATGTTAGGACTGTTACTACAAGTAGTGATGGTGCCGTTGCCAGAGATGGCAGCGGAAATGGCTGCTTCTTGCTATCAGAAACTTCAATGCCTTGTTCTATGCTCAAATCTAAGTGGAGTCAGCTTTGCCTTTCATCTCATCAGGACCAAATAACATAACTGTGGTTTGTTAAATCAACTAAATTTCCCCCCATCTTCTTCACTACAAATTTGGCCATTGTGCATAAATTGAAAAGTAACCGTTGTTGTTGTTATTATTATCATTATGCCGAGGTTGACTTTGCCTTTCATCCTTACGGGGGGGGGGGGGGGGGTCGATAAAATAAAGTACCAGTAATGCACTGGGGTAATTGCTGGCCTTGTGCCTAAAATAGAAACAATTATCATTGGATTGGCAGTATCGGTAGAGGGTCGGATGCCATGCTTTCCAGCATAGTTACGTCCCTTTACAATCTGAGTTCAAATCCCGCCGAGGTTAACTTTGCCTTTCATCCTTACGGGGGTCGATAAAATAAAGTACCAGTAATGTACTGGGTAATTGCTGGCCTTGTGCCTAAAATAGAAACAATTATCATTATTACTAATGGCAGTGTGGATTGGCAGTATCGGTAGAGGGTCGGACACCATGCTTTGCAGCACAGTTACGTCCCTTTATGGTCTGAGTTCAAATCCCGCCGAGGTTAACTTTGCCTTTCATCCTTACAGGGTCGATAAAATAAAGTACCAGTAATACACTGGGTAATTGCTGGCCTTGTGCCAAAAAGTAGAAACAATTATTATTACTAATGGCAGTGGATTGACAGAATCGGTAGAATGTCAGACACTATGCTTCGTGGCATAGAGTTACGGCCTTTTACGTTCTGCGTTCAAATCCTGTTGAGGTTAGCTTTGCCTTTCATCCCTATGGGGTCGATAAAATAAAGTACCAGTAATGCACTGGAGTCAATTTAATCGACTGTCCCCTCCCCCAAAATTGCTGGCCTTGTGCCTATACCAGAAACCATTATTATTATTATTATTATTATTATTATTGATAATATTACTACCACTATATGAATTAAACCTTTTTCAAACTATTTACCTTGAAAGGTGGGAAAGGAGAAAGCTGTAAACCTATAGAGTGGAACAGGGGGAGGGGAGGGGCTGTACTAACACCCTAGTTGGGAACAGAACTGAAGCACCAAGTTGAGAAGAGGGCTTGCTTAGTTGTACTACATTCCCGGAGTTGACCCATTCAGGTATTTTTATATATATTGCTCTTCTTGTATGATCATTTGTGATGATGTTGCTAGAAAATACATTACAAAAACAAAACAAAGGGACTCTGAAATCTTCTGCAAAGGTTTTTGAAGTACTTGTGATCACCAGCAATATGGGTATGTGTGTATATACGCATTTCAGTGATGCGTAACACTGTCATTGCAAACCGTACAGGTTTTTTTTTTTTTGGTTTTTTTTTGTCCCCCATTCCCCTTTTTGTGTAATTCGATTTTTACCCTAACCAAGTCTCGTCCACACGCAAAAACAAAAAACATAAAAGAGACGTAACAAAAAAAAACAACAAAAAACTTCTCATAATCACCAATTAACATCACAGTTGCCTTGTATAATTAATTATTATCAGCTCAAATCTTTTTTATGGTCTTACATAAAGTGTTTTTCCTTTCTCTTCCCCTATCCCTCCTTATTTGGAATTGTTATGCTTATTTGCATTTAACCCTTTAGCATTTACATTACTCTCTATATACTATTGTTACAGCCTTTTACGTTCTGAGTTCAGTAAAGGCTTTATCTCAAATAATATCTCAGATAATATCAAATCTATGAGATTTTGATGTTATTTATTTTGAGAACAATACCTTAACATAAGTATGAGTAGCAAGTTACAGCCAGTTTGAACAAAAAAAGGTGAGAGAATTCTGGCCGGATACAGCCGGTTTAAATGCTAAAGGGTTAAGATGAGAGTGAGTTAAGTGTGAAAGTATTTATATTTAAAAGCTTTTATTTTTCTTTCTATTTTTTTCTTCTTTTCTTTTTTAATACTTGAAATATGCTTGTTTGCATTTAAGCTTGGTTGGGTAAAGAAAGAATGTATGTAAGTATTTATATATTTGAAAGATTTTTTCCCTTGATTATTGAAACAGAAGAATATGGGTTGAGATTTTTAAATGTATTTTTAAATTTTAAATTTTTAATTATTTTTTTTTTTAATGCTTTTTCCTTTCACCAAAGAGAGTGTTATCATGTATGTTTGTATATAAATGTGTGCGTGTGACAATTTTAATCTTTTTTTTTTTTCAAAATGGTTATCCACTTAGATTATTTTTTTTGGTTTCTTCAGGCAGTGCAATGATTGAATAAAAGATTTTTTTTTTTCCTCCTCCTCATTCCTAATACATTTTTTTAATCAGTTTGGTTATTGCTATCTTTAACAACAGTTTGATAAAGACGATTCTTCAAAGTGAAGAGAAATGAGAGAAATCCTATTTCTGTAGTGTTTTTAGAGGCTTGTAACACCATACTAGAGTGTGCCTCTCACCTTATGAATAAGAGATTTGTGTATTATCACAAATTTTGTATTGTCCATATGAAAGCACTTTGTGCTTGTTAACCTTCACCTGTTAAAAAAGGGATAGGGGTCGCCAGGCTACATATAGCTCTAGACAGAAACAACTCTGGCCAACTGTCACAGTAATCCTAAATAGTTTAGGAATGGAATTTTGTTGTTTATTTTTCTGTGCTGTTATCAATAATAGATCGTGAGCTGCAGTCTGTTTGGAAGCAGATACTTCTCATTCTTACGAAATAGAGACAGTGCCTACCAGATAGATGACAGACAAATATGAAGGAGACTGCTTTAACCCTTTATCATTTACATTACTCTATATTTACTTTTGTATTTTCATTATAAAGGCTTTATCTAGACATAATATTCAATCTATGAGATTTTGAGAACAATACCATAATGACAGTATGAGCAGCCGGTTACAGCCAGTTTGAACAGAAAAAGGTGAGAGAGTTCTGGCTGGATATGGCCGGTTTAAATGCTAAAGGATTAATGGGCTGGCATACAAACTCTAACAATCCACTACAAGAAAGATTTCTTTATTATTATTATTTTTGTTCCTTTTGGATATTTGTGGCGTGGATGGAAAAGAATGAGTGAATTCATGAGGCATGGGTACATGAGTTCGATATCTTCAACATCATTATCACCATCATCATTGTCATTATCATCATCCTCATCATCATCATCACTACCATTATCATCATCGTCATCATCATCATCATCATCATTGGTAATTAGCCTTCAGCATATACTGGACCTAAGTCTGTAGGTGGGCTTCTCAATGAACCTAAAAACTATATCTTTTGACAGAGTTGGTCAACATCAAATTTAATAAATAAAATTTTTAAAAAAATTTCTATAAAAAAAACAACCTAACAAACTCAGCTATAATTGAATCTAAGGACTCCAACCCATTTCAAAATTCAGTGTGGAGTCACTATTGACTTTGCAAATTTATATTTTATTTTATTATTAATATTTTTCTCCCATTCTTCCATTAATACATTATCATTTCCCCCCTCCCCAACTACTTTTTAACCCCCAGGAACCAATTATATATTTTTTTCTTCTCTACTTCATCTCCATACTGCCTCGACTCTTGTAAAATAAAAAAAAAAAATTTAAAAATTGGTAAATAAATTCCACAATAATAAAATAAAATAAATCTATTAAAAAAAAAAAAAAAAAAAACAAACTGTGCTTCCTGATACAAAACATCATCTTTCTTCAATATTTATATAAGGTTTTGAAAAATGAATTTTGAAAAACTAAGTGTGAGAAAAAAAAATGATAGTAAATGAAAAAGAAAAGGAAAAAAAAAATGTATCTGTACCTTGAGTCAGTCAGTTGTATGCAATATATATATATATATATATACATACATACATACATACATAAATTGTTTGTATATATAATATATATCATATATATACATTATATATATGTATATATTATATATATATATATATATATATACATACACATATATTATAAAACCCTTGCAAACTTCAGGTTATCAGACCAAATATGGTATGCAATATATATATATATATATATATATATATATATACATTATGTATATATATATATATATATATATATATATATATATACAAATATATCATATATATACATTTTATATATATATCATATATATATATTATAAAATCCTTGCAAACTTCAGGTTATCAGACCAAATATGGTATGTGAGTGTGACATTTCGTATGTATGGTTGTCAGGCAGTTTTACTGAGTGTTTTTTGGGGAGGTTTTTTTTATTATTATTTTTTTTTAATTCTTCAGTGAATCTTTTAGTTTATTTTGTTTGTTTTTGTTTTGTTTTTTCTTTCTAAAATTCTAAATTTCCATGTGGTTAAATATAACTTTGTAAATATTGTGAAAAATTGTACAGTAACTGTACAGAATTTTTTTTATATATAATCTTTTTACAATAATAACTGACTTATTATTATTGTTGTTGTTGTTGTTGTTATTTATATATATTATTAGCATGATAACCTGTGATAGAACTATACAACAGTGATGAAATAGCTTCAAGATCTTTGATTCATTGGTATATATATGTATATATAAATGGAGGCACATGGCTTAGTGGTTAGAGCATTGGCCTTGCAGTCGAAAGGTTGTGAGTTCAATTCTCAGACTGGGTGATGTGTTGTTTCCTTGAGCAAGACACTTTATTTCACATTGCTCCAGTTTACTGAGCTGTAGAAATGAGATGATAGGGACTGAGGTCCCTATCATTCCACTGTAAAGTGGTCGTGAAGGTGCCACGGCAAAAAAGCACCCAGCCCACACTGTAAAGTGGTCGTGGAGGTGCCACGGCAAAAAAGCACCCTGCACTCACTGTAAATGAGGTTGGTGTTAGGAAGGGCATCCAGCTGTAGAAATCAAGCCAGAATCGGTTCCCATCCCAGCCTTGCAAGCAGGGAATAGCGGACGTAAAATGATGATGATGATATATATATTAAAAGTGACAAAGGTGCTGTGTGGTTACTGATAAATATTGTTAGAAAATGTAAGAAAAACAGAAACATGAGGACAATTCCGCTCTTTGGCTGTCTGCCGTGGGTCGTTGATGTTTCAACGCATTAAAGACAGTACATCTCACCATAGTGCGTTAATAACTACGGGGTGTCTGGGTATTTTTGGTTTTTTTTTTTTTTCATTCCCTAATAACTACACCTTGCTGTTATTAACGTACTGTGGTGAGATGTTCTGTCTTTAATGCATCAAAACATCAGCGACCCACAGCAGACAGCCGAAGAGCAGTAATTGTCCTCATGTTTGTGTTGCTCTTATATATATATCATCATCATCATCATCACCGTTTTACATCCATTTTTCCACGCTAGCATGGGTTAGACGGGTTGTCCTGTTGTGGGCAGCGTCCAGTCGGGAACTGATTCTGGCTTGATTTCTACAGCTGGATACCCTTCCTAACACCAACCTCATTTACAGTGAGTGCAGGGTGGTTTTTTGCCGTGGCGCCTACACGTCCACTTTACAGTGTGGGCTGGGTGCTTTTTTGCAGTGGAATGATAGGGACCCCAATCTCTATCATCTCATTTCTACAGCTGAGTAAACTGGAGCAATGTGAAATAAAGTGTCTTGCTCAAGGAAACAACCCATCACTCGGTCCGAGAATTGAACTCAAAACCTTTCGATTACAAGGTCAATGCTCTAACCACTAAGCCATGCGCCTCCACATATATATATATTAATAATAGAAAGGATGATTTGTTATGTCTTCATTACATTTATTGAGTAGTTATGCACGTTTCACTATTGATCAGCTCAAGGTTCGATCCAGCCCAACTCTGAAATCAAAAACTCGTCAGACTTATGTTGTGGTAATAGTACCACAACAGAAATTTGGTGAGCAGAGTCGGGCCGGATCGAATCTTGAGCTGATCAATAGTGAAACGTAATGAAGACATAACAAATCATCCTTTTTACTGTTATTACACTCTGCTTAGCACTACATCTCTATACTTACTGGAAACTACACATCGAGTGCTCACTCTGGTGAACCTACAGTAACTGGATGTTACAATCATTATCATTTCATCTTACGTCCGCTTTTCCCTGCTTGCAAGGGTGGGACGGGAACTGATTCTGGCTTGATTTCTACAGCTGGATGCCCTTCCTAACACCAACCTCATTAACAGTGAGTGCTGGATGCTTTTTTTGCAGTGGAATGATAGGGACCCCAGTCCTATCATCTCATTTCTACAGCTGAGTAAACTGGAGCAATGTGAAATAAAGTGTCTTGCTCAAGGAAACAACACATCACTCAGTCTGAGAATTGAACTCGAACCACTAAGCCATGTGCCCCAATCCCTGAGTATATATATTAGTCAGTTGATCAGACAAACCACCAACTTTTGTTGTAAACAGACGTAAAGCACTCTGATTTGTATTCCTTAGAATGTTATCGATAAGGTATCAATTGTAGTTTCTATATTATAAAGAAGAAAGACGGTTTTAAAAGTAGATCATCTGTTTATTAAATAATAAACAGGATGCACATTTAAAACCATCTCTCTCTTTTATAATATATATATAATGTGTGTGTATTTTGTATATCTAGCGATATGAAGAAACCATGCTCTGCTGGATGTGCGTGAACAACCAAGCATGGACGAGTTGAGTGAAACTGTGCATAAGAGGAATAAACTGTAGTGTGCAAGGGAGAAGACTGTTGGTGTGGCCATGTGATGCACATGGAAGATGACCGCTGGGTGAAGAAGTGTCAAGAAATCCCAGCAGATGGAAGACTACAAAAAACATGCGGAGGTAGTGAGAGCTGACCTCAGATCACTGAAGCTAACAGAGGAGATGACCAAGAACTGTGACAAATGGAGAGATGCTGAAGAGGATCTGTCCCACCCTTGCAAGCAGGAAAAAGCGGATGTAAAATGATGATACAGTATGTTTATGAATGAACATTTGAAAGCCTTCAGCTATGGATTTTGGAAACTGATAACATAGAGCCATCTAGTGGATTCCAACAGAAGCAGGAGTGGGTACCCTTGGTTCTGCTGGAATCCACTAGATGGCTCTGTTATCGATTTCCAAATGTTTATTCAGAAACATACCGTATATCGCTAGATATACAAAATACACATACCTATATGTATACAGCTATGTTAGAGCAAACACCTTAATTATTTAATCTACACTAAAGTGGTTGTGTAGATGTCACATCAAAAAGCACCCAGTCCATGCTGTAAAGTGGTCGTGTAAGAGACACAGTAAAAAGGCTCCCAGTCCACACTGTAAATGTGGCTGGTGTTAGGAAGGGCATCCAACCATAGAAAACGTGCCAGATAAGTCCTATACAAGCGAGACACGGTCACCCGATCAATCTTGCCTCAAGTGGGGAAATTTACCGTCTAACCCATGATAGCGTGGAAGATAGACGTTAAATGATGATGTGTGTACAAAGTGATCGTGTTGGTGACACAACAGTGTCCAGCCCACACTGTAAAGTGGTTGGCATTAGGAAAGGCATCTAGCCCTAGAAACCAAACCAGAAGCAGTTCTGTATGAACAAGTCACAGTCACCTGATCTGACTTGTCTCACAACAGGACAACTTGTTTAACCCATCCTAGCATAGAAAAATGGACATTAACCCTTTAGTATTTACATTACTCTATATAAAGAATTGTATTTTCACAGTAAAGGCTTTACCATATATAACTATTTCACATAATATCAAATCTATGAGATTTTGATATTATCTATTTTAAGAGCAATACCTTAACATCAGTATGAGGGGCCAATTTGAAGAGAATTTTGGCCAGATATGGCTGCTTTAACTCTTTAGAATTCACATTATTCTATATATACTATTGTATTTGTAAAGGCTTTATCTCACATAATATTGAATCTATAAGATTTTGATCTTGTTTATTTTGAGAACAATACCTTATGGCCGGTTTGAAGAGAAAGAGGTGAGAGAATTCTGGCCAGATGTGGCTGCTTTAAACGGTGATGATGTGTATACATATATATATATATATATATTTACTGGTTACTCTACTACGACATTATCTTGTGTTGTGTTTAATATAATACACTGGGAGAATAGGGATGGCAGAAAAACCTAACGTTTGATTCATTGGTTTATACATATATTGTGTGTGTATATATGTATGTTTGCTGGTAAGTTTAGCATTGACATCTGTTGCCATGTTCAATATATACATTAGGAGAACAGTGATAGCAGAAAAAGCTAACATTTGATTCATTGGTAAATATATTGTGTGTATATATATATATATATACACTGGGAAAATGGTGATAGAAAAACCTGCTGTTGTTGTCTATATTTAACCTAGTTCACGTAAATATACAAACATATTACACAAGAAACACAGTTCTATTGCAAAAGTCTTTTGGTTGAGCCACATAATTTTATTTGCCTTACATTCAGTGACATGTAGTGCTTTCATTTGTATTAATCAGCAAAGATTCTGTGCCAACTAGCATATTCTTTTAAGGAACCCCATTTCGGCCGCTTGAATTCGCAATCATTCTTTCGGTCATTACCCATAGGTAAATTGAAGATAGTGAGTTTGGCTTTTACATCTACCTCCCTTCTTTTGATGACCGAATGCTAAAGCTGACACATATTGCACCAGCTCCTGCAATGGTCAGTAAGCAATTTTCAAATTTGAATGTAAAATGTTGCCAGTTGTCAAGGTGTTCTATTTTTAGATTAACCCTTTAGCATTTACATTACTCTATATTTACTAGAATATTTTCAGAGTAAAGGCTTTATCTTACATAATTATCTCACATATTAAATCTACAAGATTTGGATATTATTTATTTTGAGAACAATACTTTAACATCAGTATTGATGGACAGTTATGGCTGGTTTGAACAGAAAGAGGTAAGAGAATTCTGGCCGGACATGGCCGATTTCAATGCTAAAGGGTTAAATGATCACTTTCTTTTAGATACATGAAATCTGGAAGGAAAAAAAAGTGACTGGATGATTATAGATACAATACATTTGATCATGTATTTAGCTTTGCTGAATAATAAGCCAATATGGTTAAATAACAGCCACATTTCTGATACACAAGCAAAAAATAGCAGCTGATATTATTACTGCTATAAAGGCAACACCTTATTAAAAAAAAAAAAAAAAAAAAAACCTTTTCAAACCTACTCTGGACCCTACTGGCTAACACAGCTCCCATCGATTTACAGTCATTAATCTTAATTATAGAAGGATATCAAAGACACGATTGAGAAAGTAACTAGTAACATTGTCGAAATGTGAACATTGATGGAATGGCTGACATGCAAAGTCTAAAGTCTGCCTTGAGCCCAGAGGCTTATCCTGGTCACCATAGTCTTAAGCAATTGAGAGTACAATACTTCCCACCTGGACAGGACGCCAGTTAAACCTCCAGTTATTACTGGTACTCATTTTCAGTTGAGTATACTGGAGCAACATGAAATGAAGTGTTTTGTTCAAGAACACAACACAACCCAGTCCAGGAATTGAACCCACAACGTTACGGTCGTAAGTCCAACACCCTTACCACTAGGCCACGCGTTTCTATGAGCTCCATGCATTGAGTAAATAACAAACTCTACTACAGGTCTTTCGGCTGGAAGTATTTCCATTATCAATTATGTCTTTGGTGACCTTCCATAACCAAGAAAAGTTACAGTAAATTAATTGGAGGGGGGGGGGTGTCTCTTGTACTAAACTACCGTTGACCAACTTAATACATTTTAAAACGACCCTCGTGTGCTTCCGTAGTGAAGATAACGTTCGGTCTCCCTAGCAACCAGTTGCCATAACACTGGAACCGAACGCCAGCAACGGGATTAAAATCAATAAATTAGGTTAAAACAAAACAAACAAAAAAAATAATAATACAGGCAATATATGATTATATCGAACTATTTGTGTTTAGAATTTATTAAATTTGCATATTTGTTGTTCTAGTAGTTGTAGTGGTGGTAATTGATATTGTACAAAAAGAAGACGAGGAAAAAAAAAGAGGTAAGAAATTTCATTGTTATTGTTGTTGTTTAGCCTCGGATTAGCCCTAACTAGGCAGACCTGTTGACCCAAGGAACCCCAACCATAACTATATCCCTAATTACATTGTCTGAACATATCCGTGTTTATTTATTTAAGTCAGTAGGGAAATAATTTGCGATTCTTTCCTCAGACATTCTAACCACATGCTCATAGTATCGGAGCTGTGATCTCTCAATTCGGAGAAGTAGTGGCTCTACCTGGAGTGACTCTCTGAACCCCTGAGACATTCTAACCACATGCTCATAGTATCGGAGCTGTGATCCCTCAATTCGGAGAAGTAGCAGCTCTACCTGGAGTGACTCTCTGAACCCCTGAGACATTCTAACCACATGCTCATAGTATCGGAGCTATGATCCCTCAATTCGGAGAAGTAGCAGCTCTACCTGGAGTGACTCTCTGATCTCAGAATGACGCACTTTATCGAGTAACCTTACTCCAAAGACTCCCCTTGAGGCGGATTTTACGGGCAAAACCAACAGGTAGGAGGCCCAGGGGTAAACCCCTAACAAGATGGTTGGATAACATCCATGAGCTTGGCTGGTTACACATGGGAATCCAGCCGGAGCAGTTGGAGACGGTTGCTTTTGACAGACAGGACCCACTGGAAGGAGTGTTTGAGGACTCTGCCCCCACGACCCTCTCAGGAATATGTGGGCGAAGAAGAAATCCGTAGGATATAATTTGTAGATTTTGCTGCTATTTCTAGTAGTTCGAGCATCCGCTTAATGGCTCCCTGTGTACTTCTGCTTATTGTTGTTGTTGATGATGATGTTACACATTCGTTAGTTCGGTCAACCACTGGAACAACCTCAAACAAGAAACAGATGTCGCATCCTCAGTTAACATCTTTAAGTCGAGGCTCGTATTGATGACCACCTAGGAGGCGATCGATACTCAGAAGAGGATCATCTCTACCTTGGTATGAGTCTAATTACCCTTACCGGGTACCAAATGACCATACTTATCATCATCATCGTTTAACGTCTATCTTCCACGCTAGCATGGGTTAGACGGGTTTGTCCCATTTAGAGGCAAGTTGCGTCGGATGACCGTGTGTCGTTCGTATAGGACTGTTTCTGGCTGGTTTTCTACGGCTGGATGTCGTTCCTAGCACCAACCACATTTACAGTATGTGGTGGGTGTGCTTTTTGCTCTCTTTTACACGACCACTTTACAGTGGGCTGGGTGTTTTCTGGTACCTACATGACATATGCACATATATATATATCATCATCATCATCATTCGTCGAGATGATGGATCTCACTCTCATGCCCCAGAATTCCCTGTCCCCCATCGCTGCCCCCAGGTCCTGTCTACTGATTCCCGTATCCCTAGAGATAACGTCAGGGAATGACAGCTTCCTACTCCTAGTCAGTACTTAAGATATAATAATTATAATTCTTTCTTTCTAACATTGGCACAAGGCCGGCAATCTGAGGGGGAAAGGGAAGGTTTATTATATCGACTTCAGTTCTTAACTGATTCTTTATTTTATCGACCCCGGAAGGGTGAAATGAAAAGCAAAGTTAACCTCGACGGGATTTGAAAGTCGTAACTATAAGCCACAAAAACATTTTGACCGATGCTGCCAATCTACCACTCTTGATAATAATAACAACGATGATGTTAGTAGTAGTAGTAGTAGTAGTAGTTGCAGTAGCAGCAGTCGTGGTGATGATAATCATGTTACCAGTCGAAGGAGAGGTAAATCCCTAATCTGGGATGCGACGTGTTGTGACTCATTTTACATGTGAGCTCAAACAAAGGAGTTAGTATTTAACCCTTTAGCATTTATATTACTCTATATATACTATTGTATTTTCGAAGGTACAAGATTTTGATATTATTTATTTTGAGAACAATACCTTAACATCAGTATGAGAGGCTGGTTTGAATAGAAAGAAGTGAGAGAATTCTGGCCAGATATGGCCGGCTTAAATGCTAAAGGGTTAGGTCTGATGTGTTTTGATATGTGACTATGGGAACAATCACATTGAGGTTTCACTACATACCCACACACTCAATCACACACCACAATAAGGGGTGCTGGAGCTTCCCTCTTATAATTATTTAGGCGAGCCAACAAACACACAGCACCCTCACAGGCATCACCTGATACATCAGTATGGTAAGCCACTAACAATGACAAGACCCTCACTAAATCCACTGAAGGATGACAGCTGCATAAAGAAATGCAGAGTGCTCAAAGTCAAAGGAGCCTTTGGAAGGAGAAGACCTAGCCATGGGATGATGTAGTGAAGATTGACCTCATGCATTTGGACCTCACTCTAAACCCAAAGAAGCAGAGAGGTTGTACAACACCCAGGTTCCACTCCACCTACCAGTATACTCCTGAATTCCATACCAGCATGCTTCTGGTTCCCTTCTCCCACCCTAAACCTGAAGGAGCAGAGAGATGAAACAACTCTCGAGTCCTCAACTTTTAGTATACTCCTGACTTCCTCACCTAACCCATGCTAGCATGGAAAGATATGACAAAATAGTATGAACGAGAGTTGCCTGAAAAGTTCATAGGCTGACCAAGATACTCTCATGGAATGACCAAATGAGGTTTATTTTCCAACATAGTCCCTGGAAAGAAACAATGCAATTATTAATAATAAGAGTTGAAATGAATGCATGCTAGATTTCACAGTGGAGGCACGTGGCCTAGTGGTAAGGGTGTTGGACTTATGGTCATAATGCTGTGTGTTCGATTCCTGGGCTGCGTGTTGTGTTCTTGAGCAAAACACTTCATTTCACGTTGCTCCAGTATACTCAGCTGTAAATGAGTACCAGCAATAGCTGGAGGTTTAACCCTGCATCCTGTCCAGGAGGAAGTCTTGTACTCTCAGTTGCTTCATGTCATGAAACCTGGATAAACACCGGCCTAACGAGCCTTCTGGCTTACAGACTTAAAACTAGGGTAGATTTCACAGCCCTAACATCACTCCTTCATGGTCAGCCTATGAACATTCCAGCCTACCCTTATATGTTTGATTGTGAAATACAGTGTGGAGTTGTCAAGGTGATGAGACATCTTTTTATAAAGTATATTTTCTCATAAATGGAGAAGTAATTAATTTATTTAATAATTTATATCTTGCAGGTGATCCTGCCCTAAACTAAAGGTCTAGATCCAGTTATGACTTCGAAAAGCATAGGCGTAAGTTATATTTAGGAAATCATTTTACACCACACAGCATTAATGACTTGTTTTATAGCCTTGCAAAGGTTTATAAAATATGTTGTTACTGTCACTCTTTATGAACACCATCGTAACCATAGCAGCAAGATCATTGGCAGTATCGGTAGAGGGTCGGACGCCATGTTTTGACGCATAGAGTTACGGCCCTTGCCATTCTGAGTTCAAATCCTGCCGAGGTTAACTTTGCCTTTCATCCTTACGGGGGTCGATAAAATAAAGTACCAGTAATGCACTGGGATAATTGCTGGCCCCTTGTGCCTAAAGTAGAAACAATTATTGAGTTCAAATCCCTCCGAGGTTGACTTTGCCTTTCATCCTTATGGGGTCGATAAAATAAAGTACCAGTAATGTACTGGGATAATTGCTGGCCCCTTGTGCCTAAAGTAGAAACAATTATTGAGTTCAAATCCCGCCGAGGTTGACTTTGCCTTTCATCCTTATGGGGTCGATAAAATAAAGTACCAGTAATGTACTGGGATAATTGCTGGCCCCTTGTGCCTAAAGTAGAAACAATTATTGAGTTCAAATCCCTCCGAGGTTGACTTTGCCTTTCATCCTTACGGGGTCGATAAAATAAAGTACCAGTAATGCACTGGGATAATTGCTGGCCCCTTGTGCCTAAAGTAGAAACAATTATTGAGTTCAAATCCCTCCGAGGTTGACTTTGCCTTTCATCCTTATGGGGGTCGATAAAATAAAGTACCAGTAATGCACTGCGTATTTGCTGGCCCCTTGTGCCAAAAGTAAAACAATTATTATTCTTATTATCTTCTATAGGGTGGTGGATTGGCAGTATCGGTAGAAGGTAAGACGCCATGCTTTGCAGCACAGAGTTACGGCCCTTTATGATCTGAGTTCAAATTCCGCCGAGGTTAACTTTGCCTTTCATCCTTACGTGGGGGGCGGGGGGGGGGGGTCGATAAAACAAAGTACCAGTAATGCACTGGGGTAATTGCTGGCCTTGTGCCAAGAAGTAGAAACAATTGTTATATTATTCAATTATTTTTGTTTTATTTCCTGTAGGTGCAAACAAAGGATCCCTTGGCTCCAAGCACACCAATTATAAGCAGCTGGAAACGGGAGAATGTTGTAAGTTGTTACTTTTTCTTTTACTTTTAATTTCATTTTAAAATTTTTTTCTTTTGAGCCAACTTATGCAGCTTCATATGCAAATGAGATTAATCACCTGATTTACACAGACGAGAAAACTATATATTCTCGGCTGTCTTCTAGTCCAGCAGTCGCAAGTGGCGGGAGGGATCGTCCTGACGAAGGCCAGTTAAGCCTGAAATGCATAGACGGTTGTCCCCCTTGCTTCTGCTGGCCATCACCAGTAGGGTTGCTAGGATGCGTCCATAGGTGGTATGCTGGTGAGAAAGAGAATTTGCTTCGAAATCACTAGACGTATCTGAGGAACTTGCGAATCCAGAGTCAGGTTCTATCTACAAATAGATCGCACCTCGAGCTGTTTACCGGAGAAACAATTGTGATACGTAATAAATTGTGTTCCGATGCATCACGTTTTCCATTATTATATATATATATATATAATAGGGCGGTGGATTGGCAGTATCGGTAGAGGGTCGGACGCCATGCTTTCCAGCATAGTTACGTCCCTTTACAATCTGAGTTCAAATCCCGCCAAAGTTGACTTTGTCTTCCATCCTTACGGGGTCGATAAAATAAAGTACCAGTAACGCACTGGGTAATTGCTGGCCTTGTGCCTAAAGTAGAAACAATTATATATATATATATATATATATATATAAGGCGCCACGGAAAAAAAGCACCCAGCACTCACTGTAAATGAGGTTGGTGTTAGGAAGGGTATCCAGCTGTAGAAATCAAGCCAGAATTAGTTCCCGTCCCACCCTTGCAAGCAGGGAAAAGCGGACGTAAAATGATGAAGATGATATATATATATATATATATATATATATATATATTTTTTTTTCATTTCATCATTTTACGTCCGTTTTTCCCTGCTTGCAAGGGTGGGACGGGAACTAATTCTGGCTTGATTTCTACAGCTGGATGCCCTTCCTAACACCAACCTTATTTACAGTGAGTGCTGGGTGCTTTTTTGCCGTGGCGCCTGCACGTCCACTTTACGGTGTAGGCTGGGCGCTTTTTTGCCGTGGCACCTCCACGACCACTTTGCAGTGGAATGATAGGGACCCCAGTCCAATCATCTCATTTCTACAGCTGAGTAAACTGGAGCAATGTGAAATAAAGTGTCTTGCTCAAGGAAGCAACACGTCACCCGGTCTGATATATATATATATATGGAGGCATATGGCTTAGTGGTTAGAGCATTGGCCTTACAATCGAAAGGTTGTGAGTTCAATTCTCAGACCGGGTGATGTGTTGTTTCCTTGAGCAAGACACTTTATTTCACATTGCTCCAGTTTACTCAGCTGTAGAAATGAGATGATAGGGATTGGGGTCCATATCATTCCACTGCAAAGTGGTCGTGGAGGTGCCACGGCAAAAAAGCACCCAGCACTCACTGTAAATGAGGTTGGTGTTAGGAAGGGCATCCAGCTGTAGAAATCAAGCCAGAATCAGTTCCCGTCCCACCCTTGCAAGCAGGGAAAAAGCGGACGTGAAATGAAATGATGATGATATATATATATATATATATATAAGGGTCATCTGCTCCATACAAAGCTTAACCACTTCTTGCCCTTTATGTCTGTTCCTTCCTGGCATGAGATCTCAAATGGCTGTTGAGTCCTGTAAGCCTGTGAAACTGTGAAAGACCCGTCCTTAAATAATACAATGATGTCTCATTTTGTCCTTGTTTCCACTTTGAGTTTGCTTATTGTGTATGTTCTGATGTCGCTTCAATCCACCATATATATATATATATTATCATCATCATCATCATCATCATTTAATGCCCATGATGATGATAGTAATATATATGGTGGTAATATATATGATGATGATAATATTATATATATGCATGTATTATATATGCCATACAGTAATTATATATGCCTAGTACCATTGCTTGTTTCCTACCTAACTGTCCTGTATGTACCTAACGCATTTGCACTCTCTATACGCTTGCATATGTACTGCTAGTGTCCCCGTTTTATGAGTAACTTTCTGCCTAATGCCTCTTTAATTATTATACAATTCTCTTGTAATCTCTATCACATGTATTCCACTCTGTGCCTCTTTAATTATTATACAATTCTCTTGTAATCTCTGTCACATCCACGCCACTCTGTGCCTCTTTAATTATTATACAATTCTCTTGTAATCTCTATCACATCCACTCCACTCTGTGCCTCTTTAATTATTATACAATTCTCTTGTAATCTCTATCACATGTATTCCACTCTGTGCCTCTTTAATTATTATACAATTCTCTTGTAATCTCTGTCACATCCACTCCACTCTGTAAATACGAAACTGTTGATGATAACATTAATATCAATGTATCTATATGATTGTTCAGTTGAATAGGAAGTGAATTATATGTCCAAACTTTGCTAGTGCTCCTATGATTCCAAACGAAAGTTTGGAAGAAACGATTGTCAGCAATAAAATGATTTGAACATAACATTGATATTTGTGTAATTTATATTCCTGCTCTGTAAAACATCTGATGTATTTACATTGAGCTATTTTTCTTACTGGTAATAAGGTAGTAATGAATTACTGACCTTTCCTGTTTACAGTTGTATATAGTGTATATATAACTATAAATAATATTATATATATATATATATATATTTTTTTTTTTTTTGCAGTTTCCTGCAGCTGTAAAAGAAGTTTATGTAATTTTTCGTTATGGATCTGAAAGTAAACAAAGCTTTCGCAATGCCTGGGTTTTACAGCAGAAAATCATCAATAATTATGGTGGAAAATATGTCGGATTTTCAGACAAAGTGAGATAGTTTTCTTCAAGATTTTGTAGTTTTGGAGTTGTGACCAATATATGGCAGTTAGATTTTGTGTTTTATGAGATATGTGATGCTTAGCTTGTTTTGGGATTGAAACATGTGGTACCTGTAAGGTTTATGAGATATGTGATACTTAGCTAGTTTTGTGATTGAAACATGTGGTACCTGAGACAATTTGTGGTTAGACATGTTATGACTGAAACTTGTGATAGCAGACACCTGAAGTGGCCAGCTTGTTTTGTGGCTGAAACATATGGTAGAGAATTTTCATAGGCGTAATGGAAATGTAGCTAGATGCTGGCTGCATTCTTCTGCTCTTGATGATAGGACTCAGGTGTGTGGCATTAGCTCTTCGAAGCACATCTTCGTTTGTGATCTTGTCTTGTCAGGATCTTTTGGAGGCATCTTTTTTTGGAAAGTATCACGCTGTTTCTCAGTTCTGTCGGTACTCTATCAGGTGTCAGCAGCATAGGTTGTTGTTGAGATAATTCTAAGGCAGATATCACAGTAATTTTTTCTATATGTGAAGGTGCATCATTAAAACGTAGGAGGGGGAAGGGTACCATCCAGTGCCACCCTTGGTGACCAGCCCTCTGGCACTGATTCTGTGCTTTAGTACAAGGAAGCAGTCTTAATTCGTTTCTGTAAAATTGTGGTAAGTTGTGAATGGGTCGTTGATGAAGTCACAGAGGTGGAGTCAAAATGTTTTATAAGTCTTGAGAATGCACTGGGGTTGATTTGATTGAATTTCCCTTCTCCCCAAATTGCCGGCCTAGTGCCTAATGTAGAAATCATTATTTCACAGGGGAAGAATTCTCCTAACATTTCTTCTCCTTCTTCAGATTACTTGCTTGGAGAAGTCTGACTGGCCCAGTAACTACTGCATTGTACTGCTCTGTTTCTCCAGTCTTGAGCAAGCCGTACGTTGGATAAACAGTGATAGGGTTTTTAAACAGCAGGACATGGAATATGAAGCATTTGTTGTCCCTTTACAATATATTCCTCATATAGGTGAGATATTTTCTTTGAGATATTGTTATTGAATCCTAAGTAAAAGGTTGGACTGGGTACTTTTTCACCGTGTCACCTGCAGGACCTCCTTACAAGAATGGACTGGGTGCTTTTTGTCATGTCACCAACATGATCACTTTACAGGGTGGACTAGATGCTATGTGTTGTATCACCAGCGTGACCACCTTACAGAGTGAACTGGGTGCTTTTTACCATGTCACCAACACAACCACTTTACAGGGTTGACTGGATGATTTTTGTTGTAACATCAACACGACTACTTTACAGAGTGGACTGGGTGCTTATTTGTCATGTCACCAATACGACCACCTTACTGGGTGAACTGGGTGACTTTTGTCGTGGGAAAGAAGACATTCACACTCAATCTCACACCACATGGGGTGCTGGAGCTTCTCTCTAATAATTTTTTAGGCAAGCCAATACATTCAGAGCATTGCCACAGATGATAGCGAGGCTAAGATGTTGGAATAACCAAGCACCCTCATGGACATTGCCCAATACTTTGGTAAAGCCAGCCACCAATGATGACAAGAACTTCATTGTCAATAGAACAGCTACCCCAAAAGTCTCCAGCACCACAAGCTGAAAAAGATAGTTTGCCAATAATTCTGGAACAGAAATTACTGGTTAAGATTCTTGTATCCCAGCCCATCAGCAACACATTTAATTTACCAAATATATAACATTTGACCTAATTCATTATTGTTTTAATGCCAACAGTTAAATTCTGCTTCATAATGTGAATCAAAGAAGAAAGATGCATACATTACATATATACATTACATTACATATATACATTACATTACATATATACATTACATTACATATATACATTACATTACATATATACATTACATTACATATATACATTACATTTTATATATACATTACATTACATATATACATTACATTACATATATACATTACATTTTATATATACATTACATTACATATATACATTACATTACATATATACATTACATTTTATATATACATTACATTACATATATACATTACATTACATATATACATTACATTTTATATATACATTACATTACATATATACATTACATTACATATATACATTACATTACATATATACATTACATTTCATATATACATTACATTTTATATATACATTACATTACATATATACATTACATTACATATATACATTACATTACATATATACATTACATTACATATATACATTACATTTTATATATACATTACATTACATATATACATTACATTACCTATATACATTACATTACATATATACATTACATTACATATATACATTACATTTTATATATACATTACATTACATATATACATTACATTTTATATATACATTACATTACATATATACATTACATTACATATATACATTACATTTTATATATACATTACATTACATATATACATTACATTACATATATACATTACATTACATATATACATTACATTTTATATATACATTACATTACATATATACATTACATTACCTATATACATTACATTACATATATACATTACATTACATATATACATTACATTTTATATATACATTACATTACCTATATACATTACATTTTATATATACATTACATTACATATATACATTACATTTTATATATACATTACATTACATATATACATTACATTTTATATATACATTACATTACATATATACATTACATTACATATATACATTACATTACATATATACATTACATTTTATATATACATTACATTACATATATACATTACATTTCATATATACATTACATTTTATATATACATTACATTACATATATACATTACATTTCATATATACATTACATTTTATATATACATTACATTACATATATACATTACATTACATATATACATTACATTACATATATACATTACATTACATATATACATTACATTACATATATACATTACATTACATATATACATTACATTACATATATACATTACATTTTATATATACATTACATTACATATATACATTACATTACATATATACATTACATTACATATATACATTACATTTTATATATACATTACATTACATATATACATTACATTACATATATACATTACATTACATATATACATTACATTTTATATATACATTACATTACATATATACATTACATTTTATATATACATTACATTACCTATATACATCACATTACATATATACATTACATTACATATATACATTACATTACATATATACATTACATTACATATATACATTACATTTTATATATACATTACATTTTATATATATACATTACATTTTATATATACATTACATTTTATATATACATTACATTACATGTATACATTACATTTTATATATACATTACATTACATATATACATTACATTTTATATATACATTACATTACATATATACATTACATTACATATATACATTACATTACATATATACATTACATTTTATATATACATTACATTTTATATATACATTACATTTCATATATACATTACATTACCTATATACATTACATTACATATATACATTACATTTTATATATACATTACATTTTATATATACATTACATTACATATATACATTACATTACATATATACATTACATTTTATATATACATTACATTACATATATACATTACATTACATATATACATTACATTTTATATATACATTACATTACATATATACATTACATTACATATATACATTACATTACATATATACATTACATTACATATATACATTACATTACATATATACATTACATTACATATATACATTACATTACATATATACATTACATTACATATATACATTACATTTTATATATACATTACATTACATATATACATTACATATATACATTACATTTTATATATACATTACATTACATATATACATTACATTACATATATACATTACATTACATATATACATTACATTTTATATATACATTACATTACATATATACATTACATTACATATATACATTACATTTTATATATACATTACATTACATATATACATTACATTACATATATACATTACATTTTATATATACATTACATTACATATATACATTACATTACATATATACATTACATTACATATATACATTACATTACATATATACATTATATTATATGCATACATTACTTACAAATATAATATTTTCTATAACACTCATATGTGCATATATATATATATATAGTTGAAAAAAAATGAAAACGAAATTTCATTTCTCACTCTTAGTATGGCACTTACTTAAATGTAAGTATGTATGTATACGTACATACATATATGTATACAGACGTACAGTAGCATGCATATATATATATATATATATATATATATATATATATATATACATATATATATACACATGCATACAGGTACACATACATATATGCACGCATCAGTTTAGCCTACGTTTATTATAACGCCGGCCGCTTTGTTCGTTTGTTTGTCAACAAAGCGAACAGCCTGAATTTATGCCATACGGTGTTAAGGCAACCACGTCACCTTTTTGTTCAACACTGACACAGGAACGATGTACTAGTTTCAAGCTTGTTAGCTATCATCAGCACCGTTTACCCATCTGCCAGATAGTTGAACGTTCGAAAGTATATACTTTCCTTATGAAAATTAACGGCTGAGCAGCCTAATTTGCATATTGAGTGAGTTAAATCGGTCAGGCATACCGAAAACGATTAGTTGAAAAAAAAACGTAGGCTAAACTGATGCGTGCATATATGTATGTGTACCTGTATGCATGTGTGTATATATATGTATATATATATATATATATATATATATATATATATATATATATATATATATATATATATATATGCATGCTACTGTACGTCTGTATACATATATGTATGTACGTATACATACATACTTACATATATATATATATATTTATATTTAAGAGGGTCAGCTGAAAGATCCATAGGCTGACCAAGATACTCTCATGGAATGACCAAATGAGGTTTATTTTTCAACATAGTCCCTGGAAAGAAACAATGCTGTTATTAATAAGAAGAGTTAAAATTAATGCATGCAAGATTTCACAGTCCTAGCATCACTCCTTCATAGTCAGCCTATGAACTTTTCATTCGACCCATGTATTTGAAGATTATAATCTTCCATGTTGCATCTCTCTTTCCCATTTGTGCTCTTCACCAGAATATAAAACATTTATGATGATGGAAGTTGATCTACAATATCCAGATGAATTAATTTCCAAGTTTGAGAAAGAGTATGTGAAACCTGCCTCAGTCTCAATGGATAAATTTGAAGTCGCTCATGGTGTTGTTGCTTCTAGTAGCATTAATCTGCTCAGACAGACCACCTGGAATATTCAAAGCAAAACTATAGTTGTGCACCAATTCAAGTCAGATAAGCACTTCTGGGAATTTTATCAAAGCAGTAAGTGAATATTTTATCTAATGGCTATCATTATCAACTTTTAGTGGATTGGCAGTATCGGTAGAGGGTCGGACGCCATGCTTTCCAGCATAGTTACGTCCCTTTACGATCTGAGTTCAAATCCCGCCGAGGTTGACTTTGCCTTTCATCCTTTACGGGGTCGATAAAATAAAGTACCAGTAATGCACTGGATAATTGCTGGCCTTGTGCCTAAAGTATAAACAATTATCAACTTTTAGTGTTGTTGTCATCATCTACCATACAACATATCACCATATAATCCTGATACCTGATTATCTCCCTTTATCTTATGTCTTTTGCCTTTCTCTTCCATTAAATAATTGTTTCTACGTTTGGCACAAGACCAGTAATTACCCCAGTGCATTCATTACTGAAGGCCAGTAATTTGGGGGAGGGAAAAATCGATTAAATCGACCTCAGTATGTTACTGGTACTTTATTTTATCGACCCCCGTAAGGGCAAAAAGGCAAAGTTAACCTCGGCAGGATTTGAACTCAGACCGTAAAGGACCATAACTCTATGCTGCAAAGCATGGTGTCTGACTCTCTACCAATACTGCCACTCCACCGCCCTTCCATTAAATAATAATAATGAAAATTATTGTGTACAATCAGACCTACCAACTTCTAAAAACCCAAACAGTGAGTACCATGAAAAAAAAGTGCCCCAAAACGGGGAGAAATGAGGCAAAATGGGGAGATTTTACATAATGAAAGCTATACCCATTTTCACAAGAGAAGACATCTTGCAACTACCCCAAAGCAGGTGGGAGATCTCCCCGTCAGCCAGCACTTATTTTCATAGTACTCCCCACTTGGGTTTTTAGAGGTTAGCAGGTCTGCATTGTCACACACACACACATACACACATCATCATTCATCATCATCATTTCATTTTACGTCCGCTTTTTCCCTACTTGCAAGGGTGGGACGGGAACTGATTCTGGCTTGATTTCTACAGCTGGATGCCCTTCCTAACACCAACCTCATTTACAGTGAGTGCTGGGTGCTTTTTTGCTGTGGCACCTCCACGACCACTTTGCAGTGGAATTATAGGGACCTCAGTCCCTATCATCTCATTTCTACAGCTGAGTAAACTGGAGTAATGTGAAATAAAGTGTCTTGCTCAAGGAAACAACACATCACCCAGTCTGGGAATTGAACTCACAACCTTTCGATTGCAAGGCCAATGCTCTAACCATATATATATATATAGATATATATATATATATCAAATGAAAAACGGAGTTAAAGACTCACGTTAATCCACTGTAATTTAATGAGCTCAAGGAATAAGTACCAAGCTTTTCATAATACAGTATATAGAGAAGAAAACACAAAAAGGGTATGTTTTCAATTATGATTTGGTTCCTAATTTCTTTATGTTAGTTGAGCTTTTTAAGTTGAATGGTTATAGGCTGCCATTTCTAGCGGTTTCTTGATTCATTCAAGCCACTATGTACTATCTGGTGCGCATGTTTTCGTTTCTCTCACCGTGTGCGATATTTCAGTTGCCTAAAGTCTCTTTAGAAGTGTTGACGGTATCTTCTTTACACCTGCTGATGAGCCCTGAGAAGTTATGGCACCAACATTGTCTATGGCGAAACATTCTCTTCTTTTTGAGTTTGTCCAGGTGTTTTATAGTTACAAAGGTGGGTCTGTACACTTTAATTTACCTTTTTAATTATTATGTATTTTCCACACTTTTCGAAGACTTTCTGTTCTTCATTCTAGTGGCTCCTTACCCCTCGTAATTGAAAACACACACACACATACATATATTTATTTATATATATTTATATATATATATATATATATATATATATATATATATACACCCCCGTCCCACCCAATCCACACCGCCCCTTTCAATGAAAAGTTATGTTGGTGCCACAACATCCAGGCCGAAACAAATGAGATCGTGTAGGTGTCACGACAAAAAACACACAGTCCACGCTGTAAATGTGGCCGTGTAGGCAACACGGTAAAAACCTCCCATCCCCACACTGTAAATGTGGTTGATGTTAGGAAGGGCATCCAGCTGTAGAAAACCCGCCAGACAGTCCACGCTGTAATGTGGCCGTGTAGGCAACACGGTAAAAACCTCCCAGCCCCACACTGTAAATGTGGTTGATGTTAGGAAGGGCATCCAGCTGTAGAAAACCCGCCAGACAGTCCACGCTGTAATGTGGCCGTGTAGGCAACACGGTAAAAACCTCCCAGCCCCACACTGTAAATGTGCTTGGTGTTAGGAAGGGCATCCAGCTGTAGAAAACCCACCAGACAGTCCTATGCGAGCAAGACAATCACTCTTGCCTCAAGTGGGAAAACCCCCGTCCAAACCCATGCAAGCGTGGAACACGGACGTTAAACGTTGATGATGATGATGATGATGATGATATTTATAGTGAAGGCGTGTGGCTGAGTGGTTAGAGAATTGGATTCGCAATCGTAAGGTTGTGAGTTCGATTCCTGGACCAGGCAATGCATTATGTCCGTGAGCAAGACACTTTATTTCACGTTGCTCCTTCTACCTGGAGTTGCGACCGATAGATAGTATTAGCAATTGGACAGACCAACGGAAACATTGTTTCCTCAGTCCGATTTGACGAAAGTCGATTGTTCCTTATATATATTTATAACTAAATGAAAAAGATCTATGTATATATATAGAGAGAAACAGCCATATATTGTTTAAGAAACAATCGTATAAGAAACACGGTATATTGTATATATTTCAAATACATATTCTATAGAAGAATATGTACACAGGTGGAATCATAAGTGAAACTTTATAGTGATATTTCATACCTGGAGAGTGTAGCTCAAAATCAATATGTAATCGATCATTAAAAAAAAATCAATCAATATAATCGATCATTGAAGACAAACTATTGATTATGATTAAACACATCAGACTCAGGTACTCTATATGGCTCCTTCTCTCTATATATAGATATATCTTTTTCATTTGGTTATTATGGCTCTAGATGTTTATTGAGAAACACAAAATTCTAAACACACTGTAAAGTGATCCTGTAGGTGTAAAGACAAAAAGCACCCAACTTACACAGTAAAGTGGTCATATAGATTACACAACGAAAAGCGCCCAGGCCACACTGTAAAGTGGTCATATAGATTACACAACGAACTGTAAAGTGATCCTGTAGATGTCACGGCAAAAAGTGCCCAGCTTAACACAGTAAAGTGATCCTGTAGGTGTCACGGCAAAAAGTGCCCAGCTTAACACAGTAAAGTGATCCTGTAGGTGTCACGACAAAAAGCGCCCAACTTACACAGTAAAGTGATCCTGTAGGTAACACAACAAAAAGCGCCCAGCCCACACTATAAATGTGAGTGATGTTAAGAAAGGCATCCAGCTGTAGAAACCAAGCCAAAATTAGTCCTGTATGAGGAAGTCATGGTCATTGGACCTGGCCTGTCTCACAACAGGGCAACTCATCTAACCCATGCTAACGTGGAAAAATGGACGTTAAACAATGATGATGATGATTTCATGTAATGCACTGGGTAATTGCTGGCCTTGTGCCTAAAGTAGAAACAATTATTTGTATATATATATAGGGCGGTAGATTGGCAGTATCGGTAGAGGGTCGGACGCCATGCTTTGACCCCATAGAGTTACGGCCCTTGCCATTCTGAGTTCAAATCCTGCCGAGGTTAACTTTGCCTTTCATCCTTACGAGGTCGATAAAATAAAGTACCAGTAATGCACTGGGTAATTGCTGGCCTTGTGCCTAACGTAGAAACAATTATTTGTATATATATATATATATATATATATTTATGTTGTATCTTTTATTTTTCAGCTGACTACCAAAACTTAATTGATATCAGAAACAGCATGTACCAAACAAACGTGGTTATGTTTTCTCTTGTTAATGACCCTCCTCTTTTTAGTAAGGGTTAAGTCTTACCAATGTGATGGTACAAGTAAATTAAACTCTGATGTTCATTAGGTGCTTCCATTGTGTCTCAGATTCTCAGACATTGTGTTTCCATATTGTTCTTATTGAAAACCTGTTCCTCATACTTAATTGCTATCAAATGAAAATAATATATATATATATATATATATAGATATATATTAGTATGTGTGTGTGTATATATATATATATATATATATATATATATATATATATATATATATATATGAGTATGTGTGTGTGTCTATATATATGAGTATGTGTGTGTGTGTATATATATTATATATAAATATAATTTGAATATATATACATTGTTTCCATATTGTTCTTATTGAAAAACTGTTCCTCATACTTAATTGCTACCAAATGAAAATAATATATATATATGAGTATGTGTGTGTGTATATATATATATAAATATAATTTGAATAAAATATATATATAAATATAATTTGAATATATATATATATATATATATATACATATAAATATAATTTGAATATGAGTATGTGTGTGTGTATAAATATATAAATATAATTTGAATAAAATATATATATATAAATATAATTTGAATATATATATATATATATATATATACATATAAATATAATTTGAATAAAATATTTTAAAAGTTTATTTTGTCGTCATTTATTATATACTACTAAAACTCTGTGATTGTGTCTTGCCTGTAATTTGATGCAGCCAAAATGGCACAAAATGGGAAAATACTTTGAAAGGAAGTTGTCCCTGAAATGGGAATTCAAATGGAATAAAACAACTTTCACGTAAATCGGAGCTCGGTTCCTGAGATACGGGTTTTTTTTTGGAAACATTCATAGAGAGAAAGATATAGTGGTTGTGAGAGAGTAGATTGAAATAGGGAGAGAGAGAGAGAGAGAGAGAAGAAGACAGAGAAGGAAAATGGAAGAGAGAGAGATTTGATGTGTTGTTGAATGAAATTATAAACACACACATCATCATCATCATTTTACGTCCGCTTTTCCCTGCTTGCAAGGGTTGGACGGGTCCTATTCAGCACAGCATCACTCCACTTGTCACGGTCCTTCGTCATCTCCTTGGTGAGTTTTAGCGATCTAAGGTCTGCTCTCACCACCTCCACCCATGTTTTTCGTGGTCTACCTCTACTGCGTCTTCCCTCCACTAGGACTTCCTGGCACTTCTTCACCCATCGGTCATCCTCCATACGCATCACATGTCCATACCATTACAGCCTTCTCTCCTGCACACCACAACTTATCCCTCTTATACCCAGTTTCTTTCTCAACTCGTCTATGCTTGGTCGTTCACGCACATTGACATTGCACATCCAACGGATCATACTTGCTTCATTTCTCTGCAGCCGTCGCATATCTTCTGCAGTTGCTGCCCATGTCTCACTACCATGCAGCATCGCGCATCTCACACAGGCATCATATAACCGTTCTTTCGTATATATATATATGGGCATTCCAATATAATTTTACATTGCATACATGTCTGTATATTTTAATTATTTAAAAATTATTTTTAAGAAAACATGATTTTGAAAGAATGTGAACGTGACCCAATTAAGTGAACGTGACCTAATTGGTCAAGCGTGGTGTAGTTTCATACTAATATCAAATGAAAGGTTAAATTGTTTTTATGGGTCACAGGGTTGTCTAATATTCTATAGTATTGATGATATTGTGCGCCCTTTTCTTTGATTGTTTTTCTTCTTCTTGTAGCTATCGATTTGGTTACAAACCACATGAGCTCAAACTTAGCAATATTATGCTTCTTAGATACTCAGATAACTGCATATTTGGTTTTAAATAGTTGGCAATTTTACTATATGGATGGATGGTTAAAATAGATAACCATCCATAATGATAATAATGAAATTATTGTGTACAGTGCTCAGGTGCACTACAACTCATCAAAGGTGCATGTATAATACATAGAATAATGTACAAATGTCAGGAACACTCAATGAAGTGGGACGAATACCATAAAGCATTCTATCCACATCATAACGGCTCTGCCAATTCGCCGCCTAATAAGGACACAAAAAGGAAAGGAAAATAAGAAAAAGAGTAAGAAGAAAGAAAGGAATTAAGCAACGAAAGAAAGAGGGGGGGAAGTATCGGTAGAGGGTGGGACGTCGTGCTGTGCAGCAAAGAGTTACGGCCCTTTATGGTCTGAGTTCAAATCCCGCCGACTTTGCCTTTCATCCTTACGGGGTCGATAAAATAAAGCACCAGTAATACACTGGGATAATTACGGGGCTTTTTTTCTCAGGCGGGTTGTCGTCTTTCAGATTTTACGAATGAAATTAGCAGTGCAGGGACTGATGACAACTGAGGTCTCGACGGCAACCGGTACAAGAAAGAAGCGATCGATTAAGCGCCGGTATTTAGCAGCATATTTATCAGAATAATGTCTTTTATTAGTATCGGTAGAGGGTCGGACGCCATGCTTTCCAGCATAGTTACGTCCCTTTACGATCTGAGTTCAAATCCCGCCGAGGTTGACTTTGCCTTTCATCCTTACGGGGTCGATAAAATAAAGTACCAGTAATACACTGAGATAATTGCTGGCCTTGTGCCAAAAGTAGAAACAATTATAAGAATTTAACCAACTAAACAACTATTAAAAAAAAATTCTCCTATTCCTGTTTTAAATTTCCTCGCAGGAATTGCTAAATTCGTTGCTTAACAATCCCAGCTCTTTCCCTCCTTTTCCTATCATTAAAGCACTCAACGTTATATGTTTTTTTCCACGTGTCATCTGTCTATTATACAATTAAAATCAATAAACTGCTATTCTATCATGGACAAAGGGCAGGTAACTACGAACACCGGATGTGACCTTTACCGGAAGTATGATAGTGGCTGCATGGTTTCTATATATTTATTTACTTCAAACATATCATTGCCGGTAAGTAATACTAAAACTGATTTTTTTGTTGTCTGCATTTAATTTTATCTTAATTATTTTTCTTTACCATTGTTTGTCATAACAGTCTTCACCTAAATAACATATTTAGTTCCACATGACTTCTACTTTATAGTAGCTAATCCAATACTTCTGTTCGAAGTTCAAATCTTGACAGGTAAATTTTATTTCCCTGTATCTAAAGATTTGCGACTCACTGAAATGAATAGTAACAGTAATATTCTAAGATCCTTTCAGTCGATTTAGCTAGTTAAAATAAATCATAGACGACGATGACAGAAGAATCAAACAACGTTGCATTGTTAAATTTGGTAAGAGTAGCTGCTATTTCTAGCAAGACAAACTATTCATCAAGTCAGTTTGTCTATCCAATTATGTCTTTGGATATTCTGTACATGATACATTATGACAATGTAATCTTTTCTTTGTGGTGTAATTTAAGGGAAATGTTGCTATTTCGAGCCTAAAACAATTTTTGGTGAGTTCGTAAGTCATTAAATATATGGCTTGCCTCAAAAGTCATTAGAGAGGTTGCCCAGTACTCCTCGTTGCTGTCTTTTGCTCTGGTGTTGGCTCCGTTGTTCACCCCTTCCTTTACATTTTCTTTAATATTGTAACATTAAAAGAATATATCTTTAATTGTGTCATCCTTTATAGTGTTACCGAAGCATTTGTAATGTTATTTAAATATAGAGACTTGTAACTATCAGTAAAGTCCTTGAATGATAATGTTTTTATTTGAAATTAGAATACGTGGTACTGTCATGGTATTAGCTGTCAGAAGTGAAAGTAGGGAACGTTATAAATATATCTTTTAGTAGATTCTGTGGTAAACTTAAGTTTTATTCGATTTATATCTAACAAAATATTACATTACCATTTGGTGTCTTCGAGGTCACTTTGTTGTAAGTATAGAGACCAGTTCTCTGATCTGAGGATAACTCGACATATCTTTTAGTAGATTCTGTGGTAAAGTTCATAAGTCTTATTCGATTTATATCTAACAAAAAATATTACATTACCACTTGGTGTCTTTAACGGAATCCACTTTGTTGTAAGTATAGAGATCAGTTCTCTAACTCGACATCGCGATGAACTCCTTTCTAATACACCTTCTCTTAGTATTGTCAGTTTGTTAGAGGGAACAAGTTTAAGTGATTTTGTAACTGTAATATTTAGATGAAAAAAAAAAGAGATTTTATAGCAATATCTCGTTGAAGTAATTTTCCTAAGATACCCAAGATCATTAGATGAGAAAAGTCCGGTTATTCAATATATTTACACAGAATTTGTCTCAAGCACTGCACTCTAACAGACTATAATATATTTAGTTGGGGTTTTTATCTTCTCGCTATTGGTTCTCATGCTTTTGCCACCCTTGATTCACTACCTCATAGTATCATATACTTGACATGTGCATCATATATGCAAAAACAAAGTCTGAGGAAAATGATAGTGGTTTGTTTCTGTCATAAACATTACAATGAATTAAGATAAGTCTGTATACTGTGAGATTAAGAGAAATCCAATATTTCAAGACTAATTCTTTGTCAATGGAAAAGTTACGCTTTTCTCCTAAACCAATGGTTCCCAAAGTGGGTTCTGCAAAGGACTGTAAGATGGTTGTAGTGCACCTGAGAACTGTACACAATAATTTTCATTATTATTATTATTATCATAACATCCATGAAGGTTGGCTGGGGATCCAGCCAGATCAATTGGAGACAGTTGTTTCTGACAAGACCCACTGGAAAGAGTGTTTGAGGACTCTGCCTCCATGATCCTCTAAGGAATAAGTGGGTGAAGAAGATGACGGGAGGATTTAATATATGGATAAACATTTTATAATCATCAGTTTTGTATCTTAAATCTAAGGTGGTTTCTTGGAGTTTGGTTTAAAAAATGGTGGCATTACTGTCTAGATATTGGGTACTGTTTGGCAGAGTCAACTCTGTTGCAAGTATTTGGTCCCAGGCTGTAGTCTTAGAATGACACAGTATCTTTATACACTGCCGATTACAAGAGAAATTTATGAGTTTCTGTTTAATCTTTCCTCCATCAATCCTACAGGCTCTGGCCATGAGCTGCCCATCTTCCTCTGACTAAGCAATAAATAATCTCTATTAATATATAGGAGGCACATGGCTTAGTAGTTAGAGCATTGGCCTTGCAATCGAAAGGTTGTGAGTTCAATTCTCAGATCGAGTGATGTGTTGTTTCCTTGAGCAAGACACTTTATTTCACATTGCTCCAGTTTACTCAGCTGTAGAAATGAGATGATAGGGACTGGGGTCCCTATCATTCCAATGTAAAGTGGTCGTGGAGGTGCCACGACAAAAAAGCACCCAGCACTCACTGTAAATGAGGTTGGTGTTAGAATCAGTTCTCGTCCCACCCTTGCAAGCAGGGAAAAGCGGACGTAAAAATGATGATGATAGCACAGTTTTTAGTCAAAATATCCCCCACTTTGTATTTCTTTTGTTTTCTCTTATTTAATCTTTATTTCTTTGTTTTTCAGAAGTAATCAATCATGTCAGACGATGATAAGGATGTGTCTTATTATAAGAAGGACAAAGTGTTGCATTATGGGAGTCTTGAAGATCATCGTCAAAATGCTGAAAATGATTCACACCGCAAGTCGGCCATTGAAGCTGGAATAGCTGCTGGAAATATCAACATATCTGATGGTTTGCACTTTTTAATAATTCAGTAAAAATGTTATGGGGGGGGGGGGGGGTATTTAGTATATTCCCAATATAAGGCAGAGGATGTATGTGGCCTAGTGGTAAGGGTGTTGGATTTATGATCATAATGTCATATACTCAGCTGTAAATAAGTACCAACAATAGCTGGGAGTTTAATCCTGCGATGGACTAATGTCCTGTCCAGTGGGGAGTCTTGTACTCTCAATCGTGGAAACCGGAATAAGCACCTCCTGATGTCACATCACCAGTCTGGAGAGCAGATCGATTGTGGGGTTGTGTCTATAACTTCTATGGGTGACCTTGAGCCCATCTTCTGCGAAAAGTGCATAACAGGCCGATACACAATAAATATCAAAGTAAAAGCGTTCATGTCGCTATCCCTGTCAAGTAATACCCACGTTTACTTGTGAATTCTACCAAACACTTCAAAGCCAAGCCAAAAGACGAGCAATGTCCAGAAGCTCAACGAATACTATGGCCAGATGGGGCTACAAGACCGGCCCAACCATCTGCAAATGTGGAGAGGAGGACCATACAATGCAGCACTGCCTTGTTTGCCCTCTACTACCCAACCAGTGCAGCTTAAAAGATCTCGCAGAATTTAATAATAATGCAAAGGACTGTGTAAAGAAATGGGAAACTGTCATATAACCACATGCTTCGAAGATACGAAAAGAAGAAGAAGAATATCCTACACATGTAAACGAAACTTACTCGCTTTTTCTAATATATATATGTATATATGAAACACAAATTTAAATTTTGAAGACCAACACAATACGTTATGGAGAACATTAGATTGCTAAGATAACAAAAGAATCTTACCTTAGCAAATTTAACAATCGCAAATATTTTCGGGTTTAAAAACCCATTATCAAGAGAGTAACTCTATGAGAGACTTAAAATTTTAACTTAAATCTGCTCTCCAAACAAGCAAGTCAATCCAATTGATTTTTAAGGCTCTCATAGAGTTACTCCCTTGATAATGGGTTTTTAAACCTGAAAATATTTGGGATTGTTAAATTTGCTAAGGTAAGGTTCTTTTGTTATCTTGCCAATCTAATGTTTTCCATAACGCATTGTTTGCCTTTCAAAATTTAAATTTGTGTTTCCTATTCAACAATGCTTCGAGCAAGCTTCAAACCTCTCTCTCTATATATATATATATATATCTGTGTGTTTATGTGCCATAACTTAGCAGTTTGACAAACAAGAGATTGATAAAATGAGTACTGGGGTTGAAATACTGAACTACATCAAGGCAGTGCTTCAGCATGGCCATTGTCTAATGCCTGAAACCAATAAAATAATGTTTTCATTTCAGGTGCTGTGTTTGAAATTGAAGATGAACAAAGCGAAAGTCAAGCAGAATTACTGGCAGAATTTGAACGCAGGAAAAGGGTGAGTTACTTGATTCCAAGCCATTCTAGAATTAACTGTTATATTTGTTTTTATTGGCTATACTTTATTGTGGGTGGTATATTCCTTTTCCAACCCATGCGAGCGTGAAAAAATAGATGTAAAAACAATGATGTTGATGAAAATATTTCTTAAAATGCCATAAATCTATACATTTCTATTTTGATATTTTCCAAGAATCATCATCACCATCATTTAACATCTATTTTCCTCGCTAGCATGGGTTAGACAGGTTTTCCCATCAGAGGCAAGTTGGGTCAGGTGACCATATCTTGCTCATATAGAACTGTTTCTGGCTAAGTTTCTACGGCTGGATGCCCTTCTTAATTTAGTCATATAAGAATATCTAGTAACATACAAACATCTAGGTGTTTGTTATATCATATCATAATTTGTTTATTTTTATGAAGCTTAACTTGAACCACCTTCTGGATCTAAAGTCTGTCTTAAGGGAGAAGGCATGTTAAGCGGGTGCTTATCCTGGTTTCATGGCATGAAGCATGTATCACATACACCTTATAAATATCCTTCTGGATGGTTGGGTGAGCCAACATTCCCAGATAAAGCCATTTATTCAAAATATAGTGAATTTATGTGATGACATTTATTTTAAGTATTAACACATCTAGGCAAGACCAGCTGTGACTACTAGTATCATTGTGATATCATGTAGAGATATCTAAATCTTGTGATAATTGTTTATTCTATAGACACCAAGCCTGTAAGGGATGGTAACGAGATTGTGTAACATTCATCTTTTTCTCAAGGACATTAATAATGTGTATGTGATATACAATAATACAGAAGACTTACATTCCTCTAAACCAGAGTTTCCCAAATTTTTTCAAACATGGAACCCTTTTTGGTTCAGAAACTTCATGGGGAACCCTAAAGTCTAATACTGTTATATGGTCATAATATAAATATACTCCTCTACCTTTTTATACAAAACCCACTTTGGGAACCACTGGGCTATGCTATTGTTCCAAAAGCTTCCCCTAAAATAAAAAAAAAACCCATAAAATACCTCCATTATTTGGGATTTGTTTCGTGACACTCCTTTGGGAACCGCTGTTCTATACAAACTGGATGGAGGAGGATGTAAAAAGCAGAAAAATGTAGCAACATTTAGACCTCCCCGCTATCTAATGTCCTTACCTAGTCTTCAAACCTACATTCTTGATCTCACCCACCCCACATACTCATACTGGTACACTTTGTGAATGGGTTGGCATTAGGAAGGAGATCCAATCATTGTAAATCAAATATTGTTTCTTTACATAGATAAAAAATCTTCATAGTTACAGTTGAAGGGAAAATAAATTGTGTGACTTCATTACATTTCTTGTGAGTGTTTAACCTTTTAGCATTTAAACCGGCCATATCTAGCCAGAATTCTCTCACCTCTTTCATTTCAAACCGGCCGTAACTAGCTGCTCATAGTAATGTTAAGGTATTCTTAAAATAAATGTGAGATAATTCTGTATGATAAAGCCTTTACTGTGAAAATACAATTGTAAATATAGAGTAATCATCATCATCATCTTCGTTTAATGGCCATCTTCCACACTAGCATGGGTTAGACGGGAGTTGTCCCACTTAAGGCAAGGTTGGTCGGGTGACCGTGTCTCACTCATATAGGACTATCTGGTAGGTTTTCTACGGCTGGATGCCCTTCCTAACACCAACCACATTTACAGTGTGTACTGTGAATTTTTTACTGTGTCACCTACAAGGCCACATTACAGCGTGGACTGTGTTTTTTTTTTGTCGTGACACCTACACAATCTCAATCTCATTATCTCATTTATTTGGACTGGATGTTGTGGTACCAACTTTACAGAGGGAGGGTGGTGTTGGTGGGAGTGGGAGGATAGGGTAGGAGTAGTGGATTGGGGTGTATATTTGGTTAAGAGGTGCCTACTGACTGTAGGTTTCGCTTCGTACATAGGCAAGGCGGGTCTTCTGTATTACTGCGTAGCGCCAAAGATCTCGGTCCAGTGACATGAATAGTAAAGGGTTAAAGATCTAAATATTTTATGCAATAATTTTGTATTTATTGTTTATTTTGTATCTCTCAATATCTATTGTAGGCTCGACAGATCCAAGTATCCACTGATGATACTGAAGTAAAAGCTACATTAAGGCAGCTTGGAGAACCTATATGTAAGTCTTAAATATATATGTATTTTTATTTCCTTTTCTATTGTATTTTCTATTATACACACCTCACACACACCCATATACCCACCTCCCTAATCCCCACACACCCTTCCCACCAAAACCCCAATCCTGCACTGCAAAGTGGTCGTGATGGCGACATGACAAAAAGTGCCCAGACCACACTGATAACAGGAAGGACTGGAGAGCTATGTTCGCTGATGTCTGGAACAGATCTGGTACCTGATGATGATTTAATAAAGAAAATCACCAGAGAAGGTTTTACTGCTGTTTATTTTAGGATGTCTGTACACAAATCTTTAACCCTTTAGTATTTAAACCGGCCGTATCCGGCCAGAATTCTCTGACCTCTTTCTGTTCAAACCAGCCGTAACTGGCCACTCATACTGATGTTAAGGTAGTGTTCTCAAAATAAATAACATCAAAATCTCATAGATTTGCTATTATGTGAGATAAAGCCTTTACTACAAATATACAATAGTATATATATAGAGTAATGTAAATGATAAAGGGTTAAAACAAGTAACCATAGGATTGTATCTGAATCATTTTTCTATTAAATTATTGGTTGGATGTTAAAAATTCTTCAAACCTGTTCTTTATATTTAAATACTCTTTTCATTTGATTGTAATCTATTTTGTTGTCCAGGTCTCTTTGGAGAAGGTCCTGCTGATCGTCGAGAACGTTTGAGGCAGTTGTTAGCCCAAATTGGAGAAGATACTATAAAGAAAAAGAAAATTGAACAAGAAGAAAAGAAAAAGAAAAGAGAAGAGGTAAATTTTAAAAAATCATTCAAACTATTCCAAGTGGGTGGGGGAAGAAGAATAAAAATTTCTATGCAAATGACCAAATTAATAAAACTAAACAGTTTATGCTAACCATGAAGAATATATATTCATGCTTCCCGAAATACACCAAAACTACACCTGATGTACCCCTTCCATACACATGCACACATGTGTGTATCATGACTCGTGCACTGTTCATTTTACTGATGTTTGTGCATTGCCCTATGTACTGTACATGCACTTTTTGATGAGTTGTGGTGCACCTGGGCACTGTACACAATATTTCATTATTATTATTGTTCATCATCATCATCATCATCACCGTTTTACGTCCGTTCTTCCACGCTAGCATGGGTTAGACGGGTTGTCCTGTTGTGGGCAGTGTCTGGTCGGCTGACCATGCCTTGCTCATACAGGAACTGATCTGGCTTGATTTCTACAGCTGGATGCCCTTCCTAACACCAACCTCATTTACAGTGAGTGCTGGGTGCTTTTTCGTGGTGCCTACACGTCCACTTTACAGTGTGGGCTGGGTGCTTTTTTGCCGTGGCACCTCCACGACCACCTTGCGGTGGGGGGGGGGGCATATTGTTTATATGCTTCAGCATGTACCCATGGGAGGTCGGGTACCCTGTATTACTGCGTGACGCCAGAAGTCACGGTCGTGTGTCATTGACTTTGAGAGGTGTAGTTGGGTAAGGTCGGCTTTTATCACCTCATCCCAAGTCATCTTGGGTCTCCCCACTCCGCGGTTTCCATCAACTTCTAGTGCTCTGCACCTTTTTATGCAGCTGTCATCCTTCATACGCATCACATGTCCATACCAGCGTAACCGCCTCTCCTGCACGCAGCATTTGATTCCTCTTATGCTCAGTCTCTCTCTCAATTCCTTTATGCTTTGTCGTTCACGTATATTACTGTTACACATCCATCGGAGCATGCAGGCTTCGTTTCTCTCTAATCTACGTAAGTCTTCCACCTTCAGCGCCCAGGTCTCACTACCATGCAACATCGCTGTTCGGATACACGCATCATACAGTCTGCCTTTCATTCTGAGGGAGAAGCCTTTTGCAGCTAGCAGTGGTAGTAGTTCCCTAAACTTCTTCCATCCCGTTCTTACCCTAGTTATTGTACTTTCTGAGCACCCACCTCCGTTGATAATTCGTTGTTGTTATTATATCATGACTCATACACTGTTCATTTTCCTGACATTTGTACATTATTCTATGTACTATACATGCACCTGAGCACTGTACACAATAATTTCATTATTATTATTATTATTATATGTAAAACCATTTTGAAAATGTTGCACTGCTCTTTTTATATTTGTTTTATGTTTTATTTAGGAAAATATTACATGGTATCATGAAGGCTCAAACACATTAAAAGACTCTCGGTATTGGCTAGCACTTTATTCTATTCCAAGGTAAGTGAAACTGTGTTTAATTTAACCCTTTAGCATTTAAACTGGCTATATCCGGCCAGAATACTCTCACCTCTTTCTGTTTCTAACTGGCTGTAACTAGTCACTCATACTGATGTTATGGTATTGTTTTCAAAATAAATGACATCAAAATCTCATAGATTCAATATTATGTAAAAATGAAAGGCAGATTGTATGATGTTTGTATGCGAACAGCATTGTTACATGGGCATTGTGTGCAGAGGACCTGCGCAGACTGGAAAGGAACAAAGCATGCATGAACGGCAAAACATAAATGAACTAAGTGAGAAATTAGGAATAAGAGGGATCAGATGCTGTTTACTTGAGAGAAGATTACGTTGATATTGTCACGTGATGCGCATGAAAGATGACAGCTGTATAAAAAAGTGCAGTGTGATCAAAATTGACGGAAGTTACGGAGTAAGTAGATCCAGAAAAACCTGGGATGACATGATAAATTCCGACTTTACACACTTGCACCTCTCTAAGACAATGTCACTGAATCGAGATCTCTGGCACCACGTAGTAATACAGAAGACCCGCCTTCCCTACGTACAAAGTTAACCTACAGTCAGTAGGTCCCTCCAAACCAAACATACACTCTAACCCACTACCCCTATTGCATCCTTCCACTCCAACCAACACCACCCGTTCTCTATAAATTTATGTTGGTACCACAACATCCAGTCCAAACTAATGAGGTTGTGTAGGTGTCACGACAAAAAAAAAAACACACAGTCCACGCTGTAAAGTGGTGTAGGTAACATGGTAAAAACCTCCCAGTCCATACTGTAAATGTGGTTGGTGTTAGGAAGGGCATCCAGCCGTAGAAAACCTGCCAGATAGTCCTATACGAGCAAGACATGGTCACCCGACCAATCTTGCCTCAAGTGGGACAACTCCCATCTAACCCATGCTAGCGTGGAAGATAGACGTTAAACGATGATGATGATGATGATGAAAGCCTTTACCATGAAAATACTATAGTAAATAGAGCAATGTAAATGCTAAAGGGCTAAAGCAACATTTCCCTAGCTACATACCAAGTCCTGCAGTCCTGTATGTAAATAACTGAATTTGAAGAATTATCCATTCCTTAATAAAAACAAATGTAAATCTATTTCAAATATTGGGATTCCTTACTTTGAATTTTTTTTTTTTAATTATTTTTGTAGATCAAAAAAAAGAATTAAACTTCAAAAAGAAGCCAAAAACATGCCAAAAGCACAGCGAGATGCCAAAGTTCATGATCTTCATAAAAGAATTCGGGTATTTATTATTTTATTTGTCTATGCTTTCATGTGTTCTCCTTCACTTAGATGTAACCCTTAGCAGTATTCCCCTGGTAAAACTGTTTTATATCCAACCATGCTTTAATCTCTTTACATAATTTCTAGGTCCAGATGGCATCTCAACTATTACTTTAAAAAACATTTTAATGTGACCTAGAATTCCTCTTCTACTCAAATTATTCAACATTTCCTGTCTCTACAAGTATCAAAACAACAATCATGAGAACATGGAATTGTACATCCTCTGCACTCACCTAAAAATGCTCTGAGATATACAGGGGTGGGGTGGGGTTCACCTGCTGAGGCCCTAAGCAAATTTGAGGGCCTTTCTCTAAAAATTATAATTATTATTTTTTATATTAATGTTAATGATAAAGAATAAATATATATATATATGTATATGACATTAAATCAAAGATCGATTAACATATATATATAAAATAAACACATCAAACAATTACAGGGGATATATGATATATCCCCTGTAATTGTTTGATGTGTTTATTTTATATATATATATATGTCAATCGATTTTTAATTTAATGTTAATAAATGCTCAGATTTATTCCTTAGAATCTTTGAGCTTATTCTACAGGTGGTATGGTGCATGTTTCTGATATTCTCAGACATGACATCGTTAATTTCATTTTGGTAGTAGACTTGGATGATGATAATCATCATCATCATCATCATCATCATCCAAGTCTACAACTTCTTCACGAGTGCCACCAAATTATACATAACATCCATTCAGTAACAAAACTGTAGCGGGTATTCATTCATTCATTTCATTTTACGTCCGCTTTTTCCCTGCTTGCACGGGTGGGACGGGAACTAATTCTGGCTTGATTTCTACAGCTGGATGCCCTTCCTAACACCAACCTCATTTACAGTGAGTGCTGGGTGCTTTTTTGCCGTGGCACCTCCACGACCACTTTACAGTGGAATGATAGGGACCCCACTCCCTATCATCTCATTTCTACAGCTGAGTAAACTGGAGCAATGTGAAATAAAGTGTCTTGCCCAAGGAAACAACACATCGCCCGGTCTGAGAATTGAACTCACAACCTTTCGATTGTAAGGACAATGCTCTAACCACTAAACCACGTGCCTCCATTCTATTATTATATATGGTATTTTAGTGCAAGGACTAACATTATATAGAACTTCCTTCCCTTGAGTTATTACTACATTCAGTATTGTCCAATCTTTTAAATCCAAAATTAACAAGACCTATATTCCATCTCTTCCTCCATCACTGTATTCCATAAGACCCTTCAGAAAGCCATGACCATCCACTTTAGATTCAATGATTTAAAAAAAAAAAACCCCCACGTACAAAGATCTGCTAAAACGTTCGTGGGTTGACCAAGATACTCTCATGGGGTGACCAAATAAGGTTTTAATTTTCAAAATAGTCTCTGGAAAGAAACAATGCAGTTATTAATAAGAAGAGTTTAAATTAATGCATGTAAGATTTCACAGCTCTAGCATCACTTTTCAGCCAACTCTTGTATAAATTCTCCTAAATTATGCTATGCCACTTAAATGCATGATTTTCAAACTATTCCATTCTCTCATCCTGCGTTGTGTTGTCATAATTCCATTTCTATTCCATTATCTTGTAGTCTGTGTCAAATGAATGCAGTCAAATAGGAGACAACCGTCCTTTATCATTCTGTCAGTTTAGTCCAGATTCAACCATGCTTGCTGTGGCATCTTGGTAAGTTGACAAAATTCTTCTTCCCTAGCAGTAAAGATTTCATTTCCTGTTTTTTTTTTTGTTTTTTTTATATATATATTTTTTCTTCGTATTATCAGGTGTGGGGTTGTTTTTATAAATTAGGATATTATCTGAACAATGTTTTATATAGTTATATGTCTGGTCAGTCTCCTCTGTGTCACTTTTGAGCTGACTTTTGGGATGCTCCCATACAGCTCTGAGTTTTTCATCCTCAGTGTATACTGATTAATGTTCAGAGCCATCCTCAACATTCTCGTGTAGCACCCATCCACCATCTGAGTGAGTTTCTTGGTCAGTGTCCAAGTCTCAGACCCATACAGCAGCACAGACTCCACTACAGTTGACATTGCACTCAGTGCTCCTTTGGGAGCCCCTACATGGACACACTAGAAGAGGAAGACCAAGGTTAACGTATGTTGATGCCCTAAGGACAGACACTGGTCTGTTGGAGACGCAGGACATGGCAGCGATAATGAGGAACAGAGACCGCTGGAGAGAACTCGTCCATGGATCTCGGGAATTTTACCCGCCTTAGAGAGATATGTCTGCTCAGGAATAGAATTTATTGTGACCAGACAGGCTATGATCAGAATGTTAACCTCAGTTTTTTAATAACCAAGACAATGTCACTGGACCGAGACCTTTGGCGGTACTCAGTAATAGAGAAGACCCGCCTTACCTAAATACAAAGTAAAACCTACTACAGTCAGTAGGCATCTCTAACAGAATACACCCCCGCCCCACCACCCCACCCCATCCACACCGCCCCTTTCAATGTAAAGTTATGTTGGTGCCACACCATCCAGGCCGAAACAAATGAGATCGTGTAGGTGTCACGACAAAAAAACACACAGTCCACGCTGTAATGTGGCCGTGTAGGCAACACGGTAAAAACCTCCCAGCCCCACACTGTAAATGTGGTTGGTGTTAGGAAGGGCATCCAGCTGTAGAAAACCCGCCAGACAGTCCTATGCGAGCAATGACAACCACTCTTGCCTCAAGTGGGAAAACTCCCGTCCAAACCCATGCAAGCGTGGAACATGGACGTTAAACGATGATGATGATGATGATGATGATGAACTTGATATGCTTGCCGATTGGGATGTTAGAGATATTGTATATATTTGAATATAAGCCACCCCACCCCACCCCACCCCACCTCACTATTTTATGTTTGAGAAATGGGCAAAAATCCAAACCCCATTTATAAGCTGAGGCATCTAATCAACGAATTGTTTAGATGGCATATATACCGTATTTCCCGGCGCCAAAGACGCACCCTAATTTTGACAACCAAAAATTTGAAGAAAAAAAAATAAACAGCCTTCGGCCTCCAGGGCGCAGGGTCGATTTTTGAAACTTATTTTAGGGAAAAGTAGCGTCTTCAACGCCAGGAAATACGATAAATTGACCCCTCCTCCCACACCCATTTTACCCTCAATTTTTTGGTCACATATTCCTCAGTTTATATTGGCGGTAAATGTTTAGACTATTTTGCAGTGGTATCTAACTTATAGCATAATGAAAACTGTGATTTTTAATTGGTTATGATAAATGGTGAGAAACTTATCTGAAATATCAATTATCATTTGATTTTAGTGTTAATTTGCTTTCTATTATTATGTTTTTGACTTAATCTTTTTATTTTTGTGATTTAATTTATTATTTATTTATTTATTTATTTATTTATTTTTTTTATTAAGGTCTGGTTTGTGTAAACTTTGGTCTGTCCCTGACTGCAGTTTGATCCGTACACTACGAGGTTTGTAAATTCACCATCACTGTCATTGTCATCATTGTTTTTACATCTGCTTTGAACAAGACATTTTTGAAGCAGTTATTCTATTGCTCGATGCTAGCCCATACTTGATTTTTAAAAATATATATATATATATATACTTAGGGTAAACATTGATGCAATTCAATTCAAGCACTCAACGTACTTATTCCACATAGGAGTGACGGAGTAAATATCGAATAAGGAAAAGCAAAGTAGTTTCAGATGTTCAAGTCTTTTAATAATTGTTTCTACTTTTGGCACAAGGCCAGCAATTACCCAGTACATTACTGGTAATTTATTTTATCGACCCCTTATGGATGAAAGGCAAAGTTAACCTCGGCAGGATTTGAACTCAGATCATAAAGGGACGTAGTCTTTTAATAATAATGCTGTGATATATATCACAGCATTATTATTAAAAGACTTCGTCCCTTTATGATCTGAGTTCAAATCCCGCCGAGGTTAACTTCTGTTTTTTTATTGTTCTATGCACAAAACGTGTGTTTGTGTATGTATATATATATATATATAATCATCATATATATATATACATGATGATGATGATATATATATACATACATATATACATACATACATGTATATATACTGTATATATATTTAATATAGAAATGGCCTCTACAGGATTAGAACAGGAAGCCCTAATGGTTAAGAAGGGTAGTAAGTACTAAAAGATATGTTTATCCTGGGTTCAATCGGGAGTGACCACAGTAAGTAAGGTACTCAATACATAGCAGAGTATGAATATTTAATATAGAAATGGCTTCCTGATGATTTCTCCTGAATGAAACAGTTCTAGTCCTGTAGAAGCCATTTCTATATTATATATTAAATATTCATACTCTACTATGTAATGAGTACCTTACCTACTGTGGTTGCCCCTGATTGAACCCGGGATAAACTTTATATATATACATTTAGTCCTATATGAGTGAGACACGGTCACTTGACCAACCTTGCCTCTAGTGGGGCAACTCCCGTCTAACCCATGCTAGCGTGGAAAGTGGACGTTAAACGAAGATGATGATGATAATGATATATATATACATATGGGTGATGTGTTGTGTCCTTGAGCAAGACACTTTATTTCACATTGCTCCAGTTTACTCAGCTGTAGAAATGAGATGATAGGGACTGGGGTCCATATCATTCCACTGTAAAGTGGTCGTGAAGGAGCCACGGCAAAAAAGCACCCAGCCCACACTGTAAAGTAGTCGTGGAGGTGCCACAGCAAAAAAGCACCCAGCCCACACTGTAAAGTGGTCGTGGAGGTGCCACAGCAAAAAAGCACCCAGCCCACTGTAAAGTGGACGTGGAGGCGCCACGGAAAAAAAAGCACCCAGCACTCACACTGTAAATGAGGTTGGTGTTAGGAAGGGCATCCAGCTGTAGAAATCAAGCCAGAATCAGTTCCCGTCCCACCCTTGCAAGCAGGGAAAAGCGGACGTAAAATGATGATTGATTGATTGATATATATAAAGAAGGTCAAAAGCAAATAGGCTAATCAAGAGGAGAGAAAGGTGATGAGTTATGCATATTACTAGTCTGTATAGAGAAGGTTAGTGTGCTCAATGCATGTAGGTTGTTTGACTAGCAAGCCATGCGCTTAGATGGAAATAGAGAAAGTTTAACAATCGTATAATAAGCAGAGCAGAAAATCACATTTAAAATGGTGGAGAGAACAACAAAGATTTATGAATACATATTCATAAATCTGTGTTGTTCTCTCCAGTATTTTAAATATATATATATACAAACATATATATATATATATATATATATATATATACATGGTGGCTGCCAACTCGTTTTCGAGTACGGCCACTACTTTATATCCATGTAGGAGAACCCCTACCAATGCGCTGAACGAGTGTGACTTTTTAGTCCAGCCAGCGACTTGAAAACTCTGGTACAAACACTACACTTGTGACAATTATTGACACATAGTGCTGGGCCCATGGTACCATGTGAGGACAAGTGCAGAGAGATCTCCAGATATAAAGCAATGCCTGTGCCGTGAAGCTTTTATAGTGAGCAAAGGCACTGCACAAAGCCAGTCCCACTCTCTTAACCAAGATGATATTTACCAAAAAGAAGAACAAGTCAACATCATTGGATACCATCAGGGTTGCAGGTGTTATATCAGAGTTTTCCTTCTCCTAGAATTCTGCCTTGACAAAGTAATTTTGGATGGCCATTGACTCTTAAGAACTCTTTTGCCCTTTGACAGGTTTTGTTTTTAGTCCTTCAGGATGTCCAAAATCACCCTCACCAAGAAACCTTGGTAGGGTTGCCAGTTTAGTCACCAACGACCCGACCATGAGACAGGTTGTACTGGGATACATGTTACATACATATATGTATACCTTACTCCATCCCCACTCCCAAAAACACCACCCTCTCTCTGTAAAGTTATGTTGGTACCACAACATCCAGTCCAAATTAAATGAGGTCGCGTAGGTGTCACGACAAAAAAAAACACACAGTCCACGCTGTAATGTGGCCGTGTAGGTAACACTGTAAACGTGGTTGGTGCTAGGAAGGGCATCCAGCCGTAGAAAACCTGCCAGATAGTCCCATACCAGCGAGACGACCAATCTTGCCTCAACTGGGACAATTCCCGTCTAAACCCATGCTAGCGTGGAAGATAGACATTAGATGATGATGATGATATATATATGGAGGCATATGGCTTAGTGGTTAGAGCATTGACCTTGCAATCGAAAGGTTGTGAGTTCAATTTTCAGACCGGGTGATGTGTTGTTTCCTTGAGCAAGCCACTTTATTTCACATTTACTCAGCTGTAGAAATGAGATGATAGGGACTGGGATCCCTATCATTCCACTGCAAAGTGGTCGTGGAGGTGCCACGGCAAAAAAAGCACCCAGCACTCACTGAAAATGAGGTTGGTGGTAGGAAGGGCATCCAGCTGTAGAAATCAAGCCAGAATCAGTTCCCGTCCCACCCTTGCAAGCAGGGAAAAGTGGACTTTTAGCAGTATTAGTTGTTGATGCTATCGCCACTTTAGCGGGGTGGTAGAATCAGTGGTCGTTAGTTGCCAGTGTGGTAAGTGATAGTATCCTCGTTGGATTATCTTGTTGACATAGACGTGAGGGAAGGTCCCTCGATCTATTTTACCATCTATTTACAATATTCCTTTCGTCAGGTCGCCAATTCCAGCAGCATGGATTAAAGATGTCATTGAGACACGAGTAATATAACAACGACTTCAACCGCAGTAATTAGAGATGAAATGTTTGTTTATTTATATGGTTGAAGTTACAGATAAAAAGAGGTTACAAAAATGGAATGTGCCATTGCGCCGTTAAGCCGGCGAGGCTAGTGGTGCAATATCTCACTGTTACATTATGCGTGTTGCTGGCTCGAAGTTTCTGGTACAAGAGCGAGATTCTTCAAATCTTCGCGGTGAATTTCTTCCTCAGGGCGCGTAGGGATACATCCTCTTCTACTGGCGCTGATTGGCTGAACTGAGCCAAATCACGCACAGAGAATGTATGTGAGCCCGCGGAATGTAGGTCACTACAGACTTAAAATGATGATGATGATGATGATATATATATATACACACACATATAAATATATATATATATATATATACACACACACACACTCACACACATATATATATATATATGAAACACAACTTCAGAACAACAATTATTGTCATTGACATAATTTGTGATTCTATTTATTTACAGGTCATAATTGTAATGTGGGAGCAATTGTATTCCACCCTCAGGCGACCCTTTCTATGGATGATGGCTCATGCTGTCTGGCATCGTGTGGACAAGACGGTACAGTAAAACTGTGGAACCTTATCAGGTAAATCTTTTCTTATAAAAATCTTCGTTATCTACCTTTCATACCTTTCAATATAACTGACGCTCCGCCGGTTATGTCAGTGAATGGTTCCAGTTGATTCAGTCAACGGAACAGCCTACTCGTGAAATTAACCTATAGGTGGCTGAGTATTCCACAGACACACATACCTTTAATGTAGTTCTCAGGGAGATTCAGCAGGACACAGAATGTGACAAGGCTGGCCCTTTCAGTCAAAGGAACAGCCTACTCGTGAAATTAACCTATAGGTGGCTGAGTATTCCACAGACACGCATACCTTTAATGTAGTTCTCAGGGAGATTCAGCAGGACACAGAATGTGACAAGGCTGGCCCTTTCAGTCAACGGAACAGCCTACTCGTGAAATATTAACATATAGGTGGCTGAGTATTCCACAGACACGCATACCTTTAATGTAGTTCTCAGGGAGATTCAGCAGGACACAGAATGTGACAAGGCTGGCCCTTTCAGTCAAAGGAACAGCCTACTCGTGAAATTAACCTATAGGTGGCTGAGTATTCCACAGACACGCATACCTTTAATGTAGTTCTCAGGGAGATTCAGCAGGACACAGAATGTGACAAGGCTGGCCCTTTCAGTCAACGGAACAGCCTACTCGTGAAATTAACCTATAGGTGGCTGAGTATTCCACAGACACGCATACCTTTAATGTAGTTCTCAGGGAGATTCAGCAGGACACAGAATGTGACAAGGCTGGCCCTCTCAGTCAACGGAACAGCCTACTCGTGAAATTAACCTATAGGTGGCTGAGTATTCCACAGACACGCATACCTTTAATGTAGTTCTCAGGGAGATTCAGCAGGACACAGAATGTGACAAGGCTGGCCCTTTCAGTCAACAGAACAGCCTACTCGTGAAATTAATATATAGGTGGCTGAGTATTCCACAGACACGCATACCTTTAATGTAGTTCTCAGGGAGATTCAGCAAGACACAGAATGTGACAAGGCTGGCCCTTTCAGTCAACGGAACAGCCTACTCGTGAAATTAATATATAGGTGGCTGAGTATTCCACAGACACGCATACCTTTAATGTAGTTCTCAGGGAGATTCAGCAAGACACAGAATGTGACAAGGCTGGCCCTTTCAGTCAACGGAACAGCCTACTCGTGAAATTAATATATAGGTGGCTGAGTATTCCACAGACACGCATACCTTTAATGTAGTTCTCAGGGAGATTCAGCAGGACACAGAATGTGACAAGGCTGGCCCTTTCAGTCAAAGGAACAGCCTACTCATGAAATTAACATATAGGTGGCTGAGTATTCCACAGACACGCATACCTTTAATGTAGTTCTCAGGGAGATTCAGCAGGACACAGAATGTGACAAGGCTGGCCCTTTCAGTCAACAGAACAGCCTACTCGTGAAATTAACATATAGGTGGTTGAGTATTCCACAGACACGCATACCTTTAATGTAGTTCTCAGGGAGATTCAGCAGGACACAGAATGTGACAAGGCTGGCCCTTTCAGTCAAAGGAACAGCCTACTCATGAAATTAACATATAGGTGGCTGAGTATTCCACAGACACGCATACCTTTAATGTAGTTCTCAGGGAGATTCAGCAGGACACAGAATGTGACAAGGCTGGCCCTTTCAGTCAACAGAACAGCCTACTCGTGAAATTAACATATAGGTGGTTGAGTATTCCACAGACACGCATACCTTTAATGTAGTTCTCAGGGAGATTCAGCAGGACACAGAATGTGACAAGGCTGGCCCTTTCAGTCAACAGAACAGCCTACTCGTGAAATTAACATATAGGTGGTTGAGTATTCCACAGACACGCATACCTTTAATGTAGTTCTCAGGGAGATTCAGCAGGACACAGAATGTGACAAGGCTGGCCCTTTCAGTCAAAGGAACAGCCTACTCATGAAATTAACATATAGGTGGCTGAGTATTCCACAGACACGCATACCTTTAATGTAGTTCTCAGGGAGATTCAGCAGGACACAGAATGTGACAAGGCTGGCCCTTTCAGTCAACAGAACAGCCTACTCGTGAAATTAACATATAGGTGGTTGAGTATTCCACAGACACGCATACCTTTAATGTAGTTCTCAGGGAGATTCAGCAGGACACAGAATGTGACAAGGCTGGCCCTTTCAGTCAAAGGAACAGCCTACTCATGAAATTAACATATAGGTGGCTGAGTATTCCACAGACACGCATACCTTTAATGTAGTTCTCAGGGAGATTCAGCAGGACACAGAATGTGACAAGGCTGGCCCTTTCAGTCAAAGGAACAGCCTACTCGTGAAATTAACATATAGGTGGCTGAGTATTCCACAGACACGCATACCTTTAATGTAGTTCTCAGGGAGATTCAGCAGGACACAGAATGTGACAAGGCTGGCCCTTTCAGTCAACGGAACAGCCTACTCGTGAAATTAACATATAGGTGGCTGAGTATTCCACAGACACGCATACCTTTAATGTAGTTCTCGGGGAGATTCAGCAGGACACAGAATGTGACAAGGCTGGCCCTTTCAGTCAACGGAACAGCCTACTCGTGAAATTAACCTATAGGTGGCTGAGTATTCCACAGACACGCATACCTTTAATGTAGTTCTCAGGGAGATTCAGCAGGACACAGAATGTGACAAGGCTGGCCCTTTCAGTCAAAGGAACAGCCTACTCGTGAAATTAACATATAGGTGGCTGAGTATTCCACAGACACGCATACCTTTAATGTAGTTCTCAGGGAGATTCAGCAGGACACAGAATGTGACAAGGCTGGCCCTTTCAGTCAACGGAACAGCCTACTCGTGAAATTAACCTATAGGTGGCTGAGTATTCCACAGACACGCATACCTTTAATGTAGTTCTCAGGGAGATTCAGCAGGACACAGAATGTGACAAGGCTGGCCCTTTCAGTCAACGGAACAGCCTACTCGTGAAATTAACATATAGGTGGTTGAGTATTCCACAGACACGCATACCTTTAATGTAGTTCTCAGGGAGATTCAGCAGGACACAGAATGTGACAAGGCTGGCCCTTTCAGTCAACGGAACAGCCTACTCGTGAAATTAACATATAGGTGGCTGAGTATTCCACAGACACGCATACCTTTAATGTAGTTCTCAGGGAGATTCAGCAGGACACAGAATGTGACAAGGCTGGCCCTTTCAGTCAACGGAACAGCCTACTCGTGAAATTAACCTATAGGTGGCTGAGTATTCCACAGACACGCATACCTTTAATGTAGTTCTCAGGGAGATTCAGCAGGACACAGAATGTGACAAGGCTGGCCCTTTCAGTCAACGGAACAGCCTACTCGTGAAATTAACATATAGGTGGCTGAGTATTCCACAGACACGCATACCTTTAATGTAGTTCTCAGGGAGATTCAGCAGGACACAGAATGTGACAAGGCTGGCCCTTTCAGTCAACGGAACAGCCTACTCGTGAAATTAACATATAGGTGGTTGAGTATTCCACAGACACGCATACCTTTAATGTAGTTCTCAGGGAGATTCAGCAGGACACAGAATGTGACAAGGCTGGCCCTTTCAGTCAACGGAACAGCCTACTCGTGAAATTAACCTATAGGTGGCTGAGTATTCCACAGACACGCATACCTTTAATGTAGTTCTCAGGGAGATTCAGCAGGACACAGAATGTGACAAGGCTGGCCCTTTCAGTCAACGGAACAGCCTACTCGTGAAATTAACATATAGGTGGCTGAGTATTCCACAGACACGCATACCTTTAATGTAGTTCTCAGGGAGATTCAGCAGGACACAGAATGTGACAAGGCTGGCCCTTTCAGTCAACGGAACAGCCTACTCGTGAAATTAACATATAGGTGGCTGAGTATTCCACAGACACGCATACCTTTAATGTAGTTCTCAGGGAGATTCAGCAGGACACAGAATGTGACAAGGCTGGCCCTTTCAGTCAACGGAACAGCCTACTCGTGAAATTAGCATATAGGTGGCTGAGTATTCCACAGACACGCATACCTTTAATGTAGTTCTCAGGGAGATTCAGCAGGACACAGAATGTGACAAGGCTGGCCCTTTCAGTCAACGGAACAGCCTACTCGTGAAATTAACATATAGGTGGCTGAGTATTCCACAGACACGCATACCTTTAATGTAGTTCTCAGGGAGATTCAGCAGGACACAGAATGTGACAAGGCTGGCCCTTTCAGTCAACGGAACAGCCTACTCGTGAAATATTAACATATAGGTGGCTGAGTATTCCACAGACACGCATACCTTTAATGTAGTTCTCAGGGAGATTCAGCAGGACACAGAATGTGACAAGGCTGGCCCTTTCAGTCAACGGAACAGCCTACTCGTGAAATTAACATATAGGTGGCTGAGTATTCCACAGACACGCATACCTTTAATGTAGTTCTCAGGGAGATTCAGCAGGACACAGAATGTGACAAGGCTGGCCCTTTCAGTCAACGGAACAGCCTACTCGTGAAATATTAACATATAGGTGGCTGAGTATTCCACAGACACGCATACCTTTAATGTAGTTCTCAGGGAGATTCAGCAGGACACAGAATGTGACAAGGCTGGCCCTTTCAGTCAACGGAACAGCCTACTCGTGAAATTAACATATAGGTGGCTGAGTATTCCACAGACACGCATACCTTTAATGTAGTTCTCAGGGAGATTCAGCAGGACACAGAATGTGACAAGGCTGGCCCTTTCAGTCAACGGAACAGCCTACTCGTGAAATTAGCATATAGGTGGCTGAGTATTCCACAGACACGCATACCTTTAATGTAGTTCTCAGGGAGATTCAGCAGGACACAGAATGTGACAAGGCTGGCCCTTTCAGTCAACGGAACAGCCTACTCGTGAAATATTAACATATAGGTGGCTGAGTATTCCACAGACACGCATACCTTTAATCTAGTTCTCAGGGAGATTCAGCAGGACACAGAATGTGACAAGGCTGGCCCTTTCAGTCAACGGAACAGCCTACTCGTGAAATTAACATATAGGTGGCTGAGTATTCCACAGACACACATACCTTTAATGTAGTTCTCAGGGAGATTCAGCGGGACACAGAATGTGACAAGGCTGGCCCTTTCAGTCAAAGGAACAGCCTACTCATGAAATTAACATATAGGTGGCTGAGTATTCCACAGACACGCATACCTTTAATGTAGTTCTCAGGGAGATTCAGCAGGACACAGAATGTGACAAGGCTGGCCCTTTCAGTCAAAGGAACAGCCTACTCGTGAAATTAACATATAGGTGGCTGAGTATTCCACAGACACGCATACCTTTAATGTAGTTCTCAGGGAGATTCAGCAGGACACAGAATGTGACAAGGCTGGCCCTTTCAGTCAACGGAACAGCCTACTCGTGAAATTAACATATAGGTGGCTGAGTATTCCACAGACACGCATACCTTTAATGTAGTTCTCAGGGAGATTCAGCAGGACACAGAATGTGACAAGACTGGCCCTTTCAGTCAACGGAACAGCCTACTCGTGAAATTAACCTATAGGTGGCTGAGTATTCCACAGACACGCATACCTTTAATGTAGTTCTCAGGGAGATTCAGCAGGACACAGAATGTGACAAGGCTGGCCCTTTCAGTCAAAGGAACAGCCTACTCGTGAAATTAACATATAGGTGGCTGAGTATTCCACAGACACGCATACCTTTAATGTAGTTCTCAGGGAGATTCAGCAGGACACAGAATGTGACAAGGCTGGCCCTTTCAGTCAACGGAACAGCCTACTCGTGAAATTAACCTATAGGTGGCTGAGTATTCCACAGACACGCATACCTTTAATGTAGTTCTCAGGGAGATTCAGCAGGACACAGAATGTGACAAGGCTGGCCCTTTCAGTCAAAGGAACAGCCTACTCATGAAATTAACATATAGGTGGCTGAGTATTCCACAGACACGCATACCTTTAATGTAGTTCTCAGGGAGATTCAGCAGGACACAGAATGTGACAAGGCTGGCCCTTTCAGTCAACAGAACAGCCTACTCGTGAAATTAACATATAGGTGGTTGAGTATTCCACAGACACGCATACCTTTAATGTAGTTCTCAGGGAGATTCAGCAGGACACAGAATGTGACAAGGCTGGCCCTTTCAGTCAAAGGAACAGCCTACTCATGAAATTAACATATAGGTGGCTGAGTATTCCACAGACACGCATACCTTTAATGTAGTTCTCAGGGAGATTCAGCAGGACACAGAATGTGACAAGGCTGGCCCTTTCAGTCAACAGAACAGCCTACTCGTGAAATTAACATATAGGTGGTTGAGTATTCCACAGACACGCATACCTTTAATGTAGTTCTCAGGGAGATTCAGCAGGACACAGAATGTGACAAGGCTGGCCCTTTCAGTCAACAGAACAGCCTACTCGTGAAATTAACATATAGGTGGTTGAGTATTCCACAGACACGCATACCTTTAATGTAGTTCTCAGGGAGATTCAGCAGGACACAGAATGTGACAAGGCTGGCCCTTTCAGTCAAAGGAACAGCCTACTCATGAAATTAACATATAGGTGGCTGAGTATTCCACAGACACGCATACCTTTAATGTAGTTCTCAGGGAGATTCAGCAGGACACAGAATGTGACAAGGCTGGCCCTTTCAGTCAAAGGAACAGCCTACTCGTGAAATTAACATATAGGTGGCTGAGTATTCCACAGACACGCATACCTTTAATGTAGTTCTCAGGGAGATTCAGCAGGACACAGAATGTGACAAGGCTGGCCCTTTCAGTCAACGGAACAGCCTACTCGTGAAATTAACATATAGGTGGCTGAGTATTCCACAGACACGCATACCTTTAATGTAGTTCTCAGGGAGATTCAGCAGGACACAGAATGTGACAAGGCTGGCCCTTTCAGTCAACGGAACAGCCTACTCGTGAAATTAACCTATAGGTGGCTGAGTATTCCACAGACACGCATACCTTTAATGTAGTTCTCAGGGAGATTCAGCAGGACACAGAATGTGACAAGGCTGGCCCTTTCAGTCAAAGGAACAGCCTACTCGTGAAATTAACATATAGGTGGCTGAGTATTCCACAGACACGCATACCTTTAATGTAGTTCTCAGGGAGATTCAGCAGGACACAGAATGTGACAAGGCTGGCCCTTTCAGTCAACGGAACAGCCTACTCGTGAAATTAACCTATAGGTGGCTGAGTATTCCACAGACACGCATACCTTTAATGTAGTTCTCAGGGAGATTCAGCAGGACACAGAATGTGACAAGGCTGGCCCTTTCAGTCAACGGAACAGCCTACTCGTGAAATTAACATATAGGTGGTTGAGTATTCCACAGACACGCATACCTTTAATGTAGTTCTCAGGGAGATTCAGCAGGACACAGAATGTGACAAGGCTGGCCCTTTCAGTCAACGGAACAGCCTACTCGTGAAATTAACATATAGGTGGCTGAGTATTCCACAGACACGCATACCTTTAATGTAGTTCTCAGGGAGATTCAGCAGGACACAGAATGTGACAAGGCTGGCCCTTTCAGTCAACGGAACAGCCTACTCGTGAAATTAACCTATAGGTGGCTGAGTATTCCACAGACACGCATACCTTTAATGTAGTTCTCAGGGAGATTCAGCAGGACACAGAATGTGACAAGGCTGGCCCTTTCAGTCAACGGAACAGCCTACTCGTGAAATTAACATATAGGTGGCTGAGTATTCCACAGACACGCATACCTTTAATGTAGTTCTCAGGGAGATTCAGCAGGACACAGAATGTGACAAGGCTGGCCCTTTCAGTCAACGGAACAGCCTACTCGTGAAATTAACATATAGGTGGTTGAGTATTCCACAGACACGCATACCTTTAATGTAGTTCTCAGGGAGATTCAGCAGGACACAGAATGTGACAAGGCTGGCCCTTTCAGTCAACGGAACAGCCTACTCGTGAAATTAACCTATAGGTGGCTGAGTATTCCACAGACACGCATACCTTTAATGTAGTTCTCAGGGAGATTCAGCAGGACACAGAATGTGACAAGGCTGGCCCTTTCAGTCAACGGAACAGCCTACTCGTGAAATTAACATATAGGTGGCTGAGTATTCCACAGACACGCATACCTTTAATGTAGTTCTCAGGGAGATTCAGCAGGACACAGAATGTGACAAGGCTGGCCCTTTCAGTCAACGGAACAGCCTACTCGTGAAATTAACATATAGGTGGCTGAGTATTCCACAGACACGCATACCTTTAATGTAGTTCTCAGGGAGATTCAGCAGGACACAGAATGTGACAAGGCTGGCCCTTTCAGTCAACGGAACAGCCTACTCGTGAAATTAGCATATAGGTGGCTGAGTATTCCACAGACACGCATACCTTTAATGTAGTTCTCAGGGAGATTCAGCAGGACACAGAATGTGACAAGGCTGGCCCTTTCAGTCAACGGAACAGCCTACTCGTGAAATTAACATATAGGTGGCTGAGTATTCCACAGACACGCATACCTTTAATGTAGTTCTCAGGGAGATTCAGCAGGACACAGAATGTGACAAGGCTGGCCCTTTCAGTCAACGGAACAGCCTACTCGTGAAATATTAACATATAGGTGGCTGAGTATTCCACAGACACGCATACCTTTAATGTAGTTCTCAGGGAGATTCAGCAGGACACAGAATGTGACAAGGCTGGCCCTTTCAGTCAACGGAACAGCCTACTCGTGAAATTAACATATAGGTGGCTGAGTATTCCACAGACACGCATACCTTTAATGTAGTTCTCAGGGAGATTCAGCAGGACACAGAATGTGACAAGGCTGGCCCTTTCAGTCAACGGAACAGCCTACTCGTGAAATATTAACATATAGGTGGCTGAGTATTCCACAGACACGCATACCTTTAATGTAGTTCTCAGGGAGATTCAGCAGGACACAGAATGTGACAAGGCTGGCCCTTTCAGTCAACGGAACAGCCTACTCGTGAAATTAACATATAGGTGGCTGAGTATTCCACAGACACGCATACCTTTAATGTAGTTCTCAGGGAGATTCAGCAGGACACAGCATGTGACAAGGCTGGCCCTTTCAGTCAACGGAACAGCCTACTCGTGAAATTAGCATATAGGTGGCTGAGTATTCCACAGACACGCATACCTTTAATGTAGTTCTCAGGGAGATTCAGCAGGACACAGAATGTGACAAGGCTGGCCCTTTCAGTCAACGGAACAGCCTACTCGTGAAATATTAACATATAGGTGGCTGAGTATTCCACAGACACGCATACCTTTAATCTAGTTCTCAGGGAGATTCAGCAGGACACAGAATGTGACAAGGCTGGCCCTTTCAGTCAACGGAACAGCCTACTCGTGAAATTAACATATAGGTGGCTGAGTATTCCACAGACACACATACCTTTAATGTAGTTCTCAGGGAGATTCAGCGGGACACAGAATGTGACAAGGCTGGCCCTTTCAGTCAACGGAACAGCCTACTCGTGAAATTAACCTATAGGTGGCTGAGTATTCCACAGACACGCATACCTTTAATGTAGTTCTCAGGGAGATTCAGCAGGACACAGAATGTGACAAGGCTGGCCCTTTCAGTCAACGGAACAGCCTACTCGTGAAATTAACCTATAGGTGGCTGAGTATTCCACAGACACACATACCTTTAATGTAGTTCTCAGGGAGATTCAGCAGGACACAGATTGTGACAAGGCTGGCCCTTTCAGTCAACGGAACAGCCTACTCGTGAAATTAACCTATAGGTGGCTGAGTATTCCACAGACACGCATACCTTTAATGTAGTTCTCAGGGAGATTCAGCAGGACACAGATTGTGACAAGGCTGGCCCTTTCAGTCAACGGAACAGCCTACTCGTGAAATTAACCTATAGGTGGCTGAGTATTCCACAGACACGCATACCTTTAATGTAGTTCTCAGGGAGATTCAGCAGGACACAGATTGTGACAAGGCTGGCCCTTTCAGTCAACGGAACAGCCTACTCGTGAAATTAACCTATAGGTGGCTGAGTATTCCACAGACACGCATACCTTTAATGTAGTTCTCAGGGAGATTCAGCAGGACACAGAATGTGACAAGGCTGGCCCTTTCAGTCAACGGAACAGCCTACTCGTGAAATTAACATATAGGTGGCTGAGTATTCCACAGACACGCATACCTTTAATGTAGTTCTCAGGGAGATTCAGCAGGACACAGAATGTGACAAGGCTGGCCCTTTCAGTCAACGGAACAGCCTACTCGTGAAATTAACCTATAGGTGGCTGAGTATTCCACAGACACGCATACCTTTAATGTAGTTCTCAGGGAGATTCAGCAAGACACAGAATGTGACAAGGCTGGCCCTTTCAGTCAACGGAACAGCCTACTCGTGAAATTAATATATAGGTGGCTGAGTATTCCACAGACACGCATACCTTTAATGTAGTTCTCAGGGAGATTCAGCAGGACACAGAATGTGACAAGGCTGGCCCTTTCAGTCAACGGAACAGCCTACTCGTGAAATTAACCTATAGGTGGCTGAGTATTCCACAGACACGCATACCTTTAATGTAGTTCTCAGGGAGATTCAGCAGGACACAGAATGTGACAAGGCTGGCCCTTTCAGTCAACGGAACAGCCTACTCGTGAAATTAACATATAGGTGGCTGAGTATTCCACAGACACGCATACCTTTAATGTAGTTCTCAGGGAGATTCAGCAGGACACAGAATGTGACAAGGCTGGCCCTTTCAGTCAAAGGAACAGCCTACTCATGAAATTAACATATAGGTGGCTGAGTATTCCACAGACACGCATACCTTTAATGTAGTTCTCAGGGAGATTCAGCAGGACACAGATTGTGACAAGGCTGGCCCTTTCAGTCAACGGAACAGCCTAATCGTGAAATTAACCTATAGGTGGCTGAGTATTCCACAGACACGCATACCTTTAATGTAGTTCTCAGGGAGATTCAGCAGGACACAGAATGTGACAAGGCTGGCCCTTTCAGTCAACGGAACAGCCTACTCGTGAAATTAACATATAGGTGGCTGAGTATTCCACAGACACGCATACCTTTAATGTAGTTCTCAGGGAGATTCAGCAGGATACAGAATGTGACAAGGCTGGCCCTTTCAGTCAAAGGAACAGCCTACTCGTGAAATTAACCTATAGGTGGCTGAGTATTCCACAGACACGCATACCTTTAATGTAGTTCTCAGGGAGATTCAGCAGGATACAGAATGTGACAAGGCTGGCCCTTTCAGTCAAAGGAACAGCCTACTCGTGAAATTAACATATAGGTGGCTGAGTATTCCACAGACACGCATACCTTTAATGTAGTTCTCAGGGAGATTCAGCAGGACACAGAATGTGACAAGGCTGGCCCTTTCAGTCAAAGGAACAGACTACTCATGAAATTAACATATAGGTGGCTGAGTATTCCACAGACACGCATACCTTTAATGTAGTTCTCAGGGAGATTCAGCAGGACACAGAATGTGACAAGGCTGGCCCTTTCAGTCAACGGAACAGCCTACTCGTGAAATTAACATATAGGTGGCTGAGTATTCCACAGACACGCATACCTTTAATGTAGTTCTCAGGGAGATTCAGCAGGACACAGATTGTGACAAGGCTGGCCCTTTCAGTCAACGGAACAGCCTACTCGTGAAATTAACCTATAGGTGGCTGAGTATTCCACAGACACGCATACCTTTAATGTAGTTCTCAGGGAGATTCAGCAGGACACAGAATGTGACAAGGCTGGCCCTTTCAGTCAACGGAACAGCCTACTCGTGAAATTAACCTATAGGTGGCTGAGTATTCCACAGACACGCATACCTTTAATGTAGTTCTCAGGGAGATTCAGCAAGACACAGAATGTGACAAGGCTGGCCCTTTCAGTCAACAGAACAGCCTACTCGTGAAATTAACCTATAGGTGGTTGAGTATTCCACAGACACGCATACCTTTAATGTAGTTCTCAGGGAGATTCAGCAGGACACAGAATGTGACAAGGCTGGCCCTTTCAGTCAAAGGAACAGCCTACTCATGAAATTAACATATAGGTGGCTGAGTATTCCACAGACACGCATACCTTTAATGTAGTTCTCAGGGAGATTCAGCAGGACACAGAATGTGACAAGGCTGGCCCTTTCAGTCAAAGGAACAGCCTACTCGTGAAATTAACATATAGGTGGCTGAGTATTCCACAGACACGCATACCTTTAATGTAGTTCTCAGGGAGATTCAGCAGGACACAGAATGTGACAAGGCTGGCCCTTTCAGTCAACGGAACAGCCTACTCGTGAAATTAGCATATAGGTGGCTGAGTATTCCACAGACACGCATACCTTTAATGTAGTTCTCAGGGAGATTCAGCAGGACACAGAATGTGACAAGGCTGGCCCTTTCAGTCAATGGAACAGCCTACTCGTGAAATTAATATATAGGTGGCTGAGTATTCCACAGACACGCATACCTTTAATGTAGTTCTCAGGGAGATTCAGCAGGACACAGAATGTGACAAGGCTGGCCCTTTCAGTCAATGGAACAGCCTACTCGTGAAATTAATATATAGGTGGCTGAGTATTCCACAGACACGCATACCTTTAATGTAGTTCTCAGGGAGATTCAGCAGGACACAGAATGTGACAAGGCTGGCCCTTTCAGTCAATGGAACAGCCTACTCGTGAAATTAATATATAGGTGGCTGAGTATTCCACAGACACGCATACCTTTAATGTAGTTCTCAGGGAGATTCAGCAGGACACAGAATGTGACAAGGCTGGCCCTTTCAGTCAATGGAACAGCCTACTCGTGAAATTAATATATAGGTGGCTGAGTATTCCACAGACACGCATACCTTTAATGTAGTTCTCAGGGAGATTCAGCAGGACACAGAATGTGACAAGGCTGGCCCTTTGAATTACAAGTACAACTGACTTTTACCAGTTGACTAGATTGGAGCAGTATGAAATAAAGTGTCTTGCTCATGGACATATCGCACTGCGGGAATCAAACTCACAACCATACGATCATTAGCCAAATACCCTAACCACAAAGCCACACACCTTCACTTTCAATGTACTACATGATATTTAACCCTTTAGCATTTACATTAGTCTATATATACTATTGTATTTTCAGAGTAAAGGCTTTATCTCACATAATATCGAATCTACGAGATTTTGATGTTATTTATTTTTAGAACAATACCTTAACATCAGTATGAGCGGCTGGTTACAGTCGGTTTGAACAGAAAGAGGTGAGGGAATTATGGCCGGATATGGCCAGTTTAAATGCTAAAGGGTTAAGCCTTTTGTTTGCATATTTCTAAAAATTTGACCCCTGGGGGTGTGTGGCCCTAAGCTATAGCTTATAGGTAAGTCCAGCTCTAGAAATGTATACCTATTGTTTACTATTGATAAACCTATTGTTTACTATTGTTATACCTATTGTTTACTATTGATATACCTATTGTTTACTATTGATATACCTATAGTTTATTATTGATATACCTATAGTTTATTATTGATATGCCTATAGTTTACTATTGATATGCCTATAGTTTACTATTGTTGTGTTGCTCTCAATCTCAACATTTGTAAAATAATAGATACAATCCATTACTATAGTATACTGATATATTGGATTCTATAGAATACAATCCATTACTATAGTATATTGATATTTTGGGTTCTATAGAATATTGATTCCATCATCATCATAATTGCCGTTTAACGTCCATTTTTCCATGTTTGCATGGGTCAGACGTGTTGCCTGTGTCGAGAGATAAGTCTGGCTAGGATTGGCCACACCTTACCTTGCTCCAACAGGACTGTAAATTTGACCGGGGTTTTTACAGCTGGGTACCCTTCCTAACACCAATAAAAAGAATATTGATTTATAAAGTTGCTGTCAATTTTACTATCGACTTTTTAATCAACTTGTCATGACTAAATATTAGCAAGTAATATATATTTTTTCCCCAAAAAAATAATTCAGTTGTTACAACACTGTAGATATTTGTATCTATTTCATTACCTTAGTTATACCCCTGCACAGCATTGGACTTGGCAGAGTTTAATGAGAAAGGACAGCAATGTGTTCAGCTGTGGTGGAATCACATCTAGCCAAGCTCTGTAACTAACACTCCTTGAGGACACTACAAGAAGAAGAAGCCTTAGTCACTCTGATATCATCTAACAATTATTAATTATTAACAATGTTTTCTTTGTCTTTCACTTAGTGATGAACCTGTAGCTGATATTGAAGGACATGCACCATACCGAGTGTCTAGATTGGCTTATCACCCTTCTGGAAGATTTCTTGGAACCTGTTGGTCAGTTATATACTCCCTTTTTTTTATTCTTTCTTTCTTGAGCCATCATCTCAGCACAGTCCCAGATTTGATTCTACTATACAACACTTTGAGAAAGTTTCTCCTAACATAACCTTGGTTCCACCACTGTCTTATGAGTTAAATAAAAAAAAAAACCAATGAACTGATGTATTCAAAATAAACTAATTTGTGCTCTTTATTCCTCAGTTTAAAAAGACACAGCCTTATCACTCTCTATTTGAAATGTATTTATCATGTAAGGGTAAAGACACCTTTTGGTCACGAATTACCATGGGATTTGCACCTAGAAAGTTCCCCTCTGAGGCACAAGTCCAGGCAAAGTTGTTTGTAGAAGACCAGTAGTCGCCCATGTATTCCAGTCTCCCCTCTCCACGCCACCGATGTTGTCCAAGGGAAAGGCAATGGCCGATACAGCTTGGCACCAGTGGCATTGCATTGCAACCCATTTCTACAGCTGAGTAAACTGGAGCAACGTGAAATAAAGTGTCTTGTTCAAGAACACAATGCAAAACCCGGTCTGAGAATCAAATTCACAGTCCCCAGATTGTAAGCCTACCGCTCTAACCACTAATCCACATGCCTTCACATGTAGATCAGCGACATTAGGGAGGTTGACATGTTAACGAATATGGTTTATATTCATGTGACTGAAAATGTACAGCAAGCTGGTGCTGATGGTTACAGAAAAAAGAGGATTTTTGATAGATGAAATGTCATGGAAGATTGGAGATTGGTTCTGAGTTAGAGCAGAACAATACTAACATTAAGCCAAGGATGTGAAGTCATGGAAGACTGGAGATTGGTTCTCAGTCAGAGCAGACCATGATACTAACATTAACCCTTTAGCATTTAAACCTGTTGTAGCCAGCCAGGATTCTCTCAGCTCTCTTTGTTCAAACCGCCTGTAACCAGCCACTCGTACATATGTTAAGGTATTGTTCTCAAAATAAATAATATAAAAATATCATAGATTCGATATTGTGTGAGGTAAAGCCTTTACCACGAAAATATAATAGGAAATATAGAGTAATGTAAATGCTAAAGGGTTAAGCCAAGGATTATGTCACAGAAGACTAGAGATTAGTTCTCAGTCAGAGCAGACCATAATACTAACATTAAACCAAGGATGATAGTGTTTATTGTTGTACTTATTGCAGTTATATTGGTTTATCTGTTGTTGCAGTTTTGACAATTCCTGGCGACTCTGGGATCTGGAAGTACAGGAAGAAATTCTCCATCAGGAAGGACACAGTAAACCTGTCTACTGCATTGCTTTTCAGAAAGATGGTGCACTAGCAAGTACAGGGTGAGTGTAACAGTTGTCTTAAATCTTAGTTCTAACAAGTATTGGGTGAGTGTCAGAGTTGCCTTAACTTAAACCCTTGCTCTAGCAAGTAGAGGGTTAATGTGACTAACTGTTGCCCTAAACCCTTGCTCTAGCACAATCATGGGCAAACTGCGGCCTGTTTGGCTTTCTTAATGGCATGCCTAATTTCAAAATTGCTTCAAATATTTTAGTAGTGTGGCCCTCTGCTCTAGCAAGTAGAGGGTGAGTGTGAGAGTTGCCTTAAATCTTTGATCTAGAAGTAGAGGGTGAATGTGAGAATTGCCTTAAATCTTTGCTCTAACAAGTAGAGGGTGAATGTGAGAAATGCCTTAAATCTTTGCTCTAGAAGTAGACGGTGAGTGTGAGAGTTGCCTTAAATCTTTGCTCTAACAAGTAGACGGTGAGTGTGAGAGTTGCCTTAAATCTTTGCTGTAGTAAGTGCAGGGTGAGTGTGAAAGTTGTTTTAACTCTTTGCTCATGAAAATTTTTTTTATTTAATTTAATGTTTCTCTTCTTATTATTAATCTTCAGAGGACTTGATGCTTTTGGAAGAGTTTGGGATCTTCGAACTGGTCGATGTGTAATGTTTCTTGAAGGACATCTTAAGTCTGTGTTAGATATTGATTTCAACAGTGATGGGTAAGTACTCTACTTTGAAGTCAGTGTATAATTAATTAATTGTATTAAAGGCAGTGAATTGGCAGAGTCATTAGAACATCGGCTGGAATGCTTTGTGGCATTCCAGCTCTCTGCATTCTCTGAGTTCAAATCCTGCTAAAATCAACTTTGTCTTTTGTCTTTTTGAGGTCAATAAAAAATACCAGTCCAGTACTGGATCGATTCTTCTTTATCTCTTTCTCACTCCCCTCTCTCTCTCTCTCTCTCTCTCTCTCTCTCTCTCTCACTCTCTCACTCACTCACTCACTCACTCACTCACTCACTCACTCACTCACTCACTCACTCACTCACTCACTCACTCACTCACTCACTCACTCACTCACTCACTCACTCACTCACTCACTCACTCACTCACTCACTCACTCACTCACTCACTCACTCACTCACTCACTCACTCACTCACTCACTCACTCACTCACTCACTCACTCACTCACTCACTCACTCACTCACTCACTCACTCACTCACTCACTCACTCACTCACTCACTCACTCACTCACTCACTCACTCACTCACTCACTCACTCACTCACTCACTCACTCACTCACTCACTCACTCACTCACTCACTCACTCACTCACTCACTCACTCACTCACTCACTCACTCACTCACTCTCTCTCTCTCTCTCTCCCCCCTCTCTCTCTCTCTTACCCTCCTTCACTGGAAGAAATTGGCTGTGCTCAGGAGTTACAGGTAGATACGTACATAGTTGTATTGATAGCTTTTGTTATTTAGGTGAATATAAGAGGAATCAAATGTAGTACCTATGCCACTTGTGGTGGTATTGACATATGGAGGGTGTCAGTTGATAAAGAAGTGCCTAGTGTTTGAAGTGGATAGAACCTGTGGAAAAGAGAAGCAAAGGAAGATATAGAATAGATGTGGTGAAGACTAACATTAACCCTTTAGTATTTACATAATTCTATATATACTATTGTATTTTCCCAACAAAGGCCTTACCTCACATAATATCGAATCTATGAGATTTTGATATTATTTATTTTGAGAACAAAACCTTAACGTTGGTATAAGCAGCCAGTTACAGCCGGTTTGAACAGAAAGAGGTGAGCGAATTCTGGCTGGATATGACCGGTTTAAATGCTAAAGGGTTAAGAGGCTGAGGCTCGTGAAAGATACAACAAAGGGCCAAGATAATAGGCAGTATTCTTTCATGGAACAAACTACCTGCATCAGTTGTTAGCTGTCGAGACACTGCATCCTTTAAAACCTCCATGCTTCCTGAGATTCGCCAACACTACACCTAATGTTCCCCCTCCATACACATACACACATGTATATCATGACTCCTACACTATTCACTTCCCTGACATTTGTATATTATTCTATGTACTATACATGCACCTTTGACGAGTTGTAGTGCACCTGAGCACTTTGCACAATAATTTCATTATTATTATTATAAGGGCAGTGGATTGGCAGTATCGGTAGAGGGTCGGACGCCATTCTTTCCAGCATAGTTACGTCCCTTTACGATCTGAGTTCAAATCCCGCCGAGGTTGACTTTGCCTTTCATCCTTACGGGGTCGATAAAATAAAGTACCAGTAATGCACTGTGTAATTGCTGGCCTTGTGCCTAAAGTAGAAACAATTATTATGATAAGAGTTATTGTACAATAAAATTAAATTAGTTTATTAATGTTTTGTTTTTAACTAGGTACCACATTGCAACTGGTAGTGAAGACAATACAGCTAGGTTATGGGATATTCGTCAACATAAATGTGTCTACACCATTCCTGCTCACACCAACCTTGTATCACATGTGAAATTCCAACGTAAGTAAGATCTTAGTTTACCTACCTTTGCTCTATTTCATTAAGCCTCTTAACCATCATCCTTATCATCAGTAGCATCATTTATATCACTGTCATCATCATTTCATTTTACCTCCGCTTTTTCCCTGCTTGCAAGGGTGGGACGGGAACTGATTCTGGCTGCCCTTCCTAACACCAACCTCATTTACAGTGAGTGCTGAGTGCTTTTTTACCGTGGCGCCTCCACGACCACTTTGCAGTGGAATGATAGGGACCCGAGTCCTATCATCTCATTTCTACAGCTGAGTAAACTGGAGCAATGTGAAATAAAGTGTCTTGCTCAAGGAAACACCTCACCCAGTCTGAGAATTGAACTCACAACCTTTCGATTGCAAGGCCAATGCTCTAACCACTAAGCCATGTGCCTCCTTTATCATAACTAGTACTTATGAAATAAGTAATATTTGATTTCTTTACTAAGTATGGTTTAGATGGGTTGTTATATTCTGAGGCATGTCAGGTCAGGTGAACATGTCCTGCTCATACGTTCTATTTGGGGCTTGGTTTACATGACTGGATGCCTTTCCTAACAGCAATCACTTTACAGCATTTGGGAGATGTTTTGGCAGCACCAGCACTACCACCTTACATTCACATAAGTATATATGTAACCCTTGCTAACAGGGAAAACTGACATTAAATGATGATGATGATGGTACACATATGTACAAGCATGGAAAAACGGATTTGTAAAAACGATGATGATATACATATAAAAACGATGATGATATATATAAAGTGGTCTGTTGGTGACACAACAAAAAACACCCAGTACTCACTGTAAATGTGGTTGGTGTTAGGAAAAGCATCCAGTCATAGAAACCAAGCCAGAATCAGTTCTGTATAAGCAAAACACAATCATCTGATGTGGCTTGTCTCGCAACGGGATAACTAGTCTAACCTATGCTAGTGTGTCAAAATGGACATTGAATGGTGATGATGATGATGATGATAGTATATCTTATTTGTTTGATATTTAAAAAAAATATTTTACATGACCTTTGTTTAATTTTGTTATCTATATATTTATTTCCAGCTGACCATGGCCATTACTTGGTAACTTCTTCATATGATAACACATCTAAGGTCAGTAGTTTGGTTTTATATCTTTCCCCACCATAGTTGTAGTCTTGTTTGGTGTAGTTTTACTCTATAGGCTACATCTAGATCAGGGGTGTGCAACATATTCCATTGGAACAACTATTAGGGCCATTAATATTTATTAAGGAGGCACATGGCTTAGTGGTTAGAGCATTAGCCTTGCAATCGAAAGATTGTGAGTTCAATTCTCAGACCAGGTGATGTGTTGTTTCCTTGAGTAAGACACTTTATTTCACATTGCTCCAGTTTTCTCAGCTGTAGAAATGAGATGATAGGGACTGGGGTCCATATCATTCCACTGCAAAGTGGTCGTGGAGGTGCCACGGCAAAAAAGCACCCAGCACTCACTGTAAATTAGGTTGGTGTTAGGAAGGGCATCCAGCTGTAGAAATCAAACCAGAATCAGTTCCCGTCTCACCCTTGGAAGCAGGGAAAAAGCAGACGTAAAATGAAATGATGATGACGATGATATTCCAAAGATTCACCAACTTCTTTCCATAACATGGAACTAGGGAAATTATAACACATATAACCCTATCAGTGAAGCCCTTTAGTATAGGTCAACTAACAGAAAATTGTATTACAGTTACGAAAAAAATTCTAAATGAGCCTACAAGGTAAAACTTAAAAACGGTCATCGTGGGCCTCTCTGACTGGTCTGGCCCGCGAGCTGCCTGTTCAACGCCCCTGATTTAGATGTTGTATGATGTAGTTAGAAAGCAAACTGTGAAATAGGGGGTTTGTGATGTTGCAGAATTATCAACTCAAGAAACTGTATATCATACAATATGTATGAGGGTCGGCTGACTATGAAGGAGTGAGGCTAGAGCTGTGAAATCTTGCATGCATTTATTTCTTCTTATGACCAAATGAGGTTTATTTTTCAACATAGTCCCTAGAAAGAAACAATGTAGTTATGAATAAGACGAGTTGAAATTAATGCATGAAAGATTTCACAGCTCTAGTATCATTTCTTCATAGTCAGCCTATGAACTTTTCAGATTAAAGTTCAAAAGAGCTGAAGTCATTGCAGTTACAATAGAAGTACACAATTCAAAGTAACCAGTTTGCTCCAGAACTTTTCCAATATGTTCAGATATAAGTTGTAGAAGATGTACTCTTTTGTGATGAATATTTGTACCCTATAAAAGAGTCAAATAGTTGTTTAGATCTTAAATATTGTTTAGTGTTGGATGGGATGACTTCTTATAGAAGTCCTCAACCTTGTGACTACCAATAGCAACATTTCCCAACAGGATATGAATATGGGCAATGACAAAAGTAGATGAAATACACCCTATTTCAATTAATGAAGAATTTTGAAGGATTTACTAAAATTATTATTTATTTCATTACTAAGATAATAACTTAATATAAGGTTCTTATATAAAATTATGTTGAAAGATTTTAATTTAAATTGGAAACCTTTAAAATGAGTGGTTTTATTTCATAGAACCAGAGCTGGTTATGGCCAGGTTGGTAACTAAAGGATTAACAGTGTTGTTACTCATTATCGTTTTTCACGTTCGCGTTTCCAAGCTTGCATGGGTTTGACGGGTCCTTCTCAGCACAGCATCTTTCCACTTCTCGCTTTCCTTCATCATCTCCTCTTCCAGTCATTAATGCATTTATAAATGTTTAAAGGTAACATGCTTTGAATTAGGGAGCCTTTATTTACAGTGTTCTTAATCACATCTACAAATATTTCAACTGTTTGGTTTTTATGTTTCCAGATCTGGACTCACCCAACATGGTCACCAATGAAAACGCTCGCTGGACATGAAGGAAAAATTATGGGTTTTGACATTTCACCAGATCTCAAATATATGGCATCTTCTTCCTACGATCGGACATTTAAGCTGTGGGCCTCAGAAATGTTAGGGAGTCTCTGATATGTGACAGTCATTGACTGTGTGTCAGATAGAACGATATTCTATAAGTACAAGAGTCAGCTGAAAAGATCACAAGCTGACCAAATTACTCTCATGGAATAACCAAATGAGGTTTATTTTTCAACAAGGTCCCAGGAGAGAAACAATGCAGTTATTAATAAGAAGTGTTGAAATGAATGCATACAAGATTTCACAGCTCTAGCATCAATCCTTCATAGTCAGCCTATGAACCTGTCAACCCACTCATTTATTTACTTTATGATAAATGATCATTACCACCCATTGCCATCAAATCTATTTTTCAGAAACTCTAACTAAAAGTTAGCCCCTTGTATTTTTCTTCACTGTTTATACTGAAATAGTATCACTTCTGATAGTCTAATATTATCTTATGGGTCGGTGGATATGCAGTATCGGTAGAGGGTCGGACGCCAAGCTTTGCAGCATAGAGTTACGGCCCTTTATGATCTGAGTTCAAGCCCCGCCAAGGTTAACTTTGCCTTTCATCCTTACGAGGTCGACGAAATAAAGTACCAGTAATAAACTGTGATAATTGCTGGCCTTGTGCCAAAATTAGAAACAATTATCTTATGGGTCGATTCAATAAACTTCACCCTACCCCAACATTGCTGGCCTTGTACCTAAATCAGAAACCATTATCTTATTGACCATAACAGCCTACCTACTTTGACCAGTGATTATCCTAACCACCATACTTACAACTATTGCTACACCGTTTTTAAAAACAAGTAAAATAAAAGTTAAAAATGAGAATGTGAATCATCACATTTGCCATATAAAAAGTATATAAAACCTTTTGTACAATATTATATATAAATGTTTGTGTATAAAAAAAAAATCATCCATCTTTGGATTCAGCATTACTGTATATGATTTTTTTAAATCATAGTTTTGTTTTTGTCTATATATATTGGTATATATGTCATGTGTGTATATATATATATACATTGTGTGTGTATGTATGTACATACATACACACACATATATATATCATCATCATCATCATCATCATCATTTTACGTCCACTTTTCCCTGCTTGCAAGGGTGGGACGGGAACTGATTCTGGCTTTATTTCTACAGCTGGATGCCCTTCCTAACACCAACCTCATTTACAGTGAGTGCTGGGTGCTTTTTTGCCGTGGCAGTGGAATGATAGGGACCCCAGTCCCTATCATCTCATTTCTACAGCTGAGTAAACTGGAGCAATGTGAAATAAAGTGTCTTGCTCAAGGACACAACACATCACCCGGTCTGAGAATTGAACTCACAACCTTTCGATTGCAAGGCCAATGCTCTAACCACTAAGCCATGTGCCTCCATATATATATTAATAACAAAGTTTTGTAGCTTGCTTGAAGCATTGTTGAATAGGAAACACAAATTTAAATTTTGAAAACCACACAATGCGTTAGAAAGAACATTAAATCGCCAAGATAATAAAAGAATCTTACCTTAGCAAATTTAATGGGATGGGACCATTAAATTTTCTAAGGTATGTTCTTTTATTATCTTGGCGATTTAATGTTCTTTCTAACGCATTGTGTGGTTTTCAAAATTTGGAGGCACATGGCTTAGTGGTTAGAGCATTGGCCTTGCAATCGAAAGGTTGTGAGTTCAATTCTCAGACCAGGTGATGTGTTGTTTCCTTGAGCAAGACACTTTATTTCACATTGCTCCAGTTTACTCAGCTGTAGAAATGAGATGATAGGACTGGGGTCCCTATCATTCCACTGCAAAGTGGTCGTGGAGGTGCCACGACAAAAAAAACACCCAGCCCACACTGTAAAGTGGACGTGTAGGCGCCACGGAAAAAAAGCACCCAGCACTCACTGTAAATGAGGTTGGGGTTAGGAAGGGCATCCAGCTGTAGAAATCAAGCCAGAATCAGTTCCCGTCCCACCCTTGCAAGCAGGGAAAAAGCGGACATAAAATGAAATGATGATTAATATATGTTATGTTGGTACCACAAAACATCCAGCCCACACTGTAAAGTGGTCATGTAACAGACACAACAAAAAAGCACCCAGCACACACTGTAAACGTGGTTGGCATTAGGAAGGGCATCCAGCCGTAGAAAACCAGCCAGAAACAGTCCTATATGAGCAAGACACGGTGACCTGACCCAATTTGTCTCTAAATGGGACAAACCCGTCTGACCCATGCTAGCATGGAAGATAGACATTAAACGATGATGATGAGTCTGTTTTTCCAATGTTAAAAAACTGCAACAAAGCTAATGCTACTGAAAAAAATGTTAGCAATAGCTTAACCCTCTACCATTTAAAATGGCCGCATCCAGCCAGAATTCACCTCTTTCTGTTCAAACCAGTCACAATCGACTGCTCATAGTGATGTTAAGGTATTGTTCTCAAAGTAAATATCACCATCTCGTAGATTCGATATTATGTGAGATAAAGTGTTTACTGTGAAAACAATAGTAAATATAGAATAATGTAAATGCTAAAGGGTTAAAGAGTGCCTGGCCAAATGCATTTGAGAATTTACGAGGGTCAACTGAAACATAGGCTGACCAAGATACTCATGGAATGATCAAATGAGGTTTATTTTTCAGCTAAATTAACTATAGGGATATAAAATATACAGAAGCGAAAACCCAATTCAAAGCAAACAGTGAATGTGTTTTATTATTGTTTCTGGCAATATAACAATATGACCCTCCCCAAATATGACAATATTTGTTTCAACATACGATTTCATATCAAAAACCTTGCAAAACAAATTCACACACACGCACATATATATATAGTATGGGTGTGTGTGTGTGTGTATATATATATATATATATATATATGGAGAGAGAGAGAGATAGATAGATATAGATATACATACACACACACCACGAAAAGCATGGGCGGGGGTGGTGAGAGCTGACCTCAGATCGCTGAAGTCCACAGAGGAGATGGAGAGATGCTGTGCTGAAGAGGATCCGTCTCTCTCTTGTAAAATGATGCAAGAGACACGGTAAAAAGGCTCCCAGTCCACACTGTAAACGTGGTTGGTGTTAGGAAGGGCATCCAGCCGTAAAAAAACCTGCCAGACATTTCCGTACGAGCGAGACACGGTCTCCCGACCATTCCCACATCAAATGGAACAAAACCGTCTATCGTGGAAAATTGACGTTAAACGTTGATGATGATGGTACAAGGCAAAACAAAACAAACACGAAGAACCATTACAAAATATATTATTGGGTTAACGGTTGTAGAGATTCAAACCTCTTTACTTCTTTGGGAGCAAAAAGTACTTTTTAAAAATTTTATTTCACTATTAATGAAAGAATTAATACGTTGGTCATTTCAATGGAGGCACATAGCTTAATGGTTAGAGCATTGACCTTGCAATCGAAAGGTTGTGAGTTCAATTCTCAGACCAGGTGATGTGTTTTTCCTTGAGCAAGACACTTTATTTCACATTGCTCCAGTTTACTCAGCTGTAGAAATGAGATGATAGGGACCCCAGTCCCTATCATTCCACTGTAAAGTGTAGGCGCCATGGAAAAAAGCACCCAGCAATGAGGTTGGTGTTAGGAAGGGCATCCAGCTGTAGAAATCTAGCCAGAATCAGATCCCGTCCCACCCTTGCAAGCAGGGAAAAGCGGACGTAAAATGAAATGATGATTTCTGTAAAATCTTCACATTTTACAGATAGAAATAAATATTGGCGTTTTGTCATACAATAAATATTAAATAAATATAATTACAAATATATAATTTTAAAGCTTTTAATTCTTCAAAAATATTGCCTCAATAAGGCCTGGGAGGGATGTTAATATATATATATATTATAAATAATAACATTTAGAGTAATTAATATTTGCAGTCAAATCTTCAATAGTTCCCACATCTAAGATGTTTCAGGGGGTTTTGTCTTGGGTCTTGGTCACAAAATATATTTTTTAAAAATTCGATTTCATATTAATTTATTATTATTTTCTTCTTCTATACAAATGAGTATACTGTAAAATGGTATTGCACGTTAGATTAACAGATTTATATATTTTCAGTTCTACAGAGATCAGATATAAAAATATCGCCAGTCTTCTATAAAAGATTCATATATTTTCATTTCTATTGATGTCAGGTATAAAAATATCGCCAGCCTTCTATAAAAGATTCATATGTTTTCATTTCTATTGATGTCAGATATAAAAATATCGCCAGCCTTCTAAAAAAGATTCATATATATTCAGTTCTATTGATGTCAGGTATAAAAATATCGCCAGTCTTCTAAAAAAGATTCATATATATTCAGTTCTATTGATGTTAGATCTAAAAATATCGCCAGCCTTCTATAAAAGATTCATATATATTCAGTTCTATTGATGTCAGGTATAAAAATATCGCCAGCCTTCTATAAAAGATTTATATATATTCAGTTCTATTGATGTCAGGTATAAAAATATCGCCAGTCTTCTATAAAAGATTCATCGCCAGTCTTCTATAAAAGATTCATATATATTCAGTTCTATTGATGTCAGATATAAAAAATATCGCCAGTCTTCTATAAAAGATTCACATATTTTCAGTTCTATTGATGTCAGATATAAAAATATCGCCAGTCTCCTATAAAAGATTTATATATTTTCAGTTCTATTGATGTCAGATATAAAAATATCGCCAGCCTTCTATAAAAGATTCACATATTTTCAGTTCTATTGATGTCAGATATAAAAATATCGCCAGTCTCCTATAAAAGATTTATATATTTTCAGTTCTATTGATGTCAGATATAAAAATATCGCCAGCCTTCTATAAAAGATTTATATATTTTCAGTTCTATTGATGTCAGATATAAAAATATCGCCAGTCTTCTGTTAAAGATTCACATATTTTCAGTTCTATTGATGTCAGATATAAAAATATCGCCAGTCTTCTGTTAAAGATTCACATATTTTCAGTTCTATTGATGTCAGATATAAAAATATCGCCAGCCTTCTATAAAAGATTCATATATTTTCAGTTCTATTGATGTCAGATATAAAAATATCGCCAGCCTTCTATAAAAGATTCACATATTTTCAGTTCTATTGATGTCAGATATAAAAATATCGCCAGCCTTCTATAAAAGATTTATATATTTTCAGTTCTATTGATGTCAGATATAAAAATATCGCCAGTCTTCTGTTAAAGATTCACATATTTTCAGTTCTATTGATGTCAGATATAAAAATATCGCCAGTCTTCTGTTAAAGATTCACATATTTTCAGTTCTATTGATGTCAGATATAAAAATATCGCCAGTCTTCTGTTAAAGATTCACATATTTTCAGTTCTATTGATGTCAGATATAAAAATATCGCCAGCCTTCTATAAAAGATTCATATATTTTCAGTTCTATTCATGTCAAATATAAAAATATTGCCAGTCTTCTATAAAAGATTCATATATTTTCAGTTCTATTGATGTCAGATATAAAAATATCGCCAGTCTTCTATAAAAGATTCATATATTTTCAGTTCTATTCATGTCAGATATAAAAATATCGCCAGTCTTCTATAAAAGATTTATATATTTTCAGTTCTATTGATGTCAGATATAAAAATATCGCCAGTCTTCTGTTAAAGATTCATATATTTACAGTTGTACAGAGGTCAGCAATATATAAATGTTGCCATTCTTCTGTTAAAGATTAATATATTTCCAGTTCTACTGAGGTTAGATATATAAAAATATCGCCAGTTTTGTGAAAAGGTCCTCCCCCAAAAAGCAACACAGTTTTTAACAATGGATTTAGTAAAATAAAATTAGTTTCCATAGTAAGCTATTCCAAATGTGATGTAGTAAAATGTACTTCTGACTTCCAGCAAGACACTTCTTTCTTGAATTGGACATTTTTTTTTTTCAAAAGCATATTTTTTCTTTCAATAATAGAATTCCATTATTACATTTTTTTAATGTCGAAATTTATTGTGAAAAAAACTAACCCTAAGATTAATTTAATGACAAATTAACCTAATTTCTTTGTGAATGTATTAAATTAATAAATACTAATCTGGTAAAGATTAGGATAGTATTGAATGAAGTTTTGAAGTTTTAAACTACGAAGAAACTCTCAATTCTTTACTTCTGTGTAGTTTTGCATTATAAATTACTATAAATTATGTCTCATATAATTAGATACTATAAATATTTTGTTATTTGATTTCATTTAATAACATTAAGTAGATTATTTTTTGTTATCACGGTCATCTGTTCTGATGAAAATGTCGAAGATCGTTTAAATGGGAAGGTTTTTGTAGAAGCAAGTATTAAGTATTTGATGAAACATTTTTTTTTAAAGGAGGGGAGACCGATATATATAAAATAAATCGTGGATATTAAAGATAAATTTGTATTCTCTGATTTCTTCTAATGCAAGGCAATGGTAACTAGGTCAAACATTTGAAGGGAGGGTCAAGATTTTTATGAAAAGATTTGAATTTTTTTTGAAGTTTTAATCGTTTCTGTCTTCCTATATTCCTCTCTTTCTTTTAATTCAAAACACGGCAGTATATTATATTATTAGATGAGAATTCTTGTCACCAGAAATCGTTAAAGGAAGAAGAGATTTCATGAACAAAGTCTGGTAATATATAATTTGTAGATCAGGATCAGCCATGGAGATAATAACAGAATTCATTAAATTCAAACCGTACAAAAGCAGATATAGAGAACAAAACCAAGAATTTCAAGCATATTCCTGTCAGATAACAGAAGTGTTTCACTTCTAAGCAACACATTGCAAGAAAAAAGGAAAAATAATAAAGCAATATCTGACACTTTAACTTGATTTGGCCATAAGAAATGGCCAAATCTGTCGAAGTCTTTGACCACCAAATTAACACATGAAAACGCATAGTGAGGAAAGAATCGTAAAACAACATTATATAGAAATTGTAAATAATTCCATAATTATTTTGATTAATAAATGTTTTTTTGTTGTGTTTCTCGGGTAATTAAAAAAAAAAAAAATATTGTTTTTGGCGGTAAAGATAAAAATTAAACTATTAATTATTGTTTTTGCGTATACTTGAAACCATTTTCGAAAAATGTATTGCGATTTAAGTGGGAAACTATTAGAAGCGTTTGAATGAGTCCCTCCATGAATGTGGGAGCCGCGGTCAGAACTTTTAAGTCCTTTTGTGACTGAATTAACAATTTAACCATGATGATAATAATATTATTTTGAGGGGTTGGGTTGTATGTTGATTTTCAACGTTAGCTGTCTGTATGGCGGCGAGTAACACCACACCAAGAGTAGCTTTATAGTTTCTTTAAAACGACAACATAACCATCATCAGTCAAGTTTCCGGCTGATCTACACTGATAACAGAAAATATCAAATGGACTTGTCTGCGTAAAACGTTTAACAGTCAAATGGACGAGTCTTTCTTTATCTCTCTCTTTATATATATATATATATATATATATATATATATATATATATATATATATATATATATATATAAATATGTATATATATATATATATATATATATGGGCGTTCGACCTGTTAGAAATAGTAGTTAAATATCTCCTCCATGTCTCAAAACAAGGAAATCAGTTGAATAATATTATAGTCCTGCATATATTGTGTCTGAATATATATATATATATATATGGATGGGCGTTCGACCTGTTAGAAATAGTAGTTAAATATCTCCTCCATGTCTCAAAACAAGGAAATCAATTGAATAATATTATAGTCCTGCATATATTGTCTGAAGTTAAGATACGGGATTGAAACGCCTCTGATTATCGGCCTGCACGGGCAAGGACGGATGGCTACCTGGAGAAAAATAACGATCGTATACCTTATTTTAGCTACTATTAACTATCATTAACCCTCAATGAGAGTTAATGATAGTTTCTGACAACATTGCTGTTAGTATGCTATCCTATCCTGTCCTGTCCGGCCATGTCATGTCGTTAAATGTAGGCTTTGTTCCCGACTAATATACCTTAGTATCCTTTAGCTGAGACAGGCCTAACTACAAGGAATGGGAGAAACAATATGTAACCAAAAAAAAAAAATGTTTCGGAAGGTTGGTGGATATCTTACTTGACTGAGACAGATTCCACCACGATTAACCATCCCATATTTATATGTTGTTGTGGAGGCTTTCTATTTGAGAAACCTGTTAAATGAACTCCCGAACAATTTGGTAACTATCTCGATACAATCCTTAGCAATGGACTAATCATTAATTTCACCGATATTGTTAATGACACATCTTTACATTCTTCTTCTCAACAACAATTTCGAGTTTTTGAAATTTATCCGACAAAATATTCAATTTTGAACATTAAGTATACAGTGTATATAAGTTTAAAATTTGAGTTGTCTTTGGAATAGCAACCTAATGGGTTTTTAGTATGACAACCTCCAGCATCAACAATTTCGTATCATGTCATCAGCTGGGCTCCTCCTAATGAATATATATTTAATTATTGATTTAGCCATAAGTGTTTATGACAGTAACAACCATCCAGTATGTTTGTTTTGAAGTATTAAGCTGGAATGATACAATGGAGAAAGAAAGTTGCGATATATTTCAATATATTTGGCGTTGAGGAACAGAATGAGGAAAAAAAGAAAATAGCGAAAACGAAGTTTGTTCTTGGAGATATATATTATAAGTTTGGGGAATATATATTAGAAATTAAGGGCCGAAATATTTGCTTGAGTGGGGTTTCTTCTCTGAAGACCTCCTATTACTGTTGTCCAGCTCTCCTGAGAGTTTTCTTATCACTTATATGGTTAAGAATGTCTTTAGCCAGCACAAAGAGAGATGTTTTTAACGATGTAGTTTTCTGAGAATAGTAAAAAGAATGTTTTAACAATCGCTACTGTTGTGATATATTTCTGAATTACAAACAAACAAAGCTCCACTATTTCAGACCTTTGCCATTATTTTCACGCGTGAACTGTGTTTTGATAACAAAATCAATGCTTTGTCATAGAACTATTATGTAAACTATTTTATATAATACATAGATACGTGTGTTAATATAACATTACTATTTTGTACATATTTAATTATATATACTTCCGGAAGTACATTTTAGTTAAGCGTATATGTAGCAGTAAATTGGCCAAGTGTGGTGAGGACGGCTACACTCCTGACATGACCAAAACCAAACAGAAAGTGGTGGAAGTCAACCAGGGAAGAGGTTCCTCCAACATGAGTGAGAAGGCCCTGGATTGTATATATATATATATATATTTCAAAATGTGGGAATCCCAAATGCAGAAAATAACTGCCAAATCAGTCAATAGTTATAAATAATGGTTTAAAAAATCAGGTAAAATACCCCTAGAGACAGAAAAAAATGGACAGTGACTGCTCAGGGAGTCGAATTCCGTGTCTCTTGAACACTGTGAGAGTGTGTTGACCATTATACTAAGAAGCAACTGTTTTTTGTCTCTTGCAGTATTTTACCCAAATTTCTAAGCCAGTATTTATATTTATGACTTCGTAATTACAGCTGGCGATTTTAATGCCATATTTGGCTATACTTCTATGCTCCTATGTTTTCTCTCATGGCACCAGCACTACTGCCTGAGAGTGTAGATTGGGTTCTCTTACTGTGGCACTAACACTATCTCATTTGTTCTGAATTAAAACTCTGTAAAGATCAACTTTGCCCTTCATTCCTCCACAGTCAATAACATTAAGTACCAGTTAAATGTTGGGGTCTGATGTAATTGACTGTTCTCTTCTCTGAAAATTGGTGGCTTTGTGCCTAAATTAGAAATTGTTCAAAGTTTTTATACCTCATGAGAAATCATTTCAGAATAAACTAATAGGTACCAAAGTAATAGACCTGCTTTATGAAAGCACAAACTAATACAAATCACAGACCTCTGCATCAAGTAAGACGAAATTGATAGACTTCAAAGAGAGATCTCTGCTCCCTCCAAAAGCCAAAATTGCAATATGGTTTCTATTCTCAGTTTAAGTCTACATTACACTTACTATGCCTGAAAATATGTTGATTTTATTTTTGGAGAGTGGCTTTTATTGTTTTGTTAAGAGGGCAAAGGACAGACTTTATCTAAGTGTTGAGAGAACTGGAGACCAGGTCAAAATGCTTGCAACACAGTAAACTCCTCTAAAGGTACTCAAGAGGCAGCTAGCTGTGTTAGATCCAAGCAACAGGTTAAGTTTGGTCAAATGGAAACCAATATTTTAAAATAAATTTGTTGCAAATGTAATTGTTTCTACTTTAGGCACAAGGCCAGCAATTACCCAGTGCATTACTGGTACTTTATTTTATCGACCCCGTAAGGATGAAAGGCAAAGTCAACCTCGGCAGGATTGACTTTGCCTTTCATCCTTACGGGGTCGATAAAATAAAGTACCAGTAATGCACTGGGTAATTGCTGGCCTTGTGCCTAAAGTAGAAACAATTACATTTGCAACAAATTTATTTTAAAATATTGGTTTCCATTTGACCAAACTTAACCTGTTGCTTGGATCTAACACAGCTAGCTGCCTCTTGAGTACCTTTAGAGGAGTTTACTGTGTTGCAAGCATTTTGACCTGGTCTCCAGTTCTCTCAACACTTAGATAAAGTCTGTCCTTTGCCCTCTTAACAAAACAATAAAAGCCACTCTCCAAAAATAAAATCAACATATTTTCAGGCATAGTAAGTGTAATGTAGACTTAAACTGGCAAATGTAATGACTAGCTGATAGGAGCTTCTATATGATCACTCCATCTGTTAGAAATAACAGCTATATCTAATGTTGGTTCTCTATAATAAACACACCCAGTATTCTCTGTAAAGTGGTTGGTTATAGGAAGGGCATCCAGCTGTAGAAAACCAGTTAAAAGGACTAACTGTGTGAAAGACTTGACAACCTCCCTAGTGTTGATATCATAAAATGCACAGGAACATATGTGAGACACAGGCCCACCTTAGTGATGACCTGTTCAACCCTTGCTGAATAATGAAGATCTCTCTCAAATCTCACCCTACCATCTTAGTAAAGGATATGTTGTATAATGTAAAAAAAGATGGGATGGTCACAGCTGGATGCATTTGATCATCAGAGTGCATCTGTGGCTTAAACAATGAGCAATTTAAATCCAAAGGATGGGATTTGTAGTAAGGAAACCAAAATGTATTCATAAAAAAAAACAACTGTAAATTACTGATATCTGGTAATTTAACCCTTTAAACCGGCCATGTTTTTCTCACCTTTCTGTTCAAACCAGCCACTCATACTGATGTTAAGGAATTGTCCGGAGTTATTAACCAGTTAATGCTTTCATTACGTTTCTTAGTCTTCCTCTACTGTAGCTTCCCCCCACACATTCATTATTTTTATGTATCACATGCCTGTACCAAGGCAGTTTTCTGATTCCAATAACAAAAATTGTATAGTATGAGCAGAGTGAGCAATAGAAATGTAAGGCAGAACAGCTAAATACATTTAGTTTTAACTTTATGCTCTATATTCCAGGTTCATTCAAGCACCACCATCACAAATAAAGTTGCATATTAGAGCCAATTCCTTGAATAACCCTTTAGCATTTAAACCGGCTGTATCCAGCCAGAATTCCCACTTCTTTGTCCAAATTGGCTTTAACTGGCCACTCATACAGATGTTAAGGCATAATTCTCAAAATAAGTATGAAAATCTCATATATTCGATATGTGAGATAAAGCCTTTACTGTGAAAATATAATAGTATATATTGAGTAATGTAAATGTTAAACACACCTAAATATAATCAGGTTGTTCCCAATTGAAAAAATAAAAATAAAAGTCTGATATAAACTAAACTATGCCAGTGCTGTTTAACCCTTTAAACTAGCCATATCCAGCCAAAATTCTCTTACCTATTTCTGTTCAAACTGGTGTTAAGGTATTGCTCTCAAAATCTCGTAAATTTGATATTATGTGAGATAAAGCCTTTACCATGAAAATACAATAGTATATAGAGAGTAATGTAAATGCTAAAAGGGTTAAAAGTGGGCAATAAGGATCATGCTTACTAAAAAGGTATTAGATACCCTTATTAAAATAAAACATACCTACACCTAAGTTCTTAACCTGACCTAAAATCATTCGTTGTACAATAATACAACGCAATGTTACTCCTATCAATATCAGAAAGCACATTCCTCAGTGCAGACATTTTTCTGACAAATCAAGGTATTTTTCCAGCACTAATTGTTTTAGTTGAAATATGTTACTATGAATCATATTACAGTATTTAGATATGGACCCACAACCATTAACCTGTTAACATTTAAACCGGCCAGAATTCTCTTACCTCCTCCTGTTCAAATCATCCATAACCTGCTGCTCATACTGATGTTAACGTTTTTGTTTTCAAAATAAATAATATCAAAATCTCAGTGAGGTAAAGCCTTTACCTCAAAAATACAATAGTATATATATAGAGTAATGTAAATGCTAAAGGGTTAACAGAGTTCTATGTTAAATGTTAAATAATTTATTAAATTTGGAAATTGGTTTGAAACAACTAACATGTCTCACATGTACAAAAAACTTCTGCAACTATAAGATTGAAAGGAGTTTTTAAAAAAAATCCAGGAGAGGATTCATTTCATTTTACGTCCGCTTTTTCCCTGCTTGCAAGGGTGGGACAGGATCTGATTCTGGCTTGATTTCAACAGCTGGATGCCCTTCCTAACACCAACCTCATTTACAGTGAGTGCTGGGTGCTTTTTTGCAGTGGCACCTCCACGACCAACCACATTTACAGTGTGGAACTGGGAACTTTTTACCGTGTTACCTACACGGCCACATTACAGCGTGGACTGTGTGTTTTTTGTCGTTACACCTACACGATCTCGATCTCATTTATTTGGACTGGATGTTGTGGTACCAACTTTACAGAGAGAGGGTGGTGTTGGTGGGAGTGGGAAGATAGGGTAGGGTTAGTGGATTGGGGTGTATATTTGGTTAAGAGGTGCCTACTGACTGCAGGTTTCGCTTTGTATATAGGCAAGGCGTAGCGCCAAAGATCTCGGTCCAGTGACATTGTCTTAGAGAGGTGCAAGTGTGTAAGGTCAGAATTTATCAAATCGTCCCAGGTTTTTCTGGGTCTACCTACTCCGTAACTTTTTATCTATATATATAAAGCCAGAAACAGTTCTATATGAGCAAGACATGGTCACCTGATCCAACTTGCCTCTAATGGGACAACCTGTCTAACTCATGTTAGCATGGAAAATGGATGTTAAACGATATGTGTGTGTGTGTGTGTGTGTGTATATACAGCTTAGCCCAAGTCATTTTTTTTTTGTTACTGTAATTACTAATGTAGAAATAACTATAACTAATCAGGAAATATTTGGCATTCCTTCACATGATTGCTGAGAGAATAGCACCACTGCCCTCAAATTTGCTTAATTCACTCAGCCTAACAGGAATAACAGTAAGTAAAGTAAAACGTTCTGACTCAAAAACACAAAACAATAAGTGTAGCTAAACTTGAAATGATAGCATTTTAGTCATATGCAGCTGCCCAATCTAATTATTATTTGAAAACTTTTACAATATATTTTTAAATATGTAAGGAGTCAGAAGGCAACTGAGGTGTTATCTGTAAAAAATATAAAGAGAAACCAACATTTTATCACACAGGAAACTCGTTCCCCAAACACATCTTTCATTTATTTTATATTTATTTACCAGTTCATCAGCAACACTTACATAGAGCAGGTGAGAGAGACAGGACTCTGAACATCTTTGAAGAAGACAAATAGAGCACCATATCATATTGAAGGATGTTGTTTTTTTTTATCAAAATGTAATATCTGCCAACAGCAACAAACAGAAAGTAGAGTTTATATAAGAAGACTCAATGTAGAGGCAATTGTATTTTAAAAAGGCATACATTGTTGTTAGTTAATAGCAGCTTGTGAACATTGGGTTACAGAGAGTTTAGAGAGAAAAATTTAAGGAAGATTAATTTGGTGAAATTATTTAAAGAGGGCTACACCACACCTACCTAATCAATAACATTACCATAATTGTACTATTAGAAGTATGGGGGGGGGGGGGGGGGGGGGGGGGGGGGATTTTAGTATAATCATATGTATTGACTTTGTAATTAAAGAAGTTCTGATAGGACCAATAACTGGTTCATTAAGTTTTAAGATAGGGAATAATTGTTTCTACTTTTGGCACAAGGCCAGAAATTACCCCCAGTGCATTACTGGTACTTTATTTTATCGACCTTGTAAGAATGAAAGGCAAAGCTAACCTCGACGGGATTTGAACGCAGAACCCAAAGGGCCATAACTCTATGCTGCAAAGCATGGTGTCTGACGTTCTACCAATACTGCCAATCCACTGCCCAGAGATAAAGAATAATATAAAAGAAACAGCCATAAAATTCAACAAATTAAAATAAGACAAAGATCTGTAGTAGCCAAGCCTACAGTAGTAGATTTTACTATTTTCCCCTTTTTTTAAAAATAGATTGCTACATCTGTGAAAATCAAATTAAATTAAATTGCAGCTTTTAAAACCCTGTTAGCATCTAATGTTCATTTCAAAGAGGGGCTGTTGGAGGTGAACTAGTGCAGTGGAATGTTAAAACTAATAATGAATTTATGTAACAGAATGAAAATACACTGAGAGTAGATATAATTCATTAGAACCAAAAGATGTATCAAAGCAATGTCTTAAGAATATTTTTAATGTAAAAATTTTTCAGTTTTGCGAGACCAGATAAATTGGTTAGTTGAACACATATATATTCGCATACATACATATATAGATATATTTTTATATATACATAAATATATATATATATATATATACACACACATACATAAAAATATATATATACACACACACACAAATATATATATACACACATACATATATAAATATATATATACACATACATACATATATAAATATATATATACACATACATACATATATAAATATATATATACACATACATACATATATAAATATATATATACACATACATACATAAATATATATATATACACATACATACATAAATATATATATACACATACATACATATAAATATATATATACACATACATACATATAAATATATATATACACATACATACATATAAATATATATATACACATACATACATATAAATATATATATACACATACATACATATAAATATATATGTATATACATACATATAAATAAATATATATGTATATACATATAAATAAATATATATGTATATACATACATATAAATAAATATATATGTATATAAATAAATATATATGTATATACATACATATAAATATATATATATATACATACATACACACATACATATATAAATATATATGTATATACATATATATATATATATATATATATACATATTATAATACACGACCAACCATATCTAGAGTGGGGAAAGGCAGTGTGTTAGTTAATATTACTAATATTACACAGCTTTTTCAGTGAAGACATGCTAAGATAGGCTAAAATGTCCAGGCTGCATTAAACTATTTGAGAAAACAGAATTTATTTTGTTTTTCTTTTTGAGAATATTAGCATGCTTATTTGGCTTGATTAAGTTGAACGCTTTTGAAATTGTAAATGTTACAAATTGAACAAAAAACACACACAAAAAAAACAAACCAAAAAACAAACCTTAATATGAAAACAAAACAAAAGAGCAGTTTCAATTTTTTTGTCTTTCCTTTTTTTTTTTAAACTAATGTCTTCCAGGATTTTTGTTATTTATTCTTCTTATTATTATCAATTTTTAAATAAAAATTTCTTCCTAGTTTTTTTGATGTTTTTGTTTTGTTTACCATTTAGTTTTAGTGGTAGCTCGGTAACTCCTGATGTAAGAATGGTGAAAGAAATTGAACAAATGTACAAAGACTGAGGTTCTAGAATTGGTTGGGTTGGTTTATACGATTGCCAACGTGTTTATGTATGTCCCCATCATTATAAGGATCATGAAGAAAAGTAGGCTGGTTGTCCTTAATACTAGAAATGGCCAGATAGTTTTGATATGACATTGGGGAGGTAAATGTTGCAGAAGATTCAAGAGTGTATGTGTGTGCGTGTGCCATCCAAAGAAGGGTGTGCACACACGCACACATACAACACGCACACACACACATACATACACACAGAAGTCAAGCTGTAACTACTGGCAAGGCTAATGTCAGCATGCCCACCTACTTTTAAAAAAAACAGAAGGTGAATAAAGCACAGGTGAGAATGGTAATTACTAGCCAGTCAGGTAACAACTTGGATAAGCAAATGGCCATGTCTAAACTGTGCCCACAAGCTGACAGTAGTAGTATTCATAGTATGAATGTGTTTGTGTGTGAAGACAAAATAAACAGAATAAAGTTGTAAGCTTTCATTTCTTCTGTCACTCAAATTGGAAATAAACTTAAAATAAGAGTGTGCTCATTCCACCCATTTCACTCTGTTCTTTGACGAAGATTTCAAAATATTGATAGATGATTGTAACAGCCAGTAAGATACCAGTTCCACTGCCAATGGCACCTGAAATTTAAAACAAATTATACATTTATAATTGACTATCATACAGCTTTATAAGCTTCTAACATTTAACCCATTACCATTTACATTACTCTATATTTACAATTATATTTTCCCGTCATACATCAACTCCATCACTCACTTGGCAATCCCCGACACCAGAGATCGCGGCAGACCAAGGAAGACGTGGTTGGAATGCGGTGCGTGAAGAGTGATTTGTGTATACGGAACTTGGCCGATGTCGATACTATGGACAGAAATCCACGGAGAGCGGCTGTGAGACATTGCCTGGTGTTGCCTACCACGGAACCGCAGCACCCTAAAGACCAAAACTGGATATGGATGGAGTAAAGGCTTTATTATCTCACATAATTATCTCAGTAATATCGAATCTATGAGATTTTGATATTATTTATTTTGAGAACAATACCTTAACATCAGTATGCATACAACCATGTCTGAGCCCATTTCAATGTGTTTCCTTTGCATGCATGTATTATTTTGAATGTACGAGGGTTGGCAAAAAAAGTTCATAAACTGACTATGAAGGAGTGATGCTAGAGGTGTGAAATCTTGCATACATTAATTTTCAACTCTTATTATTAATAACTGCATTGTTTCTTTCCAGGGACTATGTTGAAAAATAAACCTCATTTGGTCATTCCATGAGAGTATCTTGGTCAGCCTATGAACTTTGCAACCGACCCTCGTATATGTCTTAAGAAATTTTCACTTAATAGGATCTACATGTGAGCCATGATTCTAGAAATGGCCACACTTACAGCATAAAACACCAGCCCATTAATATTGGATCTAACACTATATTAACAAATATAACATCAATAATAAAACCAGCTATGTATGTGCTAAGAAAAACAATAAAGAAGCAGGTTTTTACCTAAGAAATCAGCCAAAACAGATAAGGCTCCTATACAAAGTCCACCAAAGGCAGCTGCTGTGGGTATGTAACGATTCAACTCATGGATCATAGATTTTTCTCGATGACCTCTCATTACCATCTGCTGTTCTTTAAGCTGTTTAGCAACCTAAATAAAATAATATATACACACATAGAAATTTTTCCTGTACAACTTTGAAAACAAATCAAAAACATATTCAACTAGATGCTAACTTGACTGATGGTACAGTTTAGTCACCTTATATTAACAGGAATATTGTCAAGTGATAATGTAATTATATGTTATAACAAAATTACTTTGTTTCCAATTGATTCCTTTTTTTTCTATTTGCAACACAAACAAGCTAATTAGCATGTCTGCACCTTGGTATGTGAAATATTGAGCCCAGAAGCAAGTTTGGGCTGTTGCAGTGTCAAAAAGGTAGGTATTTAAGATTAGAATAATATATATATATATATATATACATATATATATATACATATATATATATATATATATATACAGATATATGTAGAATGGAAAACGAAAAATCAGTGATGCATTGGAACTCAATTTATTGGGTATTACAATTATTTCCCCGGCGAACAGATCAAGGTGTGATCTGTGTGCGGATAGACCTGACTCTGGATTCACAGGTTCCTCAGACACGTCTATTGATTTCGGAGCAGATCCTCTTTCTATTTCTATCATACTCTGCTCCGTCGGAGCATAGAGTGCTCAACTGGCATACCGCCCATGGAAGCATCTTAGCTATCATTAGACATATATATACTCTTTTACATGACTGGCTGAGGCTATACTGGGGCACCTATATATGGCTTAGTGGTTAGAGCATTGGCCTTGCAATCGAAAGGTTGTGAGTTCAATTCTCAGACCGGGTGATGTGTTGTTTCCTTGAGCAAGACACTTTATTTCACATTGCTCCAGTTTACTCAGCTGTAGAAATGAGATGATAGGGACTGGGGTCCATATCATTCCACTGCAAAGTGGTCGTGGAGGTGCCACGTCAAAAAAGCACCCAGCACTCACTGTAAATGAGGTTGGTGTTAGGAAGGGCATCCAGCTGTAGAAATCAAGCCAGAATCAGTTCCCGTCCCACCCTTGCAAGCAGGGAAAAAGCGGACGTAAAATAAAATGATGATGATGATGATGATCATCATCATCATTTTACGACAATTTTTCCATGCTTGCATGGACCAGACAACTTGTCTGCGTCGAGAGACAAGTCTGGCCAGGATTGGCCACACCCGTACCTTGCTCCAACAGGACTAAATTTGACCAGGTTTTTTTTAGAGCTGAATGCCCTTCCTAACACCAACTATATCTGAAACACTCATAAGAAAGTACTACTGTAAAGAGATTCCATAATGAATATCACAGAAAAGAAGAAAACTGTGTTTATTGTATAGAGCAAGGTTTCTCAAACATTTTCAAATGCGGAACGCTTTTTGGTTCAGAAATTTTTTGGGGAACCCCAAAGTCTAATACAGTTATATGGTTGTAATATAAATATACCCCCCTACCTTTTGTCATGTAACCCAAGACACTCCTTTGCGGACTCCTTGTATTGTAACAACAAAAGCTGATATAAACAGGTATATGTAGTTAGAGGAAGGTAGGACAAAGTCTGGCATGTAATCATTCATACTCACACAAATGAGATTGTGTAGTTACTTAAAAACTATTACATAAAAAGATGAATCATTTCATTTTTACGTCCGCTTTTCCCTGCTTGCAAGGGTGGGACGGGAACTGATTCTGGCTTGATTTCTACAGCTGGATGCCCTTCCCAACACAAACCTCATTTACAGTGAGTGCTGGGTGCTTTTTTTCTGTGGCGCCTACACGTCCACTTTACAGTGGAATGATATGGACCCCAGTCCCTATCATCTCATTTCTACAGCTGAGTAAACTGGAGCAATGTGAAATAAAGTGTCTTGCTCAAGGAAACAACACATCACCCGGTCTGAGAATTGAACTAACAACTTTTCGATTGCAAGGCCAATGCTCTAACCACTAAGCCATGTGCCTCCATATGATGACAGAATAAGCACAAACTTCATAAAGTCACATCATTTAACATCCATCTTCCACGCTAGCATGGGCTGGACGGTTTTGTTGCACTTGAGGCGAGATTGGTCGAGAGACCTTGTCTCACTCTTAGAGAACTTTCTGGCAGGTTTTCTACGGCTGGATGCCCTTCCTAACACCAACCACATTTACTGTGTGGACTGGGAGCTTTTTTACCGTGTCTCTTACACAACCACTTTACAGCGTGGACTTTATAAAATCACAAGGGAGGGACTCCATCCTATATTAGACATCTCTTAAGTAATTAACTAAGTATTATGTGAGGTGAATAAGGAAGAAAAACATGTGTAGGAACTTACATCTTTAGCACTGGAACCTGAGACTTCAATCCACGTTTTTGAGAAGAACGCACACGATCCCAACATAAAGAATATGTAAACACATGCATGTATAGGATCTTCAACTACATGTGTTAAAGTATCTGGCGGAGATAGGTAGTAACATAACCCACCAGTTGGATAAGAACGAGCAGGGCCACCTCCTTCAGTCTGAAATCAAACAAACAAAAATTTTACTCTCAAACATTATAGTTGGTAGTGAATTTCCAGTCTTTACCAGCTACCCTAAGAATCTAATCTAGAATTGAAAGAAACTTAGCTAACACATCAAACTTATGCAACCATACTCATATACAGGGTGTCCCCCCAAAATATATATACACTTCAACAGCATTCTAATAAATATTGACTGTACAGGTAATCAAAGTGTGTATACATTTTTGGGGGACACCGTGTGTATAAGTATATAAATATGGGGGTAAATTTTTGATGTTAGAAGTGTGACCCGATTCCAATTTTCAGTTATAACCATTTTTCTTTTCACTTTTACTAATGTTTTCAAGAGACCCATATGTGTTACTACATTCAATTGCACTACAATATAAACCTAAGGCCTTTCTCTGGATGTGATCTTCAATGTCTGTGTCTGGTAGCAAAACCAACAAAGATGGAGGTACAGTACTCCATTGTGGGTTTCACCTGAGCTTCGTGGAGGGTCAGTAATTATTAGGGGCTGAAGTGTTCTCTGGCTCTCAAAAGAAAAGCCAGTCTTGGAGAGATGCAACCTTTGTTTATGTTAAGGGTATGTCTACACCAACAGAGATCCTCAGTGATACTGATTATTAAAATACTTGAGCAGAGGGTGTTAGTGTCACAAGGTGATGGTAACCCTCCACAGGAGCCTGGTCCAGACGTTTGTGACAGAGTGCACTATTTTAAAGGCACCATGGACCAGGTGTCATAAATCAAAAAACAACACAACCATGATTTTCGGTTTAGTAAGGGATCTCTATAACAATACTACTTGAACTAAGCAAATATTATCAAAATGAAAACAAAGCAATCAACACTTGATTTTCAATGCCTTCAGTGATTCATGTGAAAGTTTTCCATCTGAGGAGTGAAGTCATTTACATTACTCTATATTTACTATTGTATTTTCATGGTAAAGGCTTTATCTCACACAATATCGAAGCTATGAGATTTTGATATAATTTATTTTGAGAACAATACCTTAACATAAGTATGAGCAGCCAGTTATGGCCAGTTTGAAGAGAAAGAGGTGAGAGATTTCTGGCTGGTTTAAATGCTTACGGGTTAATTCTAAAAGGCAAGCATCAATCAGTTCTAAAATTAATAAGCAATCGAAAACACTAACGATAAACTTCATGGGTATGTGAGATTTAGTATAGAAACCATACAGATGTATAACAACACCATGTGAGTGTAACTGCAGCTCTAATATAGGTATAGCATTTCATAAGTACCATAAAATGGTACAGAAATCTAAGATTGAGTGTGCTAGACTATTAGTAAACTTACTATGTCTGACAAGAATTAAGCGGTAGCTGAAAATCTTCTACTGAGGCAACTGTAAATGGCTTATAGGCAAGTTATCAAATAGAAAAGTAAAATAATTGGATACTTACTGACCAAATCCCTAAAAGATTTACAAAGATATTTCCGTGAAATTTATTAGCCAACATCTAAAAAGATAAACAAATAAATTTTTCAAAAATTAAATTAAATATTCATAAATTCAAATATATATATATATATATATCATCATTATCACCGTTTTACGTCCGTTCATCCACGCTAGCATGGGTTAGACGTTAGACGGGTTGTCTTGTTGTGGGCAGTGTCCGGTCGGCTGACCTTGTCTTGCTCATACAGGAACTGATTCTGGGTTGATTTCTACAGCTGGATGCCCTTCCTAACACCAACCTTATTTACAGTGAGTGCTTGGTGCTTTTTTTCCGTGGCGCCTACACGTCCATTTTACAGTGTGGGCTGGGTGCTTTTTTGCTGTGGAAGGGTATGGGGGCATATTGTCTATATGCTTCAGCTTCGGCTTGTACCCGTCGGGGTCGGGGGGGTCTTCTGTATTACTGCGTGACGCCAGAGGTCACGGTCGTGTGCCATCGCCTTTGAGAGGTGTAATTGGGTAAGGTCAGCTTTTATCACCTCATGCGAGAAAAACCACAAACCCTACATCTCAATTCTACTTTTGAAAAGCATAAGAACTGTGAAACCGGTAAAGGAAATAAATAAATATTCTTAAAAAGACTCGTTGCATTTTCGATTTATTTTCCTTTATATAAAAGAAAGAATCAAGAATTAGCCAATTTCCAAAATACCATTTACTGTAATTACTCGAATATATGCTAAGGAACATGTGACTAAAAACAATCAATGGTAGAAGGGGGTTGGTTTATATTCGGTTTATATTTTGATAATTTTTACCAACTTCAAATTCTACATAAATAAGGTTTGGATTTTTACCCATTTCTCAGACATAAAATAGTGGGGGTTGACTTATATTCGAGTATATACGGTAAATATAATTTATGTAGAAATTCTTGTTTTAACATTTGTGAAATAGCTGTTGAATAAGTTATGGCTTACCTGAGAAATAAAGTACAAATTAGATACTAAAGCACTTTGAAGAATAATAGGAATATTTGATGTATAGAACAACTTAATGGGGTATGAGCTATACTGTCCTCTGTAACGGGCTGATTTGATGGGTAAATCGACTCTGAATCCCTGTAAAAAAAGTAGAAAGGATAGAATTAGAAACGTTTAAATAGACTTTATACAGCAAATTAAGTGTATGTAAAATAATACAATATCTAAGCCAAACAGCCTTATTATCACTGTGTTATTCAAACTAGAGTACCTCAGGTGTTGGTCTTATATTAAATTAGAATACCCCAGATGTTGGTTTTATTATTATTATATAAACTAGAGTACCACAGCTGTTGGTCTTATATTTAAATTAGAGTACCACAGATGTTGGTCTTATTATTATATTATATTTAAACTAGAGTACCTCAGTAGTTGGTCTTATTCTTATTATATTTAAACTAGAGTACCTCAGTGGTTGGTCTTAATCTTATATTCAAACTAGAGTACTTCAGTTGTTGGTCTTATTCTTATTATATTCAAACTAGAGTACCTCAGTGGTTGGTCTTAATCTTATTATATTCTAACTAGAGTACTTCAGTGGTTGGTCTTAATCTTATTATATTTAAACTAGAGTACCTCAGTGGTTGGTCTTAATCTTATATTCAAACTAGAGTACTTCAGTTGTTGGTCTTATTCTTATTATATTCAAACTAGAGTACCTCAGTGGTTGGTCTTAATCTTATTATATTCTAACTAGAGTACCTCAGTGGTTGGTCTTAATCTTATTATATTTAAACTAGAGTACCTCAGTTGTTGGTCTTAATCTTATTATATTTAAACTAGAGTACCTCAGTGGTTGGTCTTAATCTTATTATATTTAAACTAGAGTACCTCAGTGGTTGGTCTTAATCTTATTATATTTAAACTAGAGTACCTCAGTGGTTGGTCTTAATCTTATTATATTTAAACTAGAGTACCTCAGTGGTTGGTCTTAATCTTATTATATTTAAACTAGAGTACCTCAGTTGTTGGTCTTAATCTTATTATATTTAAACTAGAGTACCTCAGTGGTTGGTCTTAATCTTATTATATTTAAACTAGAGTACCTCAGTGGTTGGTCTTAATCTTATTATATTTAAACTAGAGTACCTCACTTGTTGGTCTTCTAAGTAGGTTGTAAGATTTCGTACCAAGACATTGAAGAATTTCTAAGAATTAGTTTTTACCTGTCACACAGTGATAAAACTATGTCATTTTAACATCTTTACATAATTATCAATATGAAGTATTTATTCTCAGAACATTTGACATAAAAAGAACTTGAAAAGTAGATATAAAGAGAAGATCAAACCAACTTACTTGGAAATAAATGACAATGGCAAATACAAAAATGGTGGCCATAAGATTCAGTAAATTTGGCAGATTCTGTCTGTAGAAAGCTTCTCGCAAAGCCCTAACTTTATCATGACGTGTCGCCAAAAGGTGGAATAAAGCGATAATAGCACCCTCAAATTCAGTTCCTACAAAGGAAAATTTCAAATAGAAAAATGAAATATATTAATACTTTACTATTTTAACCCTTTAGCATTCACAATACTTACATAATTTACTATTGTATTTTCGCAGAATATGCTTTATTTCACATAATTATCTCACTTAATATAGAATCTATGATATTTTGATATTTATATTGAGAACAATACCTCAACATTGGTATGAGTGGTCAGTTATGACCGGTTTGAACAGAAATAGGTGAGAGAATTCTGGCCGAATATGGCCGGTTTAAATGCTAAAAGGGTAATACAATTGATACATATTTTATTTGTAGTATAGTTGAAACTTAGAGAGTGTATATAGCGAAACGCGGACCCCTGGCCTATCTGAGAGGTCAGTAGCTCCGCTTGAGTACTGACTGGTTTGTGAAGACATATCTAACCCTTTATCATTCAGTCTCTGCCCACGACAGATTGCACACTAACATGACTGAGTACCTTCCAAAGTTTCCTATTTTGTGTGGTTTTGTTTAGTTTATATAAATTTAGGCCAGACCATTTATAGACATTGTGTCGCAAGCGTCTCAGTGGCCCACTTCTATTTCTTTTACCTTGAATCAATTATACCCTCCATACATGTTTCAGAAACACCCTTTTGTGAATGTTTTACATCACCAAAGAGCTTCAAGATTTTGTTTTTAATGATACACATTATAGGGACTAGTTTAGAAGCTTCTAGTAGACCCACAATTTCATGGGGTTGAGTAATTCGTGGTTTGTCATGATTCTCATATGTTTTTTTTTGTATATGGGGAGAAATAAAATTATGTGGTTTAAGATTTTATAAAGTGTTAGTGAAACAACTACAATCAGCAACTGAAACATGTCGAGTTCACTTATAAGGATTTAACTATTCTGCAGTGCTTACCTATCTTAAACCATTAGTATTTACATTAGATGGAGGCACATGGCTTAGTGGTTAGAGCATTGGCCTTGCAATCGAAATGTTGTGAGTTCAATTCTCAGACCGGATGATGTGTTGTTTCCTTGAGCAAGACACTACTTTACATTGCTCCAGTTTACTCAGCTATAGAAATGAGATGATAGGGATTGGGGTCCCTATCATTCCACTGCAAAGTGGTCGTGGAGGTGTCACGGCAAAAAAGCACCCAGCCCACACTGTAAAGTGGACGTGTAGGTGCCACGGCAAAAAGCACCCAGCACTCACTGTAAATGAGGTTGGTGTTAGGAAGGGCATCCAGCTGTAGAAATCAAGCCAGAATCAGTTCCCGTCCCACCCTTGCAAGCAGGGAAAAGTGAACGTAAAATGATGATGATGATGATGATTACTCTAATATCGAATCTAAGAGATTTGGATATTATTTATTTTGAGAACAATACCATAACATCAGTATGAGTGGCCAGTTATGGCCGGTTTAAATATAATGATGGTTTCTGATTTAGGCACAAGGCCAGCAATTAAATCGAACCCAGTGCATTACTGGTGCTTTATTTTATCGACCCCGTAAGGATGAAAGGCAAAGCTAACCCCGTCGGGATCATAACTTATATTTTAACCAAGCATTTTATCTTAAATAAACTATTAAAAGAAAGGAAAAACTGATTGGATTTTCTTTAAATTTGTACAAATCTTTTAAATCTAATTAATTAAGAAATCAAACCCTTACCTCTCCCAGTATTGACTGTAGCAGGACTGAAAGCTTTCCAAACAATTGTCTCACATATATTGGTAGCTATAAATAGGGAAATACCCGACCCTAAACCGTAGCCTTTTTGCAATAACTCATCAAGCAGAAGCACAATCAGGCCAGCAACAAATAACTGAAAGAAACAAAAGAAAAATTAAAAATAAATTATACTGTAAAATAGAATTGGATATCATTGCAACACATACTTCATAAATAGTCCTTAAAAAGCATCTCTAATATCTACCTACCACTAGGCCGTCTCAGTGGCCTAGTGATAGGTATTAGAGATGATGGTGACCCTGGTCTGGAGTTCAATCTTGGTCAGGACCTACACATAGGGGGTCTTATTATACTTGAGAAATGATCCTTAAAAGCATCTCTAATACCTAGAAGCAGATATTAGAGATGGCAGTGACCCTGGTCTGGGGCTAAAAATAGAGAGACTTACTGTACTGTAAAATAAACAGTAATATTGTAAACAAAACCAAGGGTGGTGCCCCAGCATGGCCTCAGTCAGACGGCTGGAACAGGTAAAAGAGTAAATAGTTTCAGCTTGGTTTAATTAAGGAAATCCATTTTCTTAGTCTTCATTTTCAACAGTCTCAATGTGTGTGTGTGTGTATGTGACAGCTCACACCTATGCAGGTTTAGCTAGCCTCCTCTAAGGTATATCTCGTTGGAGGTGTCTTGGGAAATTTAATGATAGGGACCCGAGTCCAATCAACTCATTTCTACAGCTGAGTCAACTGGAGCAATGTGAAATAAAGGGTCTTGCTCAAGGAAATAACACATCACCCGGTCCGAGAATTGAACTCACAACCTTTCGATTGCAAGCCCAATGCTCTAACCACTAAGCCTTCACAATGTGTAACCAATCCTTCTCAGCAATTCAGAAACAGGTTACAAAGTTCAAAGTTCATCAGCAGAAGTATTTTGTCAGTAACTTGAAACCAGAAGTTAAAAAAAAAAAATTATAAGATAACAATGGGAGGAGGGAGGGGGGTAGTGTATATGAGAGAGTGAGAGAAAAAAATTCAGTTTACTTACTTGAATGATAATGAGCAAACAGACACCAGGTCCAATCTCAGCTGGGTCACCATACATGCCAGTCATTACGTAAACAATAGCTTGACCGATGGTGATTATCATACCAAACACTAAAATAGACATTTAAAAAGTATATATAACATTAGGAGATAAAATAAAACCAAATGCAATCAGTAAAAATATTACAAATTTAATGCAACTCCACCACTGTTTGGTTTTGGTCATGTCAGGGGTGTAACCGTACTCATCACGCTTGGCAAATTCGGGTTGGTAAGGCTCTATTTAACCCAGAGTTAGGTGGATGGCCATTGACTCTCAGGAGTTCATCCACCTTTTAACACCTCTTATTTTTTGAGCTACTGGGGTTCCATCTACCCTCCTCACCAGACCAAGGTCTGGCCGGGGAGCTGGTTTAACCCTTTAGCATTTACATTACTCTATATTTACTATTTTATTTTCGTGGTAAAGTCTTTATTTAACATGGCTTAGTGGTTAGAGCATTGGCCTTGCAATCAAAAGGTTGTGAGTTCAATTCTCAGACCGGGTGATGTGTTGTTTCCTTGAGCAAGACACTTTATTTCACATTGCTCCAGTTTACTCAGCAGTAGAAATGAGATAAGGACTGGGGTCCCTATCATTCCACTGCAAAGTAGTCGTGGAGGTGCCACGGCAAAAAAAAGCACCCAGCCCACACTGTAAAGTGGACGTGTAGGCGCCACGGAAAAAAAATCACCCAGCACTCACTGTAAATGAGGTTAGTGTTAGGAAGGGCATCCAGCTGTAGAAATCAAGCCAGAATCAGTTCCCGTCCCACCCTTGCAAGCAGGGAAAAGCGGACGTAAAATGATGATGATAATGATCTCACATAAGGAATCTATGAGATTTTAATGTTATCTATTTTGAGAACAATACCTTAACATCACTGTGAGCAGCCGGTTACAGCTAGTTTGAACAGAAAGAGGTGAGAGAATCCTAGGCCAGATATAGTCGGTTTAAATGCTAAAGGGTTAATACACTAAAATTAAAATGTGGCATAATGGTTCATTCACAAAATATCGATATTGAGTTTCAAGTGTTATCTCAGGTGACATCCTGGTAGAAGTGATAAAATGTAAACCTGTATGTTACTGTTGGGTTCAACAGTTTATACAATGCCCTTTAACTCCACGTGGTAAACCTGGCGTTAGGAAGGATATCCAACTGTAGAAATCAAGCTAGAAACACTTCTGTATGAGAAACGAATGGCCATCTGATCTCACTTGACTCACAACGGGACAACTCGTCTAACCCATGTTAGCTTGGAAAAAAATGGACGTTAAACAGTGATGATGATGATAACTGGAATACCCAGCTAAACCATCAAACTTCCAAACCTGCCAAACACCCATTCAAATTTTCGCTACAAGCCTTTCTCTCCCGAAGGAGCTACATCAAAATATTTTACATACTGTACTTCAGGCATGTCAATCTAAGGGTACCCGAGGGCCACACATTACAATAAATCTTTTTAATTTTATATTACGAAGACGCTCGCGCTGTTTTTACAGCACGAGCGTCTTCGTAATATAAAATTAAAAAGATTTGCAGGCCACATGTTTGACATGCCTGCTGTACTTCATTCCAAAAGACATTTCACTGAAGACTAATATCTAATTCAAAAGTTGGCTCAACTCTACAAAATCATATTTCATCAGTTTCACCTCAAGAAGATATTTGAAGGATTTATGCAATTCTACTATTCCTCAAAGACACAAAAGAGCGACCCAACTATAACACTGAACTACCAGACATCCCACACAGCATCCAAAGAAAGACCACCTAACTGATTGATATGACACACTCTTAACTCTGGTCCACAGATATGCTATCTCCTCTCTCTAATTTTTCTATTACAACTACAGTGGCATTTGGGCCTATGAACTGGCTGGCCTAATGCAACCTCTACTCAAGCACTCCAGACTTACTTGTCCCCTTCTTTCATCAACCATAGTGTCCACCCTCTATTCTGTCCTGGCCCTTCACAAACTTTTATGCCCAGTTGTTCCTCCCCAGAACATCAACCGTCCAAAATTCTCTCTCTGCACATGCTTTTCTTACAGAAGCCAACTCACAACTTCTCAAAAGGAATCATCATCATCATCATTTTACGTCCGCTTTTCCCTGCTTCCAAGGGTGGGACAGGATCTGATTCTGGCTTGATTGCTACAGCTGGATGCCCTTCCTAACACCAACCACATTTACAGTGAGTGCCGGGTGCTTTTTTTCCGTGACGCCTACACGTCCACTTTGCAGTGGAATGATAGGGACCCCAGTCCCTATCATCTCATTTCTACAGCTGAGTAAACTGGAGCAATGTGAAATAAAGTGTCTTGCTCAAGGAAACAACACATCACCCGGTCTGAGAATTGAACTCACAACCTTTCGATTGAATGTTAATTGCATTGATCTCAGTGCTCCTGTAAATGCCATGGGCACAGCTCTTTCCAATAAAAAAAACCACATCGATAATATTCCTAATGACTGGCAAAGATCTTGTAAGATACTTACATTTTTGAGCACCATTAAACAAGGCTCTGTCTTTGGGAGTATCGCCAACTTCAATAATTTTAGCTCCAGCTAAAAGTTGCATTATAAGACCAGATGTCACAATGGGAGAGATACCAAGTTCCATTAATGTTCCTCTGTTGGATGCAAGGATTACCCGAATCCAATAAAATGGATCTGCAGAATCTGAAGACATGATTCCAAAAAGTGGAATCTAAGAAAAGAAAATACAAGCAATTAGAAGAATCAATGCTTCAAATATTTAAAGAAATTTTCAACGAAGATACTGTGCATCATGTTTTATCCTTTTAACCCTTTAGCATTTAAACTGGCTATACCCGGCCAGAATTCTCTCACCTCTTTCTGTTCAAACCGGTTGTAACCAGTTGCTCATACTTATGTTAAGCTACTGTTCTCAAAATAAATAATATCAAAATCTTGTAGATTCAATATTATGTGAAATAATGTGTTTACCATGAAAATACAATAGCAAATATAAGAGTAATGTAAATGCTAAAGGGTTAAAACTATTGCCACTATATATAGAATATACCTGGACGTTTGGATATTTATATATGAATTAAGACTTCCTAATAGCACAAGATAGGCTGGAGAGGTAAGAATGTTTATTACATAATTGTAAAAATACAGTAGCTGTAAGTAAGGTTTAAACCCATGAGTTTCATCTCACAGCCGACTAATACACCTCTACCTAAACAATTTAAAAATAACAACCATAACTAATTTTAAAATAAAGGAAAGCTATTTGAATGCTAGTTCAAATCTAAATATTTGAACAACTAACTAGCTTAAATTAATACTATTAATAGCTATTGATTTATTTTATTCCATTTTCTATATCTTTTGTTGGTAATAAGTTCATGTGATAGGATTTAAAGTACTTTGGTATGATACTAAATATTGGCTTTTAGGGGTCTTTAATTCTCTAATGTTGCAAACATTCAGAGAGACAACTCACAAAATGTCGTTAATAATCTCAAAAGACATGATGTGGTTATGTGTGTGAAGAGAGAAGCTGTGAAACATATACATATACTGCAGGTCTGAACGCAAAGGAACCAAACTCCCACTGTCACTGCCTCCATCTCTTTCTATCACTCACTATTATGAGCAAATGGAGTCTCATGTGCTGGCCACCTCGCAGCCCCGGGGGACAGAATAGAGAAGACGTTTGCCTAGAGGATGATATACAAGAGGTTGTTTATCCCAAGCCACTGACAGTCACCACACTTCCCTTACAAAAACCACAGGATATTGTCTCAATCAATTGAAGCAAAAACCTATGCAATCTAAACTATAATAAAGTAAGAAGCGCGGGACTGTACGGTTTATATTTTTTTTTTATTCCATTAGTAAAATAAGTTGGATTACTTTGAATAAATAATTGTTTCTACCTTTTGGCACAAGGCCAGCAATTACCTCAGTGCATTACTGGTACTTTATTTTATCGACCCCGTAAGGATGAAAGGCAATGAATGAATATTATATAATTCATTTACTAAATTTCGTGGCTGTTCATTGTTAACTTGTAAATAAATCACCAGTAATGTACTGGGGTAATTGCTGGCCTTGTGCCAAAAGTAGAAACAATTATTTATTTAAAGATTCACTTCTTTAAAATTTTCAAATGTCATCACTTCTGGTGGTGATCGCTTAAATAAACATTAATTTTCTCCTAATATCGTCTTTTTTTAAATGCATCATGGATTACGTTACTGATCACATAAGACAATGTAACGCAGTCTTCGTTCAATTTCTATGTATATTCTCAATTACGATTTTATTTCATGTATCATATTTACATGTATATATACTTGTGTATAATATCAATATACACACTACACACGCTAGCAGAAAACCACCCGAAAGGTGATTTTTCTGCTAGTTAGATTAATGAAGTGACTAACTACAAGCAAGAAAAGAAGTCCCCATCAATTTTAACTCATCTATTTGGCACCCAGCTGTAAATTTCCATCTAAAGGACGGCAAGGGGGAAGCTAGCAATAGATATTAGGTCAAGACCTTCATTTACCTCAAACTATCTTAAAACATGTTTGCTAATTCAAATATCTATCATATCTTTAGTGGACAGATCATTGTAAGCATTTGCAGTAGTAGACTGAGTAAAGACTCTACTGTGATGCAATCATAACAATGTTGTTTTGTACTTCTCACGAATGTCTTACTAATGTAGCTTCTTGCAAAACAGGATGTTATAAGATAATCATAAACTCAATAATAGCTACAAAAGTTGCTAATCTAACATACAGGAAGGCTGACAGAGCCATAGAAGCTATATGAATGAAAAGAACAGTATGTTAGTAGGTTGAATGATGTCTAGGATGGGTACCTGGCTATGTCAGTGCATCTATCTATATAGAAAATAAATACTAGTTCACCTAGAAAATTAATCTCCGATAGGACTAGTGTACAATGCAGAGTTAAAGTTAGTAGACTATTTAATGAGGCAACGTTTATAAAGTAATTCAGTTCACAGATCTCAATATAACCACTCATCATCATCATCACCGTTTTACGTCCGTTCTTTTACGCTAGCATGGGTTAAACGGGTTGTCCTGTTGTGGGCAGTGTCTGGTCAGCTGACCATGCCTTGCTCATACAGGAACTGATTTGGCTTGATTTCTACAGCTGGATGCCCTTCCTAACACCAACCTCATTTACAGTGAGTGCTGGGTGCTTTTTCGTGGCACCTACACGTCCACTTTACAGTGTGGGCTGGGTGCTTTTTCGTGGCACCTACACGCCCACTTTACAGTGTGGGCTGGGTGCTTTTTCGTGGCACCTACACGCCCACTTTACAGTGTGGGCTGGGTGCTTTTTCGTGGCGCCTACACGTCCACTTTACAGTGTGGGCTGGGTGCTTTTTTGCCGTGGCACCTCCACGACCACCTTGCGGTGGGGGGTGGGGGGGCATATTGTCTATATGCTTCAGCTTGTACCCATGGGAGGTCGGGTACTCTGTATTACTGCGCGACGCCAGAGGTCACTGAATATACATAAACCACTGTATAGTGAAGGCACGTGGCTTAGTGGTTAGAGCATTGGCCTTGTAACTGAAAGGTTGTGAGTTCAATTCTCAGACCGAGTGATGTGTTGTTTCCTTGAGCAAGACACTTTATTTTACATTGCTCTAGTTTACTCAACTGTAAAAATGAGATGATAGGGACTGGGGTCCCTATTATTCCACTGCAAAGTGGTCGTGAAGGTGCCACGGCAAAAAAGCACCCAGCACTCACTGTAAATGAGGTTGGTGTTAGGAAGGGCATCCAGCTGTAGAAATCAAGCCAGAATTAGTTCCCGTCCCACCCTTGCAAGCAGAGAAAAGCGGACGTAAAATGATGATGATGATGATGATGATGTATATCCTCAAATAAGAAGAGATATGGTATATATGGAGTTCTAGATCTGTAGAATATACTTAGATCATTTAACTGACTACTTTAAGCCAGGTATACACAACAACCAATCTCCAACTGTGGAGGTGTCGATTTCATCTATATGATACAAACAACAATGTATCTTAACCCTTTAGCATTTACATTACTCTATATATACTATTGTATTTTCACGGTAAAGGCTTTATCTCACATAATATCGAATCTATGAGATTTTGATATTATTTACTTTGAGAACAATACCTTAACATCAGTATGAGTAGCTGGTTACAGCCAGTCTGAACAGAAAGAGGTGAGAGAATTCTAGCTAGCTGGATATGGCCGGTTTAAATGCTAAAGGATTAAGGGAACAAATTAGTAGTAAGATTTGAACTAGTAAGATATTTAGGTAAATAATGAATAAGCTTTTAAAAAGAAAGAAATCAAAACTACAAAAAGCATATTAGTTTTCACAGATCAAGTTTGCAGGGCAACTACATCTTTTGGATGATAGAAAACACCGGAACAATAATTTGGAGAAAGAAAATATTGAACCATTATTGATTCAACACAGCTCCACATCAATATGAATATCTGGAGATGATATTGACTCCAAAAAATATCTAATTAATGATCTACACACTGTATAATAGTGATCAACAAGATCCCAGACTTCATTTAAGTACCGACTAGAGAGGAACACATCAAATCAGACCAAGGAAACAATATTTCCATTGGTCTTTCCATTGCTGATACTATTTACTGGTCATAAATCCAGGTAATGATAAAAGAAAATATATTTTTTTAATTTTGAACACTGTTACTCTGCAAGATAAACTACAAATATTTCCAGTAGAGATTTACATATATAGACCCACAATATGATTACCGATTACCTTGGATAATTTGAGATACACAAACAATATTGGTTTCAGGTGTCACCATAGACATAAAAAAAACCCCAAGAAAATACGATCAACTAGTGGAAATATCACTGAAGAGAGAGGATCAAAATTTGATACACTCTAATCAGCTGACATAAGATAGAATCAGAACTGTGAAACACTAGAAACCTTTAAGTCAACACTTTAGTTGTCACCAACAAGAAAATAGTCTTCCAACGAGTGAGTACCGTACTCAACAGATCTGGTCATAGGCCTTTTTTTTTTTTTTCTTTTTAAAGGGAAAATATTTGTGATGAGTATACATACTCTGGCATACGTCAAGACGGGCGGTCTCAAAAGTGAAACTAATTTTTGACATGTGTGTGTTTGTATATATATATGTGTTTGTGTCATCATCGTTTAACGTCTATCTTCCACGCAAGCATGGGTTTAGACGTATATATACGTTTGTGTATATATGTGTTTGTGTGTATATATATATATGTGTGTTTGTGTGTATATATGTGTGTGTTTGTGTGTATATATGTGTCTGTATATATATATATATGTGTATGTATATATATATTTATGCACACATACACATTTGTATGAATTTGTAGATGTATTATATATGCATGTACACAATTGTATGGGTTTTTTTAAAAAATAATGACTGTGTGTGAAAGTAATCACTTACGTAATTGTCAAAAATTAGTTTAACTTTTGAGACCACCAGTCTTGACGTATGTCACATACTCTTACATATAAACGAGTAGGTAGACACACTTCAATAATACAGGACACAAATGGAGGCACATGGCTTAGTGGTTAGAGCATTGGCCTTGCAATCGAAAGGTTGTGAGTTCAATTCTCAGACCGGGTGATGTGTTGTTTCCTTGAGCAAGACACTTTATTTCACATTGCTCCAGTTTACTCAGCTGTAGAAATGAGATGATAGGGACTGAGGTCCATATCATTCCACTGCAAAGTGGTTGTGGAGGTCCCACGGTAAAAAAGCACCCAGCACTCACTGTAAATGAGGGTGTTAGGAAGGGCATCCAGCTGTAGAAATCAAGTCAGAATCAGTTCCCGTCCCACCCTTGCAAGCAGGGAAAAAGCGGACGTAAAATGAAATGGTGATGAAATACAAGTTCAAAGAGAAAGAGAGACGATGGGATGGGTCCAAAATATTAACTCACCTGGCAACATACAAGGAAGATAAACAGGGTGATAGCGGTCCATAGCACTTTCTCTCGAAACTGGATCTGGATAACAATAACAAAATAAAATACAAAATCATACTTCAGTTGAAATAGGGTGAGAAAGAGGAAACATTTGGTAGGGGTACTAGGTAGACTAGGGTAAAGACGAAACTGAAGGTCAATATTTGCGACGTAGTTGCATGTAATAATTCAATATAAGAGGGTCGGCTGAAAAGTTCATAGCATGGAGTGCTATGAACTTTTCAAGTTCATCAAGGAGTGATGCTAGAGCTGTGAAATCTTACATGGATTAATTTCAACTCTTCATATTAATAACTGCATTGATTTTGACTATGAAGGAGTAATGCTAGGGCTGTGAAATCTTGCATCAATTAATTTCAACTCTTCATATTAATAACTGCATTGATTCTGATTATGAAATAGTGACGTTAGAGCTGTGAAATCTTGCATGGATTAATTTCAACTCGACTTATTAATAACTGCATTGATTCTGACTACTAAGGAATGATGTTAAAGCTGTGAAATCTTGCATGGATTAATAACTACAATGTTTCTTTCCAGAGACTATGTTGAAAAATAAACCTCATTTGGTCATTCCATGAGAGTATCTTGGTCAGCATGTGAACTTTTCACAGGCGACCCTCGTATAAATAACTAGTAATCATTTCTTTATTGTTTCTACTTTTGGCACAAGGCCAGCAACCACCCAGTACATTACTGTGGTACTTTATTTTATCGACCCCGTAAGGATGAAAAGCAAAGTTGACCTCGGCGGGATTTGAACTCATATTGAATAATAATAGATAATAATAATTAATAATAAATAGACAGACGACTGCCGTGTAGTTTGAACCCAGACTTAGATGTAAAGAAATCCCTTAGATGGGTTCCCCATTGTCATCCTTGTTCCGAAATATTAACGGTCACAGACATTTTCTTTTTATCGTAACAGCCTAATAAAGGGTGAAACAAAAATGGTCTACCCCCACGCCCGCTCTCGAACCGGATTTGAATTAAGACTACAAGAATACTCCGATCGCTATTATATATATATATATATATATATATATATATATATATATATATATATATATATATACTGTATACACCACAATAAAATAAAATTAGTAAAATGCTGTTCATATAGTTTCTTCCTTTGATGTAAAAAGGACGACAATGGATAGACAGCTGTTACGAATGGCAATCGAAACTGGTAAGTTGTCTGTCAAAGATGTCACATTACCAAAATATATTAACAATATGGTGTCATACTTTTTTCCTATTACCCACTCTACTACCCCAAGTATTGAGTACTCTGGTGCGTTATGGTCCATCTGGTTCCTTGCCACACTTCCTTCGTTATATATATATATATAAATAAATAACCAAAGATTAATATGGTTCATTGATTACTCAATGAATATAGTTTTACAATAGATTAAAAGCACTCTACAGTGAAGTTTTCTGGAGTTATTCATATTATTCAAAATATTAATAAATGAAGAAGTTCATATTTGGATTATGTGAACGTCTTCATTTATTAATATTTTGAATAATATATCTATATCTATATATATATATATATATATAAGCAGAAGGGATATTCAATTTGTTGGTAATTCAACAAATATAAATGTTTATAACTGATTCAGAGCACTCGACAGATTTCTGGAGTATAATATACATTGATATTAAATATCCAAGGAAAACTTGAACCATTAAGGTATATTCTCCTTGGTTATGTCAAAATTTATAAAACACACTTTGTATTTTATCTGATGAAAGCGTACCAAAATGTTGGTACCCTTGAAATATATATAATAGAATAGATATGGTTTTATAAATAAAATATACTTTCCATTTATTTAATATCATTGTATATATATATATATATATATATATATATATATATAACTGCCAATACTGGAATTGAACCATCAAGACAGTTGAGGTATGTCATACATCAATTCATGTATTTTATCTGACGAGGACGTACTGAAAAAAACAGCACAGTACCTTCGAAATATATATAATAAAACATATTTTGATGATGTGAACGTCTTCATTTATTAATATTTTGAATTATATATATATATATTATACATACATACATAAGCTAACATTTAGTTAAGATCATATATACTGATGCTTATATATATAGAGAGAGAGAGACATACACAGAGTGTCCCCAAAATATGTATAGACACTTTGATTACCTGTACAGGCAACATTTAGAAGAATGCTGATGAAATATGTATACATTTTTTTGGAACACCCTCTGTGTGTGTGTGTATATATATATATATATATATATATATATACAAATTATTATAGAGATGACTTCTACAAGACTAGGGCTGTTTTATTCGTAAGGTCCTTTCCTGATGATTTCTTACGAACGAAACAGTTCTGGTCCTGTAGACGTCAGTTATATAATAAAATGAACATGCCTTTACTCTACTAACGTATTGAGATCCCGATTAACATCGGGATCCTACATATTATATATAAATAATGTGTATGTGTATAAAACATATATACAGGGTGTGTCCCCCCAAAATGTATGTACACAGCATTTTAATAAATATTGCCTGTACAGGTAATCAAAGTATGTATATATTTTGGGAGACACCATATGTGTGTGTGTGTGTATATATATATATATATATATATATATTGTTATACTTGGGGAGGGTCATATTTGTGTAATATTGCCAGAATTAATCCCCAAGTATAACAATATTTGTTTCGACACACGGTTTCATATCAAAAACCTCGTATATATATATATATATATATATATATATATATATATATATATAAGCATAGAAAAGGATACCTTAACGTAGTTAACTTTGCTTATGGTTAGTCCCACCATTAACTAATTATAAGGAGGAGGAATTAATACTATATATACTATATATATATAGTAATAATAATAAATTGAAGACTAAAATCCAAAGAGGGCTCGATAAGGATAAATATATATCAAATATATAAGAAGATCCCGTTAAGGGTGAAAGCAGCGATTCTTTGCTTAAACTTTAATCTGTTATTTTAATAAATATATATATATATATATAAATGTATATATAATTGTGGAGATGTGGTAATATAAATCGTGAAAAAAAAAAAATGAAACTGCCTTACTTTTCGATCTGGTTTCGAGATTTCAGGTAAAACAGCACAAAAGGGCTTCACAAACTCGAGAAACTTAACTGCAAATAAAATAGCAAATACACCGATATAAATAATAATGGTAGGAATTGATGAAATAACGGGTACGTAGACTATAATGTTGAAAGATACGGATAGATGTTAAAATATGTAGGCAGGAGAGAGAGTATATATATAAGAGAAGAGATGATGGGTGTGGGTTTATGTCATGTTATAGCCATATGTAACGCTACATAACGGCGATCATCAAAAAAGCAACTAACATCACTTTTCTTTTCCAGTTCTTCAAATATCATTGATAGTTTTTGGGTTTTTTTTCCAGTTTATACATTCTTAAATATCAATTATGTATAATATTGACAAAGATACTGATTTAAATAGTGTTTACTAAATGTTTCAGCTGAAGTTAAACATATTCTCTTAAAGAAAGTATGAGATTATAAGAGCCACGTATGCAAAAGGAGTCTTGTCCGGTCTTGTGTTTTATTTTTATCTAACAGGAACGAAAACCAATTTGATCTTTCAAAAAAAACTATATATGTTGGTAATTAGGAAAGAGAAAAAGAAAAGGGTACTTACTCGCCATGTTTTAACAATTGTTCCCGTTAAAAGACCATATGAAATAGTTGGAATCAACCAAACCCTAAAAGAACTCTGACGAGGAACTGACTAGCTTAATCCAACCACGGTATCAGGAGAGCATGAAAGATTTTACATACGTCATACGCTTCTAGCTTCGCAACTTAGCTCACGTTAACGCAAGCATGTGACTTTATTTAATGTTCACTATTTTTCGATAAATTCTTCAGTTTTCACAAGATATTTAAATAATATAATGATACAAAATGTTAAATAATAAAATAATTTTATTTCATTTAATAAAAAATTAAGGTCGAAACTAACGTTGGGACGAGATTACGTAACTGGCCAATGAACGTAGGCAAACGGTGTTGTTGTTATTTTTGTACACGTCAACATCTCAAAGTAGAATTGCTGGTCTTCTCATTTCTTCTCTTCTTATTCTCTCTTTTCGCCGGTTACAAAGATAGATTTTATCAGCCGAATATACACAGCTCTTTAGACAATATTTTATTACTCATTTCTACCTATTAAGTATAATTTACATATATATATATATCGTTTCGGTTATTCAATATTAACTTGATGGTGTTGACAGTTGGAGATAAATATATTTTTCAAATATATTTTCCTTAACTGCCATTTTTCTTAGAGAAAATCTATTTAATTCGTAAACTGTTTGTCATTAGATACTTCCTTTTTTATTTTAACCGTCATGTGGTAACGAAAACTATACATTTTAATAAACGTACGATATGAACTTCGCTGAGATAAGTAAACAGTGGTGACACCACCTTTTTTAATTTATATATTTTATTTCTTCGTGGGTAGAAAGAAAAAAAATACCCCTGTGATCCATCTAATTAGTTTATACTCTTCTTAGAACAAGAAACACTAGATAAATAGATCGATCCCATAAAACGATCTAAAACACCAGCTGTTTAACTTAGTTTAGTTTTCACATGGAGATGAGTCTAAAAGCTGTTTCCTGTAAATGGAATTAGACTTTGCTTCAATAAGCAGTGTGGGATTTACGTATAAGCTAAACAAGCTACAGCTTAGGGCCCCCACTTTCTTGGGGCCCCGAAAAAATTGGAAAAAAAAAACGGTGTGTACATTTCCAAAATATAAGATAGAAAAGAACTAAAATGATGCAATAGTTTTAAACAGTTTTCTGCTTTAATATTGAACGTTTTGCAGTTTTTATAACATATAAAGGGCCCCATTATCTCAAATAGCTTAGGGCCTCATCAAATCTAAATCCGGCTCTGTCCATAAGTTCTAATTTTATTAATTCGAAACTGTTTTCATTAACAGAAGACGTCCGAGTTTGGCTGTTATGTTTTACTTGCTTCACCAAAGTTCATCTATTTTCACCATTATTTCACTAAAATTTAAAAAAACGTTCCTTAATGCTCTATAAATAAATTAATCCACATGCAATTTTGACTGATCAGTTTAAATAATCCATAATTTACGACCGGTAGACAGTATCAGCAATGGAAAGACCGATGGAAACATTGTTTCCTTGGTCCGATTTGACGAGTTCTGCCCCACTCTGCACCTGAATGAAGTCTGGGATCTTGTCGATCAATTCGATCGATAAATAGATAGTTATAGCTACTAATCTCTCGTGGACAGAAGAATCCCATTTTTTTTCTGTCCACAAAGAAATAAGAAACTTGTTTAAATATAATTGTGTCTACTTTTGGCACAAGGCCAGCTAATATCTAGTGTATTACTGGTATTTTACTTTATCGACCCCGTAAGGATGAAAGGCAAATATAATGAGGGCAGAATTGTATATTTATTAAAAATTATACCTTATATTATATCTTAAACTACCATAAAACGATTTGTAATGTTCTCGGAATAAACGAATGACTACATAAGCCCACGTTGTCAAATAATGCACTGATATGCAAATTAGTCTGGTCACTTTAGCTGAGTTAGTATACAATAAACTAGTTTTTAAACGATATAAATAGCTTATAACCTATAAATCTTTCTGTTTTGTAGTAATACTTTATGAATTAATTTCGTTTTCTGTTCGTTATTCGATAACGAAGTTTTTTTTTTATTTTTGGTTTTCTTAGTAAATAAGAAAGTGGGCGGGGGACCTGACTTAGTGTTATTTTATGACCCTTAACACTTTCGAATTATATAAAGAAACGTTGTTTACGACAGACCGAGATTAAAGAAACGACGAAAAGAAAGAAAGAAACTGCCGACTAGTCATTTTCCTTTCTTTTTTATAAGTTTCAAAGATGTTATCAGCTTTATTTCACGACATTAACGTTGGTGTATCTTCTTCATCTTTAGTCATAAATTGATATCTTGTCAGAATGCAGTAGTGAGGCTGACTTTATGTCTTTAGCTACAGATTTGATAGGAAATATATATGTGAAATAATAAAGGAGTTGATGGATGATGACTACTTCTGATAGATCGAACATGGGCTTTTTTTTTTTTCTTTCTAATTTGATATAGCCATATTATGGTGTAGTATTTAATCTCTCGAAACTCACAGAAATTGCACAGAAAAAGAAAGCAAAAGCAACACGTGGTATTGATATTTTCAATGGAATTTAATTAATTTTTCATTTGAAACTCTCATTAAATCTGTCCAGCTATTCCTTCCTCAGAAAGAATAACTGGATAGATTTTACGAGCAAAACCAACCGGCAAGATACCCAAGGGTAGACCCTAAGCAAGATGGTTGGATAACATCCATGAGCTTGGCTGGTAACGCTTGGGGGATCCAGCTGGATCAGTTGGAAACGGTTGTTTCTGACAGGAACTGCTGGAAGGAGTGTTTGAGGATTCTGCCCCCACGACTCTCTCAGGGTGAAGAAGAAGAAAGAGAAGATTTGAAACTCTCTCTTTCTTTCAATGTTGATTTGTATCAGTGATTCTAAAACGGGAGATACTTGTGTCTCCAGAAAGAAATTTCGGTATTATTATAGATTGGCAGTATCGGTAGAGGGTCGGACGCCATGCTTTGCAGCACAGTTACGTCCCTTTATGGTCTGAGTTCAAATCCCGCCGAGGTTAACTTTGTATTTCATCCTTACAGGGTCGATAAAATAAAGTACCAGTAATACACTGGAATAATTGCTGGCCTTGTGCCAAAAATAGAAACAATTATTATAGAACAGCCCCATGGTGCCCCCCCCCCCCCCCCATCCCACTTCCCATTTTCCGTGGAAAAAAGTCCTTTACGGCATGATCGAAGGTAAGATTTGTTGGTAGCAGCACTCAAAAAGACCGAAGAAAAATAAATGATAAAACCGGGTGAAGAGAGATGTGCTTTAATAGACTGATTGTCCTACCTCTACCCAACCCTTTTTTTTTTTTTTTCAGGGAGAAAAAGTCCTTTGCAGCATATTTTGAAGTAAGTTTAAATGATAGTGCACGAAAATTTTGACGGAAAATAATTATTTTCCATTGAAATCAATGAGGGTGTTCTATAAATTTACCAAAATTTCAACTCCTAGTGGAGGTATTTTTAACGAAGGGAGGCATTGGGGAGAAATCTTAGCCAAGAGGTAATCTAAGTGGGGAAAGTAGTATGTACATTGTGTATAATAGTAATAATAATAATGAAATTATTGTGTACAGTGCTCAGGTGCACTACAACTCATCAAAGGTGCATGTATAGTACATAGAATAATGTACAAATGTCAGGAAAGTGAATAGTGTATGAATCATGATATACATGTGTATGGAGGGGGGATATCAGGTGTAGTGTTGGTGAATTTCAGGAAGCATGGAGGTTTGAAAGGATGCAGTGCCTTGACAACTAACAACTGATCCAGGTAGTTTGTTCCATGCTTCAGCAACTCTGAGCGTGAAATAATGTGTATATATATCAAATGAAATAACAATATAACCAACAATGATAATCCCAATATGATGACTGTTCACTATATTATTCAATGAGAGATGAATGTGACTGGCTGAGAGGAGGGATAGAAATGAATGTGGAAGGAAGTAGAGGAAAGGGGAAGACCAAACTGCTAGGCTTAGTCCATCTTCTCCGTCCACTTATTCCTGAAAGGGTCATGGGGGCAGAGTCCTCAAACTCTCCTTCCAGCAGGTCCTGTCAGAAGCAACTGATCCAGCAGGGTCCCCAAGCATATCCAGCCAAGCTCCTGGATGTTATTCAACCATCTTGCTCAGGGTCTACCACTGGGTCTCCTGCCAGCTGGTTTTGTCTGTGAAATCTACCCATCATTGGATGAATTAATATACAAGTATTTTAAGGCCACTTTCTTTGCTAAAGCAGAGATGAACCTTGTAAACCCCCATGATAAACTTCTCCATGTTGCTGTATTGTCTGTATCCTCACCTCAGCAACCCCTATGGATCCATCAACTTTAGCCATGTATTTCTTGGTCTTCCCCTTCCTCTATTTCCTTCCACATTCATTTCCATCACTCCTCTCAGCCAGTCACTTTCATCCTTCCTGAACCCTTTACTCTATATATACTATTGTATTTTCACAGTAAAGGTTTTATCTTACATAATTATCTCACATAACATCGAATCTATGAGATTTTGATGTTATTTATTTTGAGAACAATACCTTAACATCAGTATGAGTGGCCAGTTACAGCCAGTTTGAACAGAAAGAGGTGAGAGAATTCTGGCCGGTTTAAATGCTAAAGGGTTAACACATGACTCAACCATTTTATTCCATTTCCCTCCATAATATTCATCATTGGCTCTATTTCCATTATCCTCTACAATTCATTGTTTGTCTTCCTCTCTCTTAATGATACTCCATTTATCTACTTGACCATTCTCATTTCCTCCTTTCTTTACAGACTTCTCTGCTCATCATCCATGTTTCACTCTCATAAATCATAACACTTCTAACACCGACAACATGCGCTCTGTTTTCAATTTCAGCAACACTCCCTTCCCTTCCTCATTAGCACACCATTAAGTCCCCCAGGACTTCTTCCATGCACATCTCACTCTAGATACTGAGTGTATCCAGTTTTGAAAGCAACACTGCATCTCTGCATGTCACAAAAAGTGACAAGAATAATTGGCACCAGGAAGGGTATCCAGCCATAAAAAAATGCTTTAAAAAGAACCTCAACAAGTATAATAAAAACACGCACACTCACACATATATATATATATACGCATACACACACATATACGTATGTGAAAAAAATATATACGTGTACGTTAAACTGTTTTTGCCAGAAGAAGTGTGTTTTAAAAACACCACGTGGCAACTATTCATCAATGTTCACACCTTCATTCAACCAGGACATTTATTAACTACTAGTAATGGATGATGCAGGGGAGAGAATTATATTTTATGTTTAGTTGTCTCCCTTGACCTGATTTAAATTACTCAAATTATGAATCATGATCATATGCAAACAGTTTATTATATACTTACAGAGGACAATGGCTTGGCAGAATCGTCAGATTGTCGATGAAAATGTCTCGTGGTATTTAATCACTACACTACCCTTTAAGTTCTGGGTTCAAATACCACCGATTAACATAATTGGTAGAGTATTAGATAAAATGCTATTGCGGTATTTGTTCTGTCTCTTTGCATTTTGAGTTCAAATCCCACCGAAATCAATTTTACTTTTCAACGCTCCGGAGTCATAAAATAAAGTACCAATCACATACTGAGGTCGATTTAATCGACTTATACCCACCTCTGTAAATTTCTGGCCTTGTGCCTAAATTAGAAATCACATACTAACAGTTCCACTTACACCACACAAATAACTGTTTCTACTTTAGGCACAAGGCCAGCAATTACTCAGTGCATTACTGGTACTTTATTTTATCGACCCCGTAAGGATGAAAGGCAAAGTCAACCTCGGCGGGATTTGAACTCAGATCGTAAAGGGACGTAACTATGCTGGAAAGCATGGCGTCCGACCCTCTACCATACTGCCAATCCACACACAAATAACGACATGTATATGTATACATTTTTCTTCCTTCTCGAAATTTAATTCCTCGTTACCCCTTCTCTGTTATTTCACTGTCCCTCTCTCTCTCTCCTATCACGTCACATGGGAACCCCTGAAATACATTACCTACCAACCAACACTATGTCTACTGGTTGTCTTTACCTCATTTTAACCCCCCCCCCCCTCCATTAATTCATTATCCATTTCCCTGACCACTCCCTTTGTTTATATATACAGGGTGTCCCCCCAAAATGTATACACAGTATTCTAATAAATATTGCCTGTACAGGAACACCCTTTATATATATATATATATATATATATATATATATATATAATGGAAAAATTTGAACAGGGACAAAACAGAGAGGCAGTACAATAAATGTTTATTAATTTCACGCTCAGGAGAGTGGGGGGTAGGTGGGGGACGACGTTTCGGGCATAAGCCCTTCCTCAGGTGAGAAGTGTGTGGGAACAGAGTTCAAAAGGTGTGTAGGGGAGTGGTAGTGAGACATATAGCGAAAGGAAACGGTGCGAATGAAAAAATATATATACCACCAGTCTCAAACAGAGTTGCCTGCCGACGAATGAAACTGGCTGGGCACTGCATCCGCCATTCTGAAGGGACAGCATCTCAACTTGTGCTCTGGAAACCGGCGGTCGGACGAAGAAGCGTGGGAAGACAAGCCGTCTCATTCATTGATACCCTGCTGAGAGATGCCAACATTGATAACATCGACAAACTGAGAAATGTCGTGTTCGATCGGGACGATTGGAGAGAGCGTGCAGAATCTTTGCGAGTGTAAACTCAGCCGAAAAAGAAGATGGTACTACTTAACTCGTCGGAAGGTGATCGTTGACATGCACTTGATAGGTTTGATGCGTGGCAGGAATGAAAATCAGGGCTGCAAAGACTGAGACATATGTCTTTACAGGGAAGCCTGTATAGTGCACTCTATATGTGAGTGGAGTTCCACTGAAGCAGAAGTCCAAGTATCTTAGGGCCGTATTCACGAAGGCAAGAGGGTAAATTAAGCGCATTGATTGCAGGAGCTGTTGTAGTAATGCGCCAGCTTCAGCAGTTCATCAGAAGATTACTAATTTTAATTCAATATTCGTGCCAACTCTTACTTATGTTTAGGAATCTTGGGTAAACAAATACGATCGGGGATATAAGCGGCAGAAATGGGGTTCCTCCGAATGGTCTCTGGAGTAACGTTACTCGATAGAGTGCGTCGCTCAGAGTTCAGAAAGTCACTCTAGATAGAGCTATACTTCTCCAAATTGCGAGATCACTGTTCTGATATTACGGACATGTTTAAGGAAAGAATCACTGGACAGATTTTATGGGCAAAACCATCCACCAAGCAAAATAGTGGGATAACATCCGTGAGTTCGGCTGATATTCATTGGAAGTCTTCTTTTACAGTGAAGGTAATGGTGTGTGGATCTCTATTAAATTGTCTTTGTTTAGATAATTATCACATGTGAATTTAAAGTCAAGTTCTAGTTTGTAGGAATTGCCATCGCGAAATATCACATCCCGTTCACAAAGTATTTCCATGCACTTCTATACAGCAGAATCAATATAGATATATTTCTTTATTAGCCACAGGGGCACAAAAGAAGAGGACAAATACAAAGGGGGAAGTTTACATACAATAAAAACCTGTAAAATATTATCACAAATGTAATTTAAAAATTAGTCGATTTTCCCCAATAGGGGGAGACATTTCATATGGGTAACACATACCCCCGAAAAAAAATGTGTAACCCTCATCTCCAGGAGTACGAAGAGTTTGTACTCCTTTCCTCTCCTCCTCTTTTTCCTCAACCTACAGGCTGATATAGAGAGAAGGCCCATTCACTCGGGCCATTCTCGCCACTTTCACCCACCTTTTATAAAACTTGCTGGGGTACAGCACCTCTCTCTCCATCCTGATTCTTCTTCCAAAGTGGTATTTGAAAAAAAAAATCAGTTGTTGGCCGGAGAGAAAGGTGTCTGACCTCAGCCCTTTCAACCTTGTCCACCATACAACCTCTTTCGCCATAGCTATCACACAAAGGAAAACCGCCTCTCCTTCGTTTTTGAAGGAGGGTGGCGGTTTGATCATGACACTGGACTCGGTGGTCAACCGGATTGGTCCCACCCGCGACAATAGTCGTTCTACATAGCCCCACAGGTCGGTGACGCCCGGGCAGTGTATGAATGTATATAGATAGATAGAATGCATATAAATAAACATAATTTTATTTTTTTTAAAAGAAGGAAAATAAGCAGAAGACATCCACACTGAATCACTCGCCAAGAAGTGTTGGTGAGCCATTGAAAAAATTCTCAATACTGAAGTATAATTATTTACAGTCGCCCGAGTATCGATAACGAGAAACTCCGACTAGCAATTCACGAAAACTGAGTTTTGAACATATATTCTCTTGTGTCCCAAATCATAGGAGGGGTTGGAATAAGTGGGGGTGGGATGGAAAATTCAGTCGTTTAGTTTACATATTGACATCCCAACCTATCCCATTTATTTGATAACGTATGGGATTTCTAGTAATGTACTTTTTTGTTATGAATGTTTTTTTTTTTAATGTATAAAGAAAATTAATTGTCGCAGGAATGCTACTACTTAAAATAAAATCTCGCCGAAGATAGATTAGCAAAATTTAATAAGCGGAGAGGGGGTTGGACAAAATCTGAAAAATTAAGAAGCGTGGGGGTGGGGACGATTATTCGAGGAACCGAGAGTAATATATATAGATATATTTCTTAGATTGATATAGAAAGTGAAGCAAGACCATGCAAGGAATTTTCGAAATCGAAATATGTTTGTAGAATAACTCGGCTAAAGAAGGGAGATAATTCATATTAGTAAATAAATTATTGGAAAAAATTACAGCAGATGGCAGTAGTGAATTCTCACATGACATGTTTACACACACACATACACTCCCCCAGTAAAGCTTGTCATTCCATCTTCCCGTACATCGCCTGTTCCTTTTCTTGGTTTTCTACTCTGACTACACAGGCTTCAATATGATGTCTGAAATATCTTTTAACATTGACCATGGTTATTTGGAAGGCCTGGTCCGTGGCTTTAAAGGTGGTATACTAAAACAGTCCGACTACGTGAACCTGGTCCAATGCGAAACATTGGAAGGTGAGTGCGATTCATTAATATATTCCGTGGGTGGTGGTTTACATTTGGTTTTCGGTATTTAAGCTGGACATATATACACACACACAGACATATATATATATATATATATATATATACACATACAGATATATCTAAAATAGATCATTTAAAAAAATATATGATTATTACAGACACACGTATATATATTATATATTGTTCATCCTCAATAATAATCATTAATATCGAGATAAATATGTTACACAGCTGAAGGTATCGATGTTCATTGTATGTTGAAGTATTTGTACACTAATAAGTACATGAAGTCTAGCATACATCAAAATAATTAAGATATGTTATTAATAACGAAATTTGATGTAGTGGAGATGTTTAATAGTTGTACTAATAAGTAATTACTCCTAATTACTTATTGGTACAAATTGATTCTCCATACGATCTGTACATCTATGGAAAATCCTCAAATTACTGGAAAGCACATCCGTAACATAAAATAATGATTAATATCAAAAATAAAACTCTTTAAATTTTTTCGTGAAAAATATATTCCTTAGCAATCCAAACGTGTTCTTAGCTACTTAATAGTTGTTTAAGTGTGATGGGGGAACATTTAAGGGCAATTTAGAGCTTAATATATTATCTTCTCCGTTTACATGTATGTTGTATATATGTTGACATTGGAGAGGGTTCGGAATAATTTACAGAGATCAAGGGTTACCAACTAGAGACATGTTGAATTGTGTATTCAACAACCCAAAGCCAGCCTTTCCCTAATATGTACTACAATCACTTGTGGAAGTCATTTCATATTTTGACAATGAAAATTTCAGCTACGGGGATCAAAAGAAATATTACATTTTCGTCTTTTTTCATCATTTAGTTTATAACGACACAATTATATATCAGAAGTCGTGGTTATCATTGATAATAACTAATTCATGCAAATTTAGAACCACTGTTCTACGTGAGTAAATACACACATATCTCTGAGTCTGTCTGTCTGTCTGTACACACACACACACACACATATATATATATACGTATTTGTATGTGTATAATTGTATGGCTATGTATGTATGTGTGTATACACATTTATATATATATATATATATGTGTTATTCAGTTGATGGAAGTTGGTTGATCAAATAATCTATCGACTTTTTCGTAAACAGATCTAAAGAACTCAGCGATTTGTATTCCTTAGGATTTCCTCTGTAAGGTATCAACCAGAGTTTTAATATAATAAAACCGTCTCTCTTATATATATATATATATTCAAAATATTAATAAATATAGACATTCATGTGATCAAATATATTTTATTATACATATTTCAGAGGTACTGAGCTATTTCAACAGTACGTCCTCATCAGATAAAATAAGTTGATGCCTGACATACCTTGACTCTGTTGATGGTTAAAATTCAGTCATGGCATATATATATATATATATATATATAATGTTTCATATAGAAATGGCTTCTACAGGACTAGAACTGTTTCCTTATATTAAACATTATATATATATATAACGAAGGAACCAGATGGACCATAACGCACCAGAGTACTGAATACTTAGGGTAGTACAGTCCAGAAATAGCCGTTGAAACGGCTTGAGCTCTGCTGTCGGGGTCAAATATTTTCCTATATATATATATATATATATATATGTTGATTCAAAACTGCACTATCTACAAGTGTTTTTTAACCTTCATATCATGTCCTCCTATTTTATCTGATGAAAACACAAATGTTATTGCATGATGATATTTGTTTTTGAAATGCGGATAATAAAATACATGGAACTCATTTAACCATCTTTTGATCTTATATATTATATATATATATATTATATATATATATATATATATATATATATATATATATATATATATATGTGTGTGTGTGGAGTATTTGCGGTGCGAAAAGACCGGAAAAACCACAAATCAAAGTAGTATTCGATGCATGGTACACACATATATATATTGATTGATTGGTCGTAAAATACTAATCAATAAATACATTGTTGGCATCAACTACAGTATCTTATTGGTTCTTGTAGTTCTCCGAGGACAAGAAAAGCCAAATCAACAATTTCTTGCTCATACGTTATAAAATGTTGACTTTATTTATCAGAAACCGTGATATGAAAGTGGCACAGTTTATTATCACATGATTTTTATTCATTACTTGAAATTTTCTTGCCAACTCTTGGGTAACTAGAACACTCGTTGTAAATGCCCCAAATATATCTATATTTTGGTTTAAATAAAAATAGATGTATATATAAATAACAATAATGATTTCTACTATAGGCACAAAGCTAGTAAATTGTTTTTTTTTTTGGGGGGGGGGGGGGGGGGGGAATTGGAAGTCGATTAAATCGACACCAGTTCATTACTGGTGCTTTATTTTATCGACCTCGTAAGGATGAAAGCTAACCTCGGCAGGATTTGAACTCAGAACGTAAAGGGCTGTGAGTTCAAATAATAACAACAATAATAATGATTGTTTCTACTTTAGGCACAAGGCTAGCAATTTTTAAGGGAAGAGGAAAGTCGACTAATTCGACCCCAGTGCATTACTGGTACTTTATTTTATCTACCTTTAGTTTCTAATTGAGACACAAGGTCACACATTTAGGGGGAGTGGTTAGTCGATTGAATCGTCCCCCAGTTCTCGTATCCGTTTAATCGACATTATCTTAGCCAACAATTATCTTAGCCAAAATAATTACCATGACGAAATTTACTTATCGTTATTCGATTTTAAACGTTTATATTGTTAATATCGGCTTTCTTCCATTCAGTTGGTATGATTGAATAAAATGCTTTGTTAAATTCCTTGCCAGCTTCTCAATGAATCCCTCGGTTTGACATAGTTCTATCCTGAATTTAGTAAAATCGAATTGATAATGTCGATTACTTGGTTAGCTCTACAAGATCCAACTTCTGTTGATGTGTGTGTGTGTGTGTGTGTGTGTGTGTGTGTGGTGGTTATGATGTGTTAACTCAAGATAATTAAAATACCGAAATCTTTTGACAATACTAACAACAGCAACAAAATAATCTATTTGAAATTCTTTTAACCACACATGATGATAGTCAACGATGGAACGAACCTCTGTGTGAAATAGTAACAATTGTTTCTACTTTTTGGCAGAAGGCCAGCAATCAACCAGTGTATTACTGGTACTTTATTTTATCGACCCCGTAAGGATGAAAGGCAAAGTTAACCTCGGCGTGGTTTGAACTCAAATCGTAAAGGCCGTGAAATAGTAACAGTATCTTCCTCAAATTACATCCTTATCGCATTTTAAAAAAATGGAAAAATACATTAGGTAATTAGTACTAGATACCTATAAAAAACAGGATGGGTTGACTGAAATGTCTCGAGGTTGACCTCGGACTAAAAACATCTTATTCAATCTCTATTTTTGTTCATATTTTATTCATCCTTAAGTGGTCGATAAAATAAAGTACCACGAGTCGATTTAATCGACCCCCACCCCCCCAACTCCCACCCCAAAATTGCTGGCCTTGTGCCTAAACCAGAAACCATTATTTTTACTCACATATCCTTCTGGGGTCGATAAAATAAAGTACCAGTCACGCACTGGGGTCGATTTAATCGACTTTTCTCCCACCCACTTCAAATTGCTGACTTTGTGCCTAAAGTAGAAACAATTATTCTATTACGTATTCTAGCCGACAGGCTGAGGCCATGCTGGGGCAACGACATTGTATGCAGTGGTAAAATACCTTCTCTCGGCATTGCAGTTGTTGCGCATACTTCGTTACAGAATGGTGGTGGTGTTTTAGGAGTGGACGACCTCAGTCAGCTAATGTTGACTTCGATATAATTTAACTACATATCCCCACGTTACTAATATCTGATATATTTTCAACGTTGACTGACCTATTTATTATAGTTTACATAAAACTGGTTAGTTAACATGATATAGTGATACAGTTATTTCATTAATGCCACTCTCTTTGTCCGTTCATTTTCATATTGTTTTCTTACGTTCTTTCATTTAACATCTGTTAAACACAATTATCTGTAAAGCTTAGATTATATTTATTTCATGTTTTAGTATAAGTTGCAATCATTAGTTGAGAAAAAGAAATAAAATGACTGAATCAATTCGATGTTTTTAATTACAAGAGGTGTGGTAGCTAAGTTGTTAAATTTCTATATTAATGGACTCAAAAGTCGTTACTTCAATACCCTATACCTAATATCATTTAGTAGCCTTTGTAAAATGCACGTCTAAGTAGGGGGTTTCATACTTGATGGTTGATACATTTGTTTGGATGATCATTGTACTGTGACAAACATTTTAATAAAAATCATATAGCGTTGAATAAGGACTGATTTTATATCGTTTAGTCATTATATATGTGTGTGTGTGTGTAGAAGGTAAACAGAAAAAAACAACAACAATCGGTACAGTATATGGAAAGAGTATATTAGTTTAATGTTTGAAATAGCAGGAAGAGGGTCTTAACGTTTGAAACGCTAGTCCTTCTTCAGAAGAAAGATTGAATGGATGGGCAGAGCGGACTCGGAAAGAATGTTTTTAGAGAAAAATAACGGGTCCATTTATGTTGCCATCTCTTGGAAAACTGTTGATGCTGAGGTTTTGTGTATTATATATATATATATATATAATAATTGTTTCTACTTTAGGCACAAGGCCAGCAATTACCCAGTGCATTACTGGTACTTTATTTTATCGACCCCGTAAGGATGAAAGGCAAAGTCAACCTCGGCGGGATTTGAACTCGGATCGTAAAGGGACGTAACTATGCTGGAAAGCATGGCGTCCGAGGAATTGACGGACCCAGCATATTTATCAATGCCATGGAGATATACATATATTTGTCCAACCCGCGCAAGCATGGAAAAGCGGACGTAAAAACGCTGATGATGATGTTGATTTGTCTGAGTGGTAAATTGTTCCTTACTGTCAATATTTCTTGGTTTGGCACACTTATTGTTATGGAACCATTACAGACGCTCAAACAATCACATTACTTCTACATAATCTTTTATATTTTTTGTTTAGGTTTGGAGAAAAGGGCAGTACCCATGGTTTTGAAGCCCCTCCAAAACCGTTGAGATTGGAGTTGCTAATATTTAATATTCTGCTTAAACTGTTGATGACTGCAGGAGAGATGCTAAGAGCAGGAAGCCCAAATTAATGACGTTCTAGTGAGGAAGGCCTGGGAATGGTGGTTAATTTATGGGTTGGACACATGATGGGAGATGACAGGAGGAGAGTTTGGAGTGTCTGCATGCAGGTGGCATGAGATCCACCAGATCCAAGAAGCAGACTCCATTTTAGGGAGTGATTTAATTACAATCAGTCAAATAGTCTTTCTCTAGATGTGGTTTAGGATGTCTATCTGTGTGTGTTTAGCAACACCACTCCAGATGTAAGTACAATACTCCATTGTGGGTCTCACCTCGGCTTAAAATTTTGGATGACGAAGTATTTTCTGGCTCTAAAGCTAGGATGCAGTTTTTGCTAAGCTAAAAAAATATGTTCACCAGGAGAAATTCTCAGTGATAGTGAGGCTTAGCATTTGGTGGGATCATCAGAGAGGGTTGTGAGGGCAGAGTCCTCAAACACTCCCTCCAGTGGGCTCTGTCTGAAGCAACCATCTCCAACTGATTCGCCTGGATCTCCAAGCGTGACAAGCCAAGCTCATGGATGTTATCCAACCATCTTGCTCAGAGTCGACCCCTGGGTCTCCTGCCGGTTGGTTTTTGTCTGTTAAGTCTGTCCAGTGATTTTTCCTAAGACATTCTAACCACATGCTCATAGTATCAGAGCTGTGATCTCTCAATTCGGAGAAGTAGCAGCTCTACCTGGAGTGTCTCTTTGATCTCCAAGTTACACACTTTATCGAGTAACGTTATTCCAAAACCCTTCGGAAGAACCCGATTTCGGCCACTTGTATTCACGATTGATATTCAAAGTTTCTTATAATAGATTACTAATAGCTTCTTGGAGGAGAGATACTGCTTACAGCAGATTTCTATACTAAAATACCTGAATGAAAAATTGGTACACTGTGTATGAAAATGCTGTTCTCTCTAGATAATGGCACTAAAAGGACTTTGATTTAATCATTTAGCATTATTAAATGTTGTACTAACAATGTACATTGTTAGTGTATTCTTGCTAAAGTGTTTCTTTTTCATAGGCAATGTATTTGAAAATGTTTTCAATAGATTTCTAATGCTTTATTGACACTAGACAAAGTAACAACTCTGTTCTATCACTAGAGTAAACAATATTATTAACCTGATATTGAGTAGATCTTCATTTTGTGAAGTAGGACGTCTGCCAACAAGGGAACATGGTGGTTAACCTTTTTGTGATTGTATTTCTTATGAAATATTTATTATTTCATGAGGATTTACTAAAATTATTATTTCTTCACTAAGATAGTAACTTAACATATGGTTCTTATTTAAATTAAAATCTAACAATTTAATATAGGAACCTTTTAAAACAGATGGTTTTGTTTTATAGAATAGAACCAGGTATAGCTTCAGTAAGCTTGATATCTAAAGGGTTAATAATAATTGTTTCTACTTTAGGCACAAGGCCAGCTATTTGAAGGGGAGAGGAAAGTCGATTAAAATCGACTGATACTTTATTTTATCGACCCTTTAACCCTTTAGCATTTAAACCGGCCATATCTGGTCAGAATTCTCTCCTCTTTCTGTTCAAACTGGCCAAAACTGGCTGCTCATACTGAAATTAAGGTATTGTTCTCAAAATAAATATGAAAATCTCGTAGATTCGATATTATGTGAGATAAAGCCTTTACCACAAAAATACAATAGTATATATAGAGTAATGTAAATGCTAAAGGGTTAAGGATGAAAGGCAAAGCTAATCTTGGCGGGATTTGAATTCAGAACGCAAAGGGCCACAACTTTATGCTGCAACGCATAGTGTCTGACGTTCTACCAATACTGCCAATGAACCTAATGACAATGATAGGAGCTAGTTAAATAATTAAACATTTTCTCTTTTGAAGAAATTTTGATTCAATACAAGAAGTTTACTAAGAAGGAAGACATTAAAGATAGGTTTTTATATATTTTAAAGAAGTTTATCATTTTCCATCACTTGGTCATATTTTTTTCAATCTGGTATGGGTTAGTTTAAAAGTTTTGTCACTTGTATATGCAGGGTGTCCCCCAAAAATATATACACACTTCGATTACCTGTACAGGCAATATTTATTAGAACGCTGTTGAAGTGTGTATACATTTTTTTGGACATCCTGTATTATTGAAGAGTTTCCATAGTCAGCTCACCATGTACTAACTTACAGCACAAAAGAAGCTTTCACATTACTGCTCCACCCATTGGAAATAGCAGTCAGATCTCCCTCAAATAACATCATAACTGTCTAAAATAAAGAAAGAAACATTAGACCAGGCATGTCAGACATGTGGTCCTTTACAAGCACACCTGTAGCCTGCACAAAGGTTTTTACAGTGTGAGCATGTTTTATCTTCGTAATGTAAAATTTAAAAAAAATGTTGTAATGTATGCAATTAGTTGTCATGTGTGACCCTTAGACAACACATATGTGGCCCTCGGGTGACCCTCAGTTTGACATGCCTGCATTAGACAATATAGTCCCTGATTAGATACAAAAAGATGAGAATACTCATTATCCATATAATCTGCTTGATCAAAGCTGACCTGGTGCTAAATAAAAACAGCACTTCACTGGATACTCTATAATAATAATAGTGAAATTATTGTGTACAGTGCTCAGGTGCACTACAACTCATCAAAGGTGCTCTGTCATTTTCTGAAAGCTTCACTCATTCTATCAGGAATTATTTTGGGTGTATGAAATGTATTGTAGCAAGTAGTCTTTACATCAGGTTTTGTACATATAGATGCAGTAGCAGAAATGTGTAATGTAGTTTAGTTAGTGTGAAGTAATTGTGATCCTTAAGATTTTGTGTGTCCAACCATGAAGAAGTTCTGGTGTCAGTATGAACATCAGTTGTAGCGCTGTCATCAGTCTAATTAGGGCCTGCAAAGGTCATACCTTCTGAATTTGGGGTATTGACTGGGTGAAGAATATGATCATGAATACAAGAGAGATCACAGCTCTGATACTACGGGCATGTAGTTAGAATGTTTCAGGAAAGAATCATTGGATAGATCTTATGGATAAAACCAACCGACAGGAGACTCAGAGGTAGACCAGGAGTAAGATGGTTGGATAGCATCCATGATGAGCTTGGCTAGTCTGGTCTTGGGGATCCAGCTGGACCAGTTGAAGACGGTTGCTTCTAGCAGGACCCGCTGGAAGGAGTATTTGAGGACTCTACCACAACAACCATCCCAGAAATAAGTGGGCGAAGAAAAAGGGTCATGCCTGTGACCCTTCTCTTTTGATAATTTTCAAAACAAAAACAACACCCAAAAAATAATAATTCAGGAAAAATGCACCAAACTGCAATCCTTGATCATCATCATCATCGTTTAAGGTCCATTTGTCCACGCTAGCATGAGTTCTATCACATGACTTTTATATGGTAAATTCCCTTCAATGTCTCAAGTGAATAATATGACTTTTATATGGTAAATTCCCTTCAATGTCTCAAGTGAATAATATGACTTTTATATGGTAAATTCCTTTCAATGTCTCAAGTGAATAATATGACTTTTATATGGTAAATTCCTTTCAATGTCTCAAGTGAATACTAATATCTATTTAATAAGCAACCTTTGATTACTTCAGATTTAAAACTCCATCTCCAAAGCACTGACTATGGTAATTTTTTGGCAAACGAGCCAAGTCCTCTAACAGTGAATGTGATTGATGAACGTCTCCGAGAGAAGCTAGTGATTGAGTTCCAACATCTACGTAACCATTCTCTAGAACCTCTGGCAACTTTCCTTGACTATATCACGTAAGTATTGAACCAATTATTATTTTCTTGTATACCAAGAATCACAAGTAGGACTAAGTTGTTATAGTTGTCTCAAAGTCTTTTACATATGATTTCATTCCTATTTATTCTGTACTGATATACGAAAGTCAGCTAAAATGTTCAGGAAATGGCCAAATGAGGTTTATTTTTCAACATACAATAACATGAAGGAAAAATGTCACGTATATGACGAGTTTCTAGAAGGAAGGAATTCTATCATTAAGTTGAAAATATGTTTGAAAGTGTAACAACAGTACATGTGACAATGAAAATACAAGGGTCGGGTGAAAATTTCATAGGCTGACTAAGATACTGTCATGGAATGACCAAATGAAGTTTATTTTTCAACATAGTCCCTGGAAAGAAACAATCAGCGTATGAACTTTTCAGCTGACCCTTGTATATAAGTCCCTGGAAAGAAACAATGCAGTTGTTAATAAGAGTTTGAAATTAATGCATGCAAGATTTCACAACTCTAGCATCAATCCTTCATAGTCAGCCTATGAACTTTTCAGCTGACCCTCGTAGACCAAGTCAGTACTGAAGCGCAGCTACTGACCTCCCGCACAGGCTGGGGGTTCTGTGACTTGCTTACGTACAGTCTCACGTTCCACTGAGTGCACAAGAGAGGTTGTTATGTCTTTGACACAACTGAAGAGTCTTTGAATATGCAAAGTCAACCATAGCTGTTTTCAATTCAGAACTGTGAGAGAAGAAGCTAAATATTAAGCATTTAGTTCACTGCTTCTGTAATTTTGTGTAAACATCTTTAAATTGTTTTAATGGATAAGAACAATGTGTTGTATTCAAAAGAAGGCGTAAACTTCACTTAATTTAACCCTTTAGCATTTAAACTGGCTGTATCCGACCAGAAATCTCTCACCTCTTTCTGTTCAAACTGGCTATAACTAGCCAGTCGTACTGATGTTAAGGTATTGTTTTCAAAATAAATATATCAAAATCTCATAGATTCTATATTATGTGAGATAAAGCATTTACCATGAAAAAACAATAGTATATATAGAGTAATGTAAATGCTAAAGAGTTAAAAATGAATTTTAAAATTCTTAATAGTGATTCTAGTCATAAGGATTTCAATGTTGATTAGTTAAATTGAATTTTTTTTTTTTTTGGTTTTGTTTCAGTTACAGCTACATGATTGACAACATCACTCTATTAATTACTGGTACCGTTCATCAACGACCAATCTCTGAGCTGATTCCCAAGAGCCATCCACTGGGAAGCTTTGAACAGATGGAAGCAATCCATATCGCCTCCACTCCAGCTGAACTCTACAATGCTGTCTTAGTTGACACTCCTCTTGGTATGTGAAACAATTCTTATTTCATTGGATTAAAAATTGGAGAAGTGGTTGATGCAACATGCTTGGTTTTCATCATCATTGTTTAACGTCCATTTTCCATGCTAGCATGGGTAGGACGAGCTACCCCTTTGTGAGAGATCTGGTCGGAGGACCGTGTTTCACTCACGCAGGGCAGATATTGGCTTGGTTTCTATGGCTGGATGCCCTTCCTAACATCAAACACATTTACAGTGTGTGCTGGGTGCTTTTTGTTGTGACACCCACACAACCACCTTACAGCGTTGACTGGGTGCTTTTTGTTGTGACACCTACACAACCACTTTATGGCGTAGACTGGGTGCTTTTTGTTGTGACACCTACACAACCACTTTATGGCGTAGACTGGGTGCTTTTTGTTGTGACACCTACACAACCACTTTATGGCGTAGACTGGGTGCTTTTTGTTGTGACACCTACACAACCACTTTATGGCGTAGACTGGGTGCTTTTTGTTGTGACACCTACACAACCACTTTATGGCATTGACTGGGTGCTTTTTGTTGTGACACCTACACAACCACTTTATGGCGTAGACTGGGTGCTTTTTGTTGTGACACCTACACAACCACTTCACAGCATGAACTGGATGCTTTTTGTCATGACACCCACACGACCACCTTACAGCGTTGACTGGGTGCCTTTTGTCATGTCGCCAACAAGACCACTTTACAGTGTGGGCTAGAGGTTTCGCTGGATGTATATTTCAGCTTGTCCTCATGGGAGTTGTATGGGAGTGAGTGGGGAGAGACAGGGTGATGGCCCTTTATTTGTTTACCTTATAAACAATTCTGACTATTACTACTACTACTACTACTATTACCACTACTACTACTATTACCACTAGTACTATTTTTTTCAATTTTCAGCACCATATTTCATTGACTGTATTTCTGAACAAGATCTCGATGAAATGAATGTTGAAATCATTCGAAATACTCTCTACAAGGTAAATAAATATTATTTTTTTTCCTTTTACTTTGTTATTTGTAAAAATTATTTTAATTCCTTCATTTATCATTAAACTGTTTTTACGGTTAGATGCCCTTCCTAACACAAACCACATTTACAGTGTGGATTGGGCGCTTTTTGTCATAACACCAATATGACCACTTTACAGTGTGGATTGGGCGCATTTTGTCATAACACCAACATGACCACTTTACAGTGTGGACTGGGCGCTTTTTGTCGTGTCACCAACATGACCACTTTATAGTATAGACTGGGTGCTTTTTATTGTCACCAACACGACCACTTTATAGTATAGACTGGGTGCTTTTTATTGTCACCAACACGACCACTTAATTTGATAATAAATTTGATAAAAATGAGGTCTTTAGTTTAATTCTTGTCTGTTTTGATCATCTCTTGGATTACTTTCAAGTATTTGGGTTCTTATTCTGTGCCAAAAGATTGTTCATAGTTGACCAAGCTTACCCAACATCAATATCATCACCATCGTTTAACTTCCATCTTCCACGCTTGCATGGGTTTGGACGGGAGTTCTCCCACTTGAGGCAAGATTGGTTGTCTTGCTCGTATAGGACTGTCTGGCGGGTTTTCTACGGCTGGATGCCCTTCCTAACACCAACCACGTTATACATAAATATTGATTTTTAAAGTATTTAATCTCCACATACACATTGAAGGTTTCAGAATTTTAATACATTCAGTTTTAAAGTATATTAACTTATAAATATATTAATTTACAGGCATATCTTGAAGACTTCTATAACTTTTGTAAAGAACTCGGTGGTGCCACAGCTGAAGTCATGTGTGAAGCTCTTGAAGTAAGTATCATCATCGTTTAACGTCCATCTTTCACGCTGGTATGGGTTGGACGGTTTTGTGCCACTTGAGGTGGGATTGGTTGGGAGACTGTGTCTCACTCGTACAGAATTGTCCCTGGCAAGTTTTCTACGGCTGGATGCCCTTCCTAACACCAACCACATTTACAGTGTGAACTGGGAGCCTTTTTGTTGTGTTTCCTACACAACCACTTTACAGAGAACGGAAATGGGAGAATGTAGTAGGGTGTGTGGGTTGGGGTGTATATTGGGTTAAGAGGTGCCTACTGACTGTTGGTTTAAGTTTGTATGCAAGGGAAAGTGGGTCTTCTGTACAACTGCATAGCGCCAAAGATCTCGATCCAGTGACATTGTCTTAGAGAGGTGTAAGTATATATTTAAATGAAACATCAAATATACCTTGAATAGTGGAGGTGTGTGGCCTAGTGGTAAGTGTGTTGGATTTATGATCATAATGTTGTGGGTTTGATTCCTGGATTGGGTTGTGTGTTGTGTTCTTGAGCTAGACACTTCATTTCACATTGCTCCAGTATACTCAGCTGAAAATGAGTACCAGCAATAGCTGGGGGTTTAACTTTGCAATAGACTGGCATCCTGCCCAGGGGGGAAAGTCTTGTACTCTCAGTTGCTTCACGCCATGGAAACTAGGATAAGCACCGGCCAGATGTGCCTCAGGGCTCGAGACAGACTTTAGTACCTTGACTATATTATAATTCATGGTCCCAATCTGATTTCATAAATCTTCTAATTCATAGAATCATAGTATCCACAGCATTTCTAATGACAACTGCTTGTCCCCTATCTAAAAATCTCATGTCCTTTTCATTCACCAGGTATTTGGAAATATCGTTTTACTTTTGTATTTCCATGCGTGGCTCTATCAATATTCTCTTACATATCTCTGTTACAATAAAATTGAGTTAGCCTCGGATTTATGTTAGGTTTAAGGCTGGGATATATTAGGTTTAAGGCTGGGATATATTAGGTTTAAGGCTGGGATATATATTAGGTTTAAGGCTGGGATATATATTAGGTTTAAGGCTGGGATATATTAGGTTTAAGGCTGGGATATATTAAGTTTAAGGCTGGGATATATATTAGTTTAAGGCTGGGATATATTAGGTTTAAGGCTGGGATATATATTAGGTTTAAGGCTGGGATATATTAGGTTTAAGGCTGGGATATATATTAGGTTTAAGGCTGGGATATATATTAGGTTTAAGGCTGGGATATATATTAGGTTTAAGACTGGGATATATATTAGGTTTAAGGCTGGGATATATATTAGGTTTAAGGCTGGGATATATTAGGTTTAAGGCTGGGATATATATTAGGTTTAAGGCTGGGATATATATTAGGTTTAAGGCTGGGATATATATTAGGTTTAAGGCTGGGATATATATTAGGTTTAAGGTTGGGATATATATTAGGTTTAAGACTGGGATGTATATTAGGTTTAAGGCTGGGATATATATTAGGTTTAAGGCTGGGATATATATTAGGTTTAAGGTTGGGATATATTAGGTTTAAGGCTGGGACATATTAGGTTTAAGGCTGGGACATATTAGGTTTAAGGTTGGGATATATATTAGGTTTCAGGCTGGGATATATATTAGGTTTAAGGCTGGGATATATATTAGATTTAAGATGGATATATATTAGGTTTAAGACTGGGATATATATTAGATTTAAGACTGGGATATATATTAGGTTTAAGGCTGGGATATATATTAAATTTAAGGCTGGGATATATACTAGGTTTAAGACTGGGATATATATTAGAGTTAAGGCTGGGATATATTAGGTTTAAGGCTGGGATATATATTAAATTTAAGGCTGGGATATATATTAGGTTTAAGAATGGGATATATATTAGGTTTAAGGCTGGGATATATATTAGGTTTAAGGCTGGGATGTATATTAGGTTTAAGGCTGGGATATATATTAGGTTTAAGGCTGGGATATATATTAGGTTTAAGGCTGGGATATATATTAGGTTTAAGGCTGGGATATATATTAGGTTTAAGGCTGGGATGTATATTAGGTTTAAGGCTGGGATGTATATTAGATTTAAGACTGAGGTATATTAGGTTTAAGGCTGGGATATATATTAGGTTTAAGGCTGGGATATATATTAGGTTTAAGGCTGGGATGTATATTAGGTTTAAGGCTGGGATGTATATTAGATTGAAGACTGAGGTATATTAGGTTTAAGGCTGAGATGTATATTAGGTTTAAGGCTGGGATGTATATTAGGTTTAAGGCTGGGATGTATATTAGGTTTAAGGCTGGGATGTATATTAGGTTTAAGGCTGGGATGTATATTAGGTTTAAGGCTGGGATGTATATTAGATTTAAGACTGAGGTATATTAGGTTTAAGGCTGGGATGTATATTAGGTTTAAGGCTGAGATGTATATTAGATTTAAGACTGAGGTATATTAGATTTAAGGCTGGGATATATATTAGGTTTAAGGCTGGGATATATATTAGGTTTAAGGCTGGGATATATATTAGGTTTAAGGCTGGGATATATATTAGATTTAAGACGGATATATATTAGGTTTAAGACTGGGATATATATTAGATTTAAGACTGGGATATATATTAGGTTTAAGGCTGGGATATATATTAAATTTAAGGCTGGGATATATACTAGGTTTAAGACTGGGATATATATTAGAGTTAAGGCTGGGATATATTAGGTTTAAGGCTGGGATATATATTAGGTTTAAGGCTGGGATATATATTAGGTTTAAGAATGGGATATATACTAGGTTTAAGACTGGGATATATATTAAACTTAAGGCTGGGATATATATTAGATTTAAGACTGGGATATATATTAGGTTTAAGGCTGGGATATATATTAGGTTTAAGGCTGGGATGTATATTAGGTTTAAGGCTGGGATGTATATTAGATTTAAGACTGAGGTATATTAGGTTTAAGGCTGGGATATATATTAGGTTTAAGGCTGGGATATATATTAGGTTTAAGGCTGGGATGTATATTAGGTTTAAGGCTGGGATGTATATTAGATTTAAGACTGAGGTATATTAGGTTTAAGGCTCAGATGTATATTAGGTTTAAGGCTGGGATGTATATTAGGTTTAAGGCTGGGATGTATATTAGGTTTAAGGCTGGGATGTATATTAGGTTTAAGGTTGGGATGTATATTAGGTTTAAGGCTGAGATGTATATTAGGTTTAAGGCTGGGATGTATATTAGGTTTAAGGCTGGGATGTATATTAGATTTAAGGCTGGGATATATATTAGGTTTAAGGCTGGGATGTATATTAGATTTAAGACTGAGGTATATTAGGTTTAAGGCTGGGGTGTATATTAGATTTAAGACTGAGGTATATTAGGTTTAAGGCTGGGATATATTAAGTTTAAGGCTGGGATATATATTAGGTTTAAGACTGAGGTATATTAGGTTTAAGGCTGGGATATATTAGGTTTAAGGCTGGGGTGTATATTAGATTTAAGACTGAGGTATATTAGGTTTAAGGCTGGGATATATTAGGTTTAAGGCTGGGATATATATTAGGTTTAAGACTGAGGTATATTAGGTTTAAGGCTGGGATATATTAGGTTTAAGGCTGGGATGTATTAGGTTTAAGGCTGGGATGTATTAGGTTTAAGGCTGGGATATATTAGGTTTAAGGCTGGGATATATTAGGTTTAAGGCTGGGATATATTAGGTTTAAGGCTGGGATATATATTAGGTTTAAGACTGGGATGTATATTAGATTTAAGACTGGGATGTATTAGGTTTAAGACTGGGATGTATATTAGGTTTAAGGCTGGGATATATTAGGTTTAAGACTGGGATGTATATTAGGTTTAAGGCTGGGATGTATAATAATTTGAGGAAAAGTAAGACATTTTAATTTTAAAACATTTCACACACAAAACAAAATCATAATAATATTATTCAATGAATAATTAACTATCCACAGTAACCAAGGTAGATGATACAACTGTAAAATAAACTCAAAATTGGAAGAAGAAAAAAAAAACGGGTTATAAAATCAACAAAAATGAACCAAATATTAACTTTGTGACAACATTTTAAATGATATTTATTTTATATTTTTCAGTTTGAAGCTGACAGAAGAGCCTTTGTTATTACCATTAATTCCTTTGGCACAGAACTAACCAAAGAAGACCGCGCTAAGTTGTACCCACGTTTGGGTAAACTCTACCCCGATGGCCTTAACATGTTGGGCAGAGCTGACGACTATGAACAAGTTCGGGCTGTTGCAGAATATTATGCAGTAAGTATTTTTTGGATTTATTTTGTACTAGAATATATTTCAACATGCTGACGCGTATGTGTATATGTGTGTATGTGTCCATGTGTGTATGTGTATATGCATACATTTATGTGTATGAGTGTATCCATGTGTGTATGTGTATATGCATACGTTTGTGTGTATGTGTATATGCATACGTTTGTGTGTATGTGTATATGTGTGTCCATGTGTGTATCTGTATATGCATACATTTGTGTGTATGTGTATATGTGTGTCCATGTGTGTATGTACATATGCATACGTTTGTGTATGAGTGTATCCATGTGTGTATGTGTATATGCATACGTTTGTGTATATGTGTGTCCATGTGTGTATGTGTATATGCATACATTTGTGTGTATGTGTATATGTGTGTCCATGTGTGTATGTGTGTCCATGTGTATATGTGTGTCCATGTGTGTATGTGTATATGTGTGTCCATGTGTGTATGTGTATATGTGTGTCCATGTGTGTATGTGTGTCCATGTGTGTATGTGTATATGTGTGTATGTGTATATGCATACGTTTGTGTATGAGTGTACCATGCTTCCTGAGATTCGCCAACACTACACCTAATATTCCCCCTCCACACACGCACACATGTATATCATGACTCATGCACTGTTCACTTCCCTGACATTTGTACATTATTCTATGTACTATACATGCACCTTTGATGAGTTGTAGTGCACCTGAGCACTGTACACAATAATTTCATTATTATTATTATAAATATAAACCTGCAAACACGGGCACACTTACACAAATACACATTCACTGACATACATTCACACGTACACACACACATTCACACGTACACACAAACACACACACTCATACATTTACTCAAATACTCATACACTCACACAGCATAGCAAATGGAACACCAGCTGCTGTTTTTCTATAGTTTCTTTCACCACTCCTTTCCTTCCTTTTACACACACCCACAAAATAATGCATGCAAGATTTCACAGCTCTAGCATCACTCCTTTGTAGTCAGGCTATGAACTTTTCAGTCCACCCTCATATATAGACATGAAAAATTAATCATATTCTGCTACAAATGTTTACAAGTCTGTATTTTCAATATTTCTATTATTTTTACAGGTGTACAAAGAATTATTTGAAGGTGTTGGAGTAAATGCTGGTGAAAAAACTCTAGAAGATCGCTTTTTTGAATATGAGGTAAATTACTTTTGAGCAAGGGTCTTCTTTGATTTAATGTCTTTTTAGATGTGTTTTTATCTTTTATTTAGTTTCTTCAGAATTTAATTAGATTAACAGCAATGTCTCAGACTGGGGACAAAGAAGGGAAGGTGAAAATTATATACAGTTACACATAAAGTTTAGTATGCTAGAGAGTTGTGGTTATAACCCTTTAGCATTCGCATTACTCTATATTTACTATTGTATTTTTACAGAAAAGGATTTATCTCACATAATATTGAATCTACGAGATTTTGATATCATTTATTTTGAGAATAATACCTTAACATTAGTATGAATGGCCAATTATGACCAGTTTGAACAGAAAAAGGTGAGAGATTTCTGGCCAGATATGGCCGGCTTAAGTGCTAAAGGGTTAAACAAAGGTTTAATACATCATCTATCAGTGATATTTCAACAATGGGTAGGTATGTAGATGTATAATTTAGTATGCACCACTCTCCCTTCCACACACCTCCCACGTCCTAACACCTTACCTTTTCCAATTCCCAGGCTACATACATGCACCTTTCCCACCCCAGTCCCCAGTCCACATTGTATAGTGGTCATTTTTGGTGTCATGATAAAAAGCACCCATTCCACCCTGTAAATGTGGCTGGTATTAGGAAGAGCATTCAGCCGTAGATCCCAAGCCAGAAACAGTTCTGTATGAGCAAGGTACAGTCATCTGATGATGTGATTGATCTCACAACAGGACAACTCGTCTAACCCATGCTAGTGTGGAAAAATGGACATTAACCCTTTAACATTTAAACTGGCTGTATCCGGCCAGCATTCTCTCACCTCTTTCTGTTAAAACCGGCTGTAATCAGCTGCTCATATTGATGTTAAGGTATTCTAAAAAAAAATATCAAAATCTCATAGATTCAATATTATGTGAGATAAAGCCTTTACCACAAAATACAGTAGCATATATAGAGTAATGTAAATGCTAAAGGGTTAAACGGTGATGATGATGATGTATAATGTTTGAATGTTGTTGATGTTGAATGATATCAGGCTTTCAGTAATGTATATTTCTACTTAACAGGATATACATACTGGATAGGAAATATTAAAGTTGCATGTTGTGGTTAGTCATGGTTACTGGGGAAGAAAAGCAACATTGGTTTTATAGGAGTGTGGTAGAGATAATAGGAGCTGGTTATTAATATATAGACATAAGAAAAAGAGTTAACTGATCTTTGATTTACCATATATATATACATATATATATATATATATATATATATATATATATATATATATATATACACAATGATATTAAATAAATGGAAACTATATTTATAAAACCATATTTATTTTATTATATATATTTCAAGGGTAACCAAGACAACATTGGTACGCTTTCATCAGATAAAATACAAAGTTTGTTTTATAAATAGAGACATACCCATGAAAATCATACCTTATCGGTTAAGGTATGATTTTCATGGGTATGTCTCTATTTATAAAACAAACTTTGTATTTTATCTGATGAAAGCGTACCAATGTTGTCTTGGTTACCCTTGAAATATATATAATAAAATAAATATGGTTTTATAAATATAGTTTCCATTTATTTAATATCATTGAATATTTACTCCAGTAACTTGTTGAGTGTTCTAAATCAGTTATAAACATTTATGTTTGTCAGACTTCCAACAAATTAAATACTTCTACTTATATATATATATATATATATACTCGAATATGTGACCAAAAAGAATCGATGGTAAAATGGTGGAGGGAGGTGGGGTTGGTTTATATAAGCCATCTGATCAATGTGTTGATTAGTTGCCTTAGTTTATAAATGGGGTTTAGATTTTTGCCCATTTCTCAAACATAAAATAAGGGGTAGTCAGCTTATATTCAAGTATATATGGTAGGGGGGTTGTCGGCTTATATACACCATCTAAACTATGTGTTGTCCCTTAGCTTGTAAATGGGGTTTGGATTTTTGCCCATTTCTCAGACGTAAAATAGAGAAGAGAGAGGCGGCTTATATTCAAGTATATAGATTGTGTCTATCCAATTAATTTAAATGTTTTTTTTTCAATTGCCTCCTATAATTTCAGGTGAAACTGATGAGGAATGCCTTCATGCAACAATTTCAATATGGTGTCTTTTACTCGTTCCTGAAACTCAAAGAACAAGAGTGTCGCAATATCATCTGGATTGCTGAGTGTGTAGCACAGCGCCACCGAGCCAAGATTGACAGTTACATTCCCATCTTCTGAAACCCTTGTAATCCTGTTGAAATTTAGTTGAAGACCAACCAACTGCTAATGTGTGTGTGTGTATATATATAAATATATATATATATTTTAATGACATCATCTCGGAAGTTTTCTTTTCCTGTGCTTCCCTTGAATCAGAAGAAAATACGATAATGTATAATAATGATAATAAATTAAAAAGAAAAAATGAGAGAAGTGGGAAGAAGAACAAAAAAAAACAAAAACAAAAAAAAAACACAAGAACAAGTAAAATGAAAGGAATCAAACGATTAGAATAGTGAGATTTCAAATCATTCTAGACTTCTGTAGCCAAAACTAGAGCTATGCTGAAATTGTCTGCTGTTTTTAGATTATGTTCATTGTTATTGCTGATTTTTTTTTTTCGTTCTTTTTTGTTTGTTTGTTTTCTTACCTGTTTCTGTCACTGCTCATAGTTACAAATTAGCAAGTGACATGTCTTACTGTTATTGTTGCAAGTGCCATATGATGGTACTGAGTTATTGATAAAAAGCTGGCAATCCAAATATGATTTGCAGTGGCAGTTGCTTTATTTAAATTCTAAATGACTTTATGTATATATATATATATATTAAAAAAATGACCAAAAAAAAAACAAACATGCAAAAAGAAGAAAAAAATTCGATTTTAGTTTTCCAATGTGTCATTTACATAGATTTACCTTTTGGTGCATTAATTTAGAGGGTAAAATTAAAGAATAAACTAATTTAATAAGTTAGAAGATATTTGGAATGGAATGTATCTGATATAATCACATGTTAAATGGGTAATAACCATTTCTCTTAACTAAAATGTTATCTCCTAACATTTAAGCTGTCTAAAAAATATTTTCTTCATTAGAGAAATTCTGATGTCTACAGGGGTTAGCTCCCTTGATAATAATATAAATCAGATATTTTATTTTGCCTAGTTAGTTAATCATAAAATCTATTGACAAAGTACAATTTGTATTTGCTGAATATAATTTCAGTTGCATAAAAGTATTATCTATTTTGGTGCCTTTTAATTTGGCTTTCTTATTCTGGTCATTCTAATCCAAACTTAAACATTCCTTTTATCATTAAAAAAAAATTGCCTGTAAATTATATTTCATTATTCAGATGTGTCTACTAATTTTATTTTAATATCATCTCTAATTTTAAAACGAAATAATAAAAGTTGATATGTCACAATAGAACTCTAGCGTTAAGATTATTGCCAAAGTTATTCTAATTTTATTGATAGCTACAGAAATATATATATATAATACTGTAAACATGACTAATTCTTTCAGCAAGAATTTTGTACAATTGCAGAGTTAACCATTCAACTGCAATTATTTCAGCACAGTGCATGTTATTGGTGTGAAAAAAAAAATAACAAAAGTTATGTATCTGAAATGTGATTGGTTTTTACCAATACATTACTGGTCTTGGCATATATAATTGTATTTTGTTGATCTGTGATTATTTTATCATCCTGTTATGATAGTCTTGTTGATATTTAGATAGAGTTGAAGAGGATTCTTTTTATCATTTCCTCATCATTATCTAAAACCAAAAAAATCAGCATTCCTGGATAAGTAACCTAAATCTCTAATACATTCATCAAATAAATTTAATCATGACATGCTTTGAGGACAATGTTGGTCTGGTAACTTTTTTTTTTTTTTTTTTTTTTGCACTGAATGAAAGTTTAAGGTATATTCTTATAACTGTGAAGAAATATCTGAAGAAATATTGACTTTGAGGCAAATCCAAATGACATTGTATTTGTTTTGAATTTGTAACTGTTTTGCATGACACCAAGTATTTGTGGGTGTGTTAGAAATTGGGTCTTAAAACTATTGGATTGGTTGTTCTAATTGCATACTTTTAAAACCACATTCAAATGCTGTTGACTAAGATTGTTCTGGAAACATGTCTACCAAACATCTGATAAAAGATGCTTCACTGAAGAAATAAATAATGCTGACTTAACAGTGAATAATTTAATTGGTTCTGTAAGAAAGTTCGTTTGTCACCATTTTATGCTCAATTGAAATACTTAAAACTTTCTTCTGAGTATCATATATATATATATATATATATATATATATAAGGTGAATATATGTATATATATATACACACACATGTATGTGAATACATATATGTATACATTTTATTCTGGGTGTGTGTGTGTATTTGTTAAATTAAATGATTAAAGTTATCTTTCTGTTTGTCAGAAAGTTGTTATAAAATTCAAAGTCATTTATTTTATTTTAAAAATTCCTTTTGTCTTCATATTAGGGAAAGAAGTACAGAAAAATCAGTGTGATGTAGACTTGTTTGAACTAGGGAGTTGTTTTTTGTAAAATAAAATATTGAAACTTAAACCTAAAAAACTCATTATTTGAATTATGCTTTTATTAAATTATTTTTCAAAATTACCAATAATGGTTTTTAATTTAGGCATTGGCAGTATCGGTAGAGCGTTGGACAACATGCTTTGCAGCATAGAGTTACGGCCTTGTACGTTCAGAGTTGAAATCTTGCTGAGGTTTGCTTTGCCTTTTATCCTTACCAGGTCGATAAAATAAAGTACCAGTAAGGCACTGGAATCGATTTAAAATTACTAATAATAATAATAATAATAATAATAAAAAAATAAATGAAGCTTTTATATCTATAACTCTGAAGTGAAATAACTCTATGGTATAAATATGTGTGTGTGTGTGTATCCCGGGTTTAATTGGAGGTAACCACAGTAAGGTACTCAATACATAGCAGAGTATAAATATTTAATATAGAAATGGCTTCTACAGGACTAGAACTATTTCATTCGAAGGAAATCATCACGAAAGCCCTGACGATTTCCTTCGAATGAAACAGTTCTAGTCCTGTAGAAGCCATTTCTCTCTCTCTATCATCGTCATTTAATGTCCATCTCCCACGCTAGTATGCGTTAGACAGGATTGTCTCATTTGAGGCAAGATTGGTCAGGTGACCGTGTCTTGTTCATATAGAACAGTATCTGGCAGGTTTTCTATGGCTGGATGCCCTTCCTAACACCAACCATATTTACAGTGTGGACTGGGAGCCTTTTTACTGTGTCTCCTACATGATCACTTTACAGTATGGACTGGGAGACTTTTTACTGTCTCCTACATGATCACTTTACAGTATGGACTGGGAGCCTTTTTACTGTGTCTCCTACATGCTCACTTTACAGTATGGACTGGGAGACTTTTTACTGTGTTTCCTACATGATCACTTCACAGTATGGACTGGGAGCCTTTTTACTGTGTCTCCTACATGCTCACTTTACAGTATGGACTGGGAGACTTTTTACTGTGTTTCCTACATGATCACTTTACAGTATGGACTGGGAGACTTTTTACTGTGTTTCCTACATGATCACTTTACAGTATGGACTGGGAGACTTTTTACTGTGTTTCCTACATGATCACTTTACAGTATGGACTGGGAGCCTTTTTACTGTCTCCTACATGCTCACTTCACAGTATGGACTGGGAGCCTTTTTACTGTGTCTCCTACATGATCACTTTACAGTATGGATTGGGAGCCTTTTTACTGTGTCTCCTACATGATCACTTTACAGTATGGACTGGGAGCCTTTTTACTGTGTCTGCTACATGCTCACTTTACAGTATGGACTGGGAGACTTTTTACTGTGTCTCCTACATGCTCACTTTACAGTATGGACTGGGAGACTTTACTGTGTCTCCTACATGCTCACTTTACAGTATGGACTGGGAGACTTTTTACTGTGTCTCCTACATGATCACTTTACAGTATGGACTATATATATCATTCATATCTCTACAACTCTGTAATGAAATAACTCTTATGACGATGCCTTGGATATTATATCTGTATATTCTATTGTGACTTTAAATTTAGTAGACGTAAAGGTAAAAGTAAAGACCCTCTTCAGTCTCAAATGACCATGAGATTTGCACCTAGAAACTTTCCCTCTGAGGCACAAGTCTGGGCAAAGTTGTTTGTGGAAAACCAGTAGTCACCCATGTATACCAGTCTCCCTTCTCCATGCCATCGATGATGTCCAAGGGAAAGGCAATGGCTGATACAGCTTGACAACAGTAACATCGCAACTCATTTCTACAGCTGAGTGAACTGGAGCAATGTGAAATAAAGGTCTTGCTCAAGGACACAACGCATCACCCGGTCCAAGAATTGAACTCACAACCTTACGGTTGCAAGCCCAATGCTCTAACCACTAAGCCATGCCTTCACAAAGTAAATACATACCTTATTAATACACTGAACTAACTTCTTCTTGCTCTTACTTAACGAGGCCAGGGTCATCCTAAGCCAACAATCCCAAGGCCTAGTCCTGCGTAGAGGCAACCAGGTCTACCATCGCTCCCCATCCCTGGCGGTCCGATGCCAGCTCCTCTGCATCCTCCAAGGTGATGTCGAGCATTGAACTAACTTCTATTCCTAATTTATTAGGATGTGGACTGTGATTTATTTACATTAATGGAGTGAAGACACGAGCTTGATTCTTTTAGTAATAAATTTCAAAACGCCAAGTACCATTAGGAAAAAGTTGTAATACAAAACGGTAAGAGAGATGTAGTGTCTGAATACCTTTGAAGTTATTTATATTCAATTGTTTAAATATATCTAATGGGTTAAAGCACCTGGTCCGAATGGGAAATACAAGGCTCAATTCCTCATAGTGGCCAATGGCAACTTCTTTTTCCATCTTTAAGGGTAATCACTTTATTTTATAACATCTTCGTGCATGAGCACACCACTCTTTATATTAACTTTATCCCCTCAGCACTTTGTAAAAGTCCAAGAGATCGGCTACATATATACAATATTTAAAATTATTATTTTAACTTTATCCCCTCAGCGCTTTGTAAAAGACCAAGAGATCGGCTACATATACACAATATTTAAAATCATTATTTTAATTCAAGATGTCTGTTGGTGTGGAATAGAGGAAGTTGTAGTAATAACGCTGTCGCGATACTATAGGAGTTATGTCCCTTGCTTTAAAACTCTATGGAGCGTTGACTGTTTATTAAAAGAATGGGAAATATTCGTTAGCCGAACTAGAAAGAAATGTTAAATACAAGTAATACGTTTATACAATTTTTGATACACTATACCTTAAATAAGAAGTTTAATCCTAACTTCAGCACATGTTAGCATGGTAAAATGGACGTTAAATGATGATTATATATATATATATATATATATATATGAGAGACGTAAGATAAGAAAATTATAAAATTATAAAAAGATTATAAAATTGACTTACTTACTAAAATATCACTTTCAACTAATTAGTTTCTGGAATGGAGTAAATATATTTTCCGAAGAACATATAGAAAAGCATTCCGTCGTCAGGAAAGTCTCTTTTCATGTAAGTTTCCAGGCATAGCGAGGACTCTGGAAACTTATTAAAAAAATAATTCAGTGGATAGGAAATAGCGAAGCGTGGACTGAAATCCTTCATCGATTAACGTCCATCTTTCACGCTAGCATGGGTTAGACGCGTTTGTTCCATTTAGAGGCAAGTTGGGTCAGGTGACCATATCTCGCTCATATAGGAGTATTGCTAGCAGGTTTTCTACGGCTGGATGCCCTTCTTAACACTGACCATATTGACACTGTGTGCTGGGTGCTTTTTGCTGTCTTTTATACGTCATATAGGCATACGTTAAGACAGGCGTTGCGGAAAGTGAAAGTAAATTTTTTGACAACAATGTGAATTTTTTTTTTTTTTTTTTTCACAATGAAAGTTACGATACACACGCAATTGTATGGATTTCTTAATATATATATATGTGTGGGTGTGTATATGTGTGTATATATGTGTGTACACTGTGAATTTGTTTGTTTATTTACAACAGGTCTCTATAGTGATATGGTGTTAATTAGTATTGCGTGTGTGATTATTTTTTCTTTAGATAGACGTTAAACGATGATGATGACACAAACACATATATATATATACAAACGCACATATATATATACATACAGACACACATATATATACACACCCACACATATATATATATTAAGAAATCCATACAATTGCGTGTGTATCGTAACTTTTATTGTAAAAAAAAACAAAACAAATTCACATTGTTGTCAAAAAATTTACTTTCACTTTCCGCAACGCCCATCTTAACGTATGCCCGTCATATATATATATATATATATATATAGTTACCAGCAATAATATTTTTATGTTTACTTTTTTTTCATGCTGGTATGGGTTAGAAGGGCTTGCTTATCTTAATCACATCTATAAGGCCTGGAGTCAAGGTGACTATCCCAGTGATAACATACTTATACAATAAATAAGAGATGTATGTTTTAATTTACATCAATGTGCTTAATTATCTATTTCAAATGTAAGTGGGATGAAATGAGTATAAGGAGGATAGCCCCTGCCTGCCAATATACTCCAGCTTTCCCTACTAATATGTCCACCTCTCTGAACCCTAAACCCAAAAGAGCAGAAAGGTGGACCAGTATTCAGGTATCCACATGCCAATATACTCCTGATTTCTATGGTTTCCCTCCTTCATCCAAACCAATGTTAGTGTGAAAAGCTAGGACAACTCTTCCCTTGTCAGATTCACCTTTCTGATCAACCAATTCCCTCCCTTCACACTCATTTTTCCCATCCAACCCAGAAACCCAGGAACACCCTACAATATGTCAGACACCCCTATATATTAGTGCTTTCTCTCCCATGGGGAATTGTCTAAGTCCCTATTCCCCCTCCCATTAGTACCATATCCCCTGCACTCCCAACTCCCATTAATATATCCCTACCACACTTAGGACACTGAACACCCTAGTGGTGTAATTAGGCCATGTTGGTTGAGAAGATATTTTTTCATGCTCAGAGTTGCATGGAACAAACTACCTGCATCAGTTGTTAGCTGCCAAGACACTGCATCCTTTAAAACCTCCATGTTTCCTGAAATTCGCCAATGCTATACCTGATATCCCCACTCCATACACACCCACATGTGTATATCATGACTCATACACTTTCCTGACATTTGTACATTATTCTATGGACTGTACACCCACCTTTGACGAGGTGTAGTGCACCTGAGCACTGTACACAAAAATTTCGTTATTATTATTTAAGACCGGTTAGTTTTGCTGGGGACAGGACAAATTCTGTTGAGCTGATGCCATGAACAATACACCCAGTACACTCTGTAAAGTACTTGGCATTAGAAAGCACATCCACATGTAGAAAGCATGGTAAAAAAAGAATGTACAAGTGAAATGTGGTCCCCTAATAACTGCGAATAAGGTCTGACTTAGTATGCCACAACACATTCACCTGATGCCCACATGGAAAAGCCAACCTAAAATGATGATGATCACACACATATATGTATGTATATATATGCACACACACATATATATGTGCACACACACACATATATATATATATCATCATCACTTTAGGTCCATTTTGCATGCCTGCATGGGTTAGACGGGTTGTCTCATCTGAGGCAAGTTGGGTCAGGTGACCGTGTCTTGCTCATATAGGACTGATTCTGGCTTGGTTTCTATGGCTAGATGCCCTTCCTAACGCCACCCAAATTTACAGTGTGTGCTGGGTGCTTTTTGTTGTGATGCCTACATAACTACTTTACAGTGTGGGCTGGGTGTTTTTTGTTGTGATGCCTACATAACTACTTTACAGTGTGAGCTGGGTGTTTTTTGATGTGATGCCTACATGACTTTACAGTGTGGGCTGGGTGTTTTTTGATGTGATGCCTACATGACCACTTTACAGTGTGGGCTGGGTGTTTTTTGATGTGATGCCTACATGACTTCTTTACAGTGTGGGCTGGGTGTTTTTTGATGTGATGCCTACATGACTTCTTTACAGTGTGGGCTGGATGTTTTTTGTCGTGTCTCCTACACGACCACTTTACAGTGTGGGCTGGTTGTTTTTTGTTGTCACTCCTATACGACCACTTTATAGAGGTGGGCTGGGTATTTTTTGTTGTGATTCCTACACAACTTTACAGTGTGGGCTGGATATGTTTTACATACATACATACCATATTTCTCGGCGTTGAAGACGCTACTTCTTTACTAAAATAAGTCTCAAAAATCTACCATGCGTCCTGGAGGCCGAATGTTGTTTATTTTTTTTCAAATTTTTGGTTGTTAAAATTAGGGTGTGTCTTTGAGGATGAAGCATCTTCGGCACCAGGAAATACGGTAGATATATTTCTGCCAGTATGACTTTTCATATAGGTTACTGGGAATAAAAATGCTTTCCTCATCAATTTTTTTTTATCTTATTCTTCTATAATGATTACAGTGGGGGATATTTATTAATAAGTTCTGTTATTTTGCTCTTTATACACTTAAATTATAATACATCACAGATTAAAGCTTTACACATACACATTATCATACACACACACACACACTTACACATACACATTATCACATACTTACACATACACATTATCACACACACACACACACGCTTACACATACACACAGATTTAATAAGTTTATCAAGGTAATCTAAAGTCGTGTATGAGTATATATGTATGTGTGTGTGAGTATATATGTATGTGTGTGTGTGTGTGAGTATATATGTATGTGTGTGTGTGTGTGAGTATATATGTGGGCGTGTGTGAGTATATATGTATGTGTGTGTGAGTATATATGTATGTGTGTGTATGTGAGTTGTTAAATAATGGTGATATGTGTGAGTATATATATATATGTATGTGTGTGTGTGTGCGTGCATAGTTATATATGTGTGTGTGATTTGTTAAATAATGTCATGTGTGAGAGTATATATATATATGTGTGTGTATATGTGCGTACTTTGTTATATAATGGCTGTGTATGAGTGTATATATGTATGTGTGTGCGTGTGTAGTTATATGTGTATGTGTGTGAGTATCTGTATATATATATATGTGTGTGTGTGTGTGTGTGTGCTTTGTTAAATAAGGCCCATGTGTGTGAATATATGTGTATGTGTGTGTGTGTTTTGTTATATAATGGCTGTGTGTGAGTATATATATATGTGTGTGTGTGTGTGTGTGCGTGCTTTGTTATATAATGGCTAAGTGTGTGAATATATATATATATGTGTGTATGTGTGTGCTTTGTTATATAATAGCCATGTGTGTGAATATATATATATGTGTATGTGTGTGTGTGCTTTGTTATATAATGGCTATGTGTGTGAATATATATATATGTGTATGTGTGTGTGTGCTTTGTTATATAATGGCTATGTGTGTGAATATATATATATGTGTGTATGTGTGTGTGTGCTTTGTTATATAATGGCTATGTGTGTGAATATATATATATGTGTGTATGTGTGTGTGTGCTTTGTTATATAATGGCTGTGTGTGAATATATATATATGTGTGTATGTGTGTGTGTGCTTTGTTATATAATGGCTATGTGTGTGAATATATATATATGTGTGTGTGTGCTTTGTTATATAATGGCTGTGTGTGTGAATATATATATATGTGTGTGTGTGCTTTGTTATATAATGGCTGTGTGTGAATATATATATATGTGTGTATGTGTGTGTGTGCTTTGTTATATAATGGCTGTGTGTGAATATATATATATGTGTGTATGTGTGTGTGTGCTTTGTTATATAATGGCTATGTGTGTGAGGATATATGTGTGTTTTGTTAAATAATTGTTTCTACTTTTGGTACAAGGCCAGCAACTATCTCAGTGTATTACTGGTACTTTATTTTATCGACCCCCGTAAGGATGAAAGGCAAAGTTAACCTCGGCGGGATTTGAACTCAGACCATAAAGGGCCGTTACCACCAGAGTGGGATTTACGTATAAGCTAAACAAGCTATAGCTTAGGGCCCCCACTTTCTTGGGGCCCCGAAAAAATTGAAAAAAACGGTGTGTACATTTCCAAAATATAAGATAGAAAAGAACTAAAATGATGCAATAGTTTTAAACAGTTTTCTGCTTTAATATTGAACGTTTTGCAGTTTTTATAACATATAAAGGGCCCCATTATCTCAAATAGCTTAGGGCCTCATCAAATCTAAATCCGACCCTGGCCGTAACTCTTTGCTACAAAGCATGGCGTCTGACCCTCTACCGATACTGCCTGCCAATCCACTGCCCTTGTTAAATTATGCCCATGTGTATTAAATAATGCCCATGTGTGTATGTATGTGTATGTGTGTGCGTTGTTAACAAATGGCTAGATAAGTGAGGTTGTAGTGTTGACTCACTCTAACCTTGAGTAGACAACTTGAGATCAATAGACTTATTAAATAAATACAATTGTTTTTTTGTTATATTCTATGAAACATCTGTATTTGTCATATTCATCACCAGGATCTTGATCATTGCGGTCATTTTCAAACCTCAGAATACAAGGATCGGCTGCAAAGTTCATAAGCTGACCAAGATACTCTCATGGAAGGACCAAATGAGGTTTTTTTTTTTTTAAAATATTGTTTCTTTCCAGGGACTATGCAGTTAATATTTCGGAACAAGGATGACAGTAGGGAACCCAGTAGTCCCTGGAAAGAAACATTGTAGTTATTAATAAGATGAGTCGAAATTAATGCATGCAAGATTTCACAGCTCTAGCATCACTCCTTCATAGTCAGCCTATGAACTTTTCAACCCACCCTCGTACTATTCTACAACTGTGAATATAATAATAATAATAATGGCTTCATTTATTGGCCACAAGGGCCGACATATAGGGGACAGTGGGGGTTTTACACAAAAAAAAACGAGTAAAAAGTAGGAAAACAATAACAATAAACAAGAAAAATACAACAATGAAAATTCGCCAATGGGGGGGGGAGGGATAACCACACAGGGTTGATTCAGGTACCCCACCAAACCTGAACCACCCGACGCTTCGAGGGCAAACCTATCCTCCTCAAATTCCCCAGCCTACAAGTGCATGATCAGAGTAGGCCCACTTACACGGGCCATTCTTGCTACATTCACCCAAGTGTTTGATCAATTTTCTGAAATTAGTATTGCAGATGGTTCCTTCTTCACTTCTAAAGCTTTATTGGTATACGTAGAGGCTCTCATTGGCTCACTCTTTAATAAGTTATTGTCCTTAGGTGAACATTAATGCAGACAAATTTCGTTTTGAAATCTTGACCTTGACTTTAGGGTTCAAAACTATCGCAGTTATGAAAAGCTGTCGTTTCTATATAAAACGTAAGTGTAGCTTTCAGTAGAAAACCTCTTGACTTTCTGGGAAGAAACAGCTGCTACTTAAACATTCTTGACCATTAAAAAAATTTCCCTAAACAATGGTTATCCGGCTTTTTCTTTCACTAAAATACCACAGCCAATTACACACTTTAATCGCTTCTATCTTGACCCTCTGAACTAACACGCTACCTACATCACACACACACGTATGGAAAAGCGGATGTAAAATGTTGAAGATGATGATATATATAGGAAAAAGAAGTTGAAAATGAAGTGGAGTCTTTAAGAAAGTTTATTTACAATAACTTACAACTTTATCAGTTTCACAAGTTTCATTATTTTCAAAAGTTAAGAGAGATGGAGATATGTGGCTATTACTCTATAACGCGTAACAGCCGACAGGCTGAGGCACCGCCATATATCATTTTCAACATTTTCATCATTTCATTTTACGTCCGCTTTTTCCCTGCTTGCAAGGGTGGGACCGGAACTGATTCTGGCTTGATTTCTACAGCTGGATGCCCTTCCTAACACCAACCTCATTTACAGTGAGTGCTGGGTGCTTTTTTGCCGTGGCACCTCCACGACCACTTTACAGTGGAATGATAGGGGCCCAAGTCCCTATCACCTCATTTCTACAGCTGAGTAAACTGGAGCAATGTGAAATAAAGTGTCTTGGTCAAGGAAACAACACAACACATCACGCGGTCTGAGAATTGAACTCACAACCTTTCGATTGCAAGGCCAATGCTCTAACCACTAAGCCATGTGCCTCCATATATATATATATATATTGGTATACGTAGAGGCGCTCATATATATATATATCAAACGTCGTCTGACGGGGAGATCTCCCACTCACTTTGGGGTGGATGAGAGATGTCTTCTCTTGTGAAAATGGGTATAGCTTTCATTATGTAAAAACTCCCCCATTTTGCCTCATTTCTCCCCGTTTTGAGGCACTTTTTTCATGGTACCCCCCGTTTGGATTTTTAGAGGTTGGCAGGTTTGAAACAGTTTTAGTCCTGTAGAAGCCATTTCTATATTAAATATTTATACTCTGCTATGTATTGAGTACCTTACTGTGGTTACCCCCGATTAAAACCCGGGATACACACACACACACACACACATATATATATGCATCCACTGATGAGTTCTAAGGGCCCACTTGTGTGTATTTCTATGGATTATATACAAGTTTCTACATAACTTGGACTTTATTTATCCCGCCTTGTAGAAATCTTATAACAAAACGATTGTATGGAAAGAAAGAGAGATTTATTTAATTGTCTCATATAAAATAATACAACCAACTTTCCATGAAATACTATATAATTAGCACCCCAAACACTTAATTGGGATTATACTTAAGTATATCCTAATGTTTGTTGAGTGAGATGGAGTTGGTCAGAGTATCGCTTAAAGCTTTCCCTGTTAATGTATTAAATATATATATATATATCATCATCATCACCATCATCGTTTAACGTCCATTTTCCACGCTAGCATGGGTCTGGATGGGAATTGTCCCACTTGAGGCAAGATTGGTTGTCTTGCTCAGGACTGTCTGGTGGGTTTTCTACGGCTGGATGCTCTTCCTAACACCAACCACGTTTACAGTGTGGACTGGGAGGTTTTTACCATGTTACCTACACGGCCACATTACAGCGTGGACTGTGTGTTTTTTTTGTTGTGACACCTAAACGACCTCATTTATTTAGGACTGGATGTTGTGGTACCAACATAGCTTTACATCGAAAGGGGTGGTGTATATATATATATATATATATAACCGAAACTTAAGTCCACAAAATTTCAAATCTGAAATGCTCCGCTGACTCATGTTTTAACAACGCTAAAAGAATAATTAAGCATAATTAGAACAACACCCAGAATAAGAGAGAAGATCGGAGCACGAGACAAAGATAAGGACTATAATACACACTTAGATAACAAGTTATAAATAAGACTCACAGAGAAAGGACATTTTACAGACACACACATATGTACTCTCACGAAAGATAAGCATGCAGTAAGATACTTGAAGATACACACTATATATCGTTATATACTGCATATATACAACATATATATATGTATACACATACAGTAGGAACTACTTTTTTTAATCACCTAATGACGAAGACTTTTCGATAACAATATCGGAGAGAAGTTGCCTCCCATTCTGTAGGTGCAAGCCCTGTCATCTGGGGTAATATATTCTCCACCCTGTCGGCCGGGACCCAAATCAAATGTGGAGGGAGGGTAAGTTAGTTGGAGGTGGAGGATATTCGTTCGGACGTCACTTTCCCTCTATTTATTTAAGGATCTCTTTTAACTGATCACATATCTATATTATTCTAATTGAATAATCGGCTGATAACATTAACTAAATAAAGTTTGATAACATTATGGCAGTATCGGTAGAGGGTCTGACGCCATGCTTTGCAACATAGAGTTATGGCCCTTTACGTTCTGAGTTCAAATCCGCCGAGGTTAACTTTGCCTTTCATCCTTACGGGGTTGATAAAATAAAGTACCAGTAATGCACTGGGTAATTGCTGGCCTTGTGCCAAAAGTAGAAACAATTATATGAAACGGCTTCCACTATATATCATCATCATCATCATCATCATTTTACGTCCGCTTTTCCCTGCTTGCAAGGGTTGGACGGGAATTGATATATATATATATATTGTTATGCTTTGGGAGGGTTAATGTTGCCAATAAGAAACACACGCACCAGTTGCTTTCACTCCAATTTATTATAAATTAAATTTATAAATTTCCGGTTGGTTGGTTGGTTCCATAACCGGACGGTTGTTCATATATTGTCAAAGTTCTTTCGTCACACACTCTGTGACCTCTTCAGTGACTGGGGATTCTTTTCTTTGTTTTTGTGTCTCTCCTTTGTTCTGTCCTATGCCATCTTGTTTTCAAAAACAAGATGGCGTAGGACAGAACAAAGGAGAGGCAAAGCATAACAATATCGGTTTCAACACACGTTTTCAGATAAAGAATCTTGCTAAACAAATTCAGAAACGAAATATATATATATATATATATATATATATATATATATATATATATATATATATATATATATATATATATATATATATATATATATATATATATATATATATATATATAAAACAAAGGAATTGTGGTAAGGAATCAGATGGACCATAACGCACCAGAGTACTCAATACTTAGGGTAGTAGAGTGGGAAATAGGAAAAAGTATGACCCCGACGGCAGAGCTCAAGCCGTTTCGACGGCTATTTTTGGACTAATTTAGTCCAGAAATAGCCGTCGAAACGGCTTGAGTTCTGCCGTCGGGGTCATACTTTTTCCTATATATATATATATATATATACGATATTAAATAAATGGAAACTATATTTATAAAACCATATTTATTTCATTATATATATTTCAGGGATATCATATTAACAATATGCTATGCCTTCCTCAGACAAAATACAATATAGACAGTTTTATAGATAAATAGATTTGACATACCGTACTGCCAAATCAACTTTTCAAATACAAGTCGATGTTGAACGGTATGTCAAATCTATTTATCTATAAAACTGTCTATATTGTATTTTGTCTGAGGAAGGCATAGCATATTGTTAATATGATAACCCTGAAATATATATAATGAAATAAATATGGTTTTATAAATATAGTTTCCATTTATTTAATATCGTAAATATACTCCAAATACTTGTTGAGTGCTTTTATATCAGTTATAAATATTTACTAGTTGTAACCCAACAATTTAAATATAACTTTCCATATATATATATATATTTTGCCTACCACAATGTTCGATTTGTCAAGCTATATAAACATTTATTTATCAGAAAGGGTGTGGTAAAATACCAGGTGGACCATAAACCCACCATAGTACTCGATACTTGGGGTAGCGGAGTGAGTAATATGAAAAGATTCAGGACACCGACGGCTGAGCTCCGGTCGTTTCGACAGCTAGATCCGAACGTTCGAATTTAGCTGTCGAAACGGCCGGAGCTCAGCCGTCGGGGTCCTGAATCTTTTCAGGGTCGGACGCCATGCTTTGACGCATAGGGTTGCGGCCCCTGCCATTCTGAGTTCAAATCCCACCGAGGTTAACTTTGCCTTTCATCCTTACGGGGTACATAAGATAAAATACCAGTAATACACTGGGTAATTGCTGGCCTTGTGCCAAAAGTAGAAACAATTATATATATATATATATTGTTTGAAGAATAAAGTGACAGTGACTTAAAAGTTCCGGCTGTTTCACAAACACACACGCAACACTAATTTTCATTATATATCTGGCTGAGTGGTAAGAGAATTGGATTAACAATCGTGAGGCTGTAAGTTCGATTCCTGGATCGGATTATGCGTTATGTCCTTGAGCAAGACACTTTATTTCACGTTGCCCCTTCTACCTGGAGTTGCGACCGATAGATAGTATTAGCAATTGGAAAGGCCAACGGAAACATTGATTCCTCGGTCCGATTTGACGAAAGTCGATCGACTATATATATATATATATATATATTATTCAAAATATTAATAAATGAAGACGTTCACAATCAAAATATGTTTTATTATATATATTTCGGAGGTACTGTGCTGTTTTTTCAGTACGTCCTCATCAGATAAAATACATGAATTGATGTATGACATACCTCAACTGTCTTGATAGTTCAATTGCAGTATTGGCAGCAGAGTGCTTTTAATCTATTGTAAAACTATATTCATTGAGTAATCAATGAATCATATTAATCTTTGGTTACCTACCCCCCACTCTCCTGAGCGTGAATTTAATAAACATTTATTGTACTGCCTCTCTGTTCTGTCCCTGTTCAAATTTTTCATTATATATATATATATATATATATAAGTATTGAAGTTTCCGTTGAAAATTGAAAAAGTCATAGGAGTGAAGAGTTACATTATATATATATATATATATATATATATATATATATATATATATATATATATATAGCAAAGATAGATACATTTTATTCACAATTGTATAAATAATATTACAAATAAGAAAATGAAAAGTAAAAGAAAGGAAAAAAAAAACACCAGCAGGTAACACACGCACACGCATATATGTATTAATGGTCTGAAGAAAAGTTAAATGTCAGATTTTTTAGAGGAGAAAAAGTTGGAAAGGCAGACATAAACACAGAGCAAATATAATCAAATATATAGATGGAAAAATTAGCTTTTAAATCACTTTAAATTCTGTGAATATATAATAACTACATCATCTAATATTTCCATTCTTTTAAAATGCTAGGATGTAACCTGAGGATTATTTGGCTGCTATTTTTTGTGGTTTGAGATGTCCATGCAGTGGTTTCCGTCTTCGCTCTTGGCTGGAAAATGATTAATTTTTATTTTAAACATTAAAGCTACTTATTCCTTACACGTTTCAAGATAGTTATATACACACGCGCGCACACACATATATATATATACACACACACACATATACATACATCCGTATATAGTTATTGATTGAGAGAAATATCTATTTTCATAACACGCACAGGTAGGCAGAGAGAGACACCAACCAGCATGGTTATGTTTTATCATGTGACTAAGACACTGCTTAGACGACCATCACAACTATATTTTACATCGTTAATTGATGTAGGCTCGTCTTTCATCTCTAAACTAACTTTTCTTTAACTCTCTCTAAAATCCGATGTTAAATAAAAGAAGTACAGGAAAAGACGAGCAATAAGCAAGTATATTGTATTGACTTGATTTTCTAGAAAGATGAATGCTTTCTATTTTATAATGCAAACTTTAACAAGTTTTGGTTCTGGATTACCACTCTCACCAACATTTTCACAGATCACTGGGCCGTGACCAACCATGCTTATACTTGAAGCAACAACCTCCAAACTGTAAACAGCCAGCAACTAGTACCATTACAATCATAACTACACCATAATTAGTTGGTTAGTAGCTAACACCGTCCATAGATTGCATCCGAGATATGAAAAGAAAAGTCGAATCACCATAACGATTTGGAAAGTTGGTGCATACATAGTGCCGTCCGAATGAAAGTTTGAAAACACTTAAACAAAGAAACACCACTAGGCGTCCTCCTTGACACCAGGACCGCCTGTACAATCAATCTGGTATTTATAGAGCTAGTAGTAGTACATACTATTACTGATAGTTGATAAATGACTAAAGCTGTCCAGACTCCACGTCAAACAATCGTTATCAGGACAACCACAATCACCACTAATACTACCACCAAAGTACGATAGATTAGTCTGTATAGCGAGTCAGTGAAATATCGGGGCCCTGAAGCCACGATATTTAAGTAGGAGGAATATCTTGTCCTCTTTTCTCAAGCAAAAACAGTAAAAGAATCACGACGACGACCACCACAACAACCACAAAAATAAGATATATTAATTTGTATAGCGGGTCAGTGGAATATCGGGGCCCTGAAGCCACGATATTCAAGTAGGAGGACTATCTTGTCCTCTTTAGTCAAGCAAAAACAGTAAAAAAAAAATCACGACCACCACCACAGAAATAACATATACTAATTTGTATAGCGGGTCAGTGAAATATCGGGGCCCTGAAGCCACGATATTTAAGTAGGAGGACTATCTTGTCCTCTTGGATCGAACAAAAATTAAAAGGAAAATGAAGTCATTCGCTGACCAATTTACGTCGATTAAGAATCGCTACCGAGACTCGAACGTAATGTCGGTCCCTACTTACACCTCTGTCGGCGTTGGTGCTATGAGTGTGTATAAGTCAACGGTTTTACCAATTTGTTCTCAAGCAACAACAGCAGCTGCTGCTGCTGTTTGTTCTACAGAAACTTCAGACGACGACAGTCTGACAGACTTGCCAACTGGCGACTCTGTCGTCGCCATACTTCCTAATAAGAGCGACGACACTTTTGAAAATAATCCTGCTATTAACAGCAACTACAACAACGATACACTCGTTGTTGGTGGTCTGAGTAGTGACTGCCATAATAAAAGTTTTCCAGTCCCGACTGGACTTTCAGTGTCCACAATGGGTCAGTTACAAAGTTACAACAGAAACAATAGTTTCTTATACAACAATGACAATAACAATAACACCGACAACAATAGTACACCTGCTTCCAACGTAACTATCGAAAAGCGTGCTCAAGTCTATGGCCTACCATCTTCAACATTACCGAACCATCAACACATATCTGCTCATGGATTGAATTCAAGAGAATCTTCTGTGGATAACGATTATTCTTGCAAGTAAGTACATATAGTTGAAGTTTACATACATACATACATATATACATATATACATATATACATATGTACGATATATTAACAAATGGAAACTATATTTATAAAACCATATTTATTTCATTATACATATTTCAAGGACACCAAGTTAAATTATGGTGTGCTTTCATCAGATAAAATATAATATAGAGCAGTTTTATAAATAAATATTGAC
>OZ024758.1:23566740-23609240 GCA_964016885.1 Eledone cirrhosa
TAGTAGAAACAATTATTACTTTTCTATGAATATAATAATATAATGTTTACAGAATGAAACTATAGACACAAATAATATATGTATATATATGTGTGTGTGTGTGTGTGTGTGTGTGTGTGTGTGTGTGTGTGTGTGTGTGTGTGTAAAAGGTTAACAGAAATAACAACACAATCGATACAGTATATGGAAGGTATGTATTAGGTCACAAATACAATAGCAGGGGAGAATGAATGGTTCACCCAAAGCAGGTTTTTTTCTTTAAAATATAGTTTAGATTTTATTTTGTACGCTGAGTTCCTATGAAATATCAAAAGGCTGAGCACTATCATATGTAGGATATATTTTTTTTTACTTCAACATCAATTTTTTATTTTATTTTTTAAACACTTTAGTCTTTATTGTGTTGTATCAGATGAAAGAATGGTATTCAACTAATGTATTGGTACGCGATGGGGCCCATCCACAGCCCCGGCGGACAGAATGGAGAAGGCGTTTCCCCGTAGGATGGCAAGGGAGACGCGCTGGAAAAGCCACTCCAACTCGCGGGGCTCACACCTGCGGCTGGCCAGCTCAGCGCCTATGGTGGTGAGTAAGGAAGTAGCCCTGGGGTCGAGGACACCAGAAGTCTCCACTGCCAGGGGAACGACCGCAAACCTGTCGGAGAGCGACCGACCGGTATTTGAGGAGTTTGGCCACCTCAGCCCGACGTGCAGCAGAACCTGGGTCAGTCGCAGACTGCACCAGGTTGCGGCTGCAGAAAGTGTCGGTGCAAGTGGCATCCCAGACGAGGGGTTTGCCACCGCGGAACGGGAAGTTGGTCATGCCATCTGCCCTTTTGCCGTCCCCTCGATCCAGCCCCACCGGCTCGAGCTGGGAAGGGAAGCCTGCAGCGTCCAAGCCATGCTTAATGGCCTCGTTGAGGGCAGCAGTGTCACTTTTGGGAGGCTCCCATACATCTCTTAGTTTTTCATCCTCAGTGTATACTGATTAATGTTCAGAGCCATCCTCAGCATTCTCGTGTCGCACCCATCCACTATCTGAGTGAGTTTCTTGGTCAGTGTCCAAGTCTCAGACCCGTACAGCAGCACAGACTCCACTATAGCAATGAAGAGGCGGATTTTCAGGTCCTTACGAAGGTCCGACTTCCACACCGATCTCAAGCTGTTAGAGACGCAGGGCATGGCAGCGATAATGAGGGACAGAGACCGCTGGAGAGAACTCGTCCATTCGGGAATTTTACCCGCCCTATATATATATATATATGTGTGTGTGTGAGTCCCGGGTTCAATCGGGGGTAACCACAGTAAGATATATTTCTTTATTTGCCACAAGGGCGCACAAAAAAAGGGGACAATACAATGACACATGCCGGGGATTTTACATACAGTTGTGTAAAAATATTGAAACAAACAATTATAACCACAGTAAGATATATTTCTTTATTTACCATAAAGGCATAAAAAGAAGGGACAAATACAAAGGGGGAGTTTACATAAAACCGAGTAAAAAGGGTATAAAATGAAAATAATCGAAAACAACCTCAAAAGGGAGGGGACGTGATGGGGGTTGCACCCCCCCCCCCGAAAAAGTGTGCAATCCTTTGCCCGGGGAGCACATGGAGAAGGTGCTCCCCTCTCCTTCACTTCTTTACTTACAGGATGGTATACAGAGAAGGCCCATTTACACGAGCCATTCTCGCCACTATCACCCACCTTTCATAAAACTGCCTGTGGCCAAGCACCTCTCTCTCCATTCTTATCCTTCTTCCGAAGTGATATCGGAAGAAGTAGACCAGACTATGGCCAGAGAGGAAGTTGCCTGACCTCAGACCTTTCAATCGTGTCCACCAAACAACCTCATTCAACATGGCTATTACGCACAGAAAAACTGCCTTTGCTTCCTTTGTGAAGAGGGGAGGCGGCTTGATTGTCATCACGGACTCGGCGGTCAATCGAATCGGCGCCACCCGCGACAGCAGTCGTTCGGCGTAGCCCCACAGATCAGCCACGCCCGGATATTGCACAAAAGCGTGCGCAACGGTTTCTTCGTAACGCACGCATCTAGGGCAAATCTTTTTCGAGGGATCCCTGCCCGGGCGCCCGTGCCATATAACCACAGTAAGATAGTCAATACATTAGTAGAGTGTATGCAACAGAACTTAATATAGAAATGGCTTCTACAGAACTAGAACTGTTTCATTCGAAGGAAATCATATGGAAAGCCCTTATCATTTCCTTCGAATGAAACAGTTCTAGTTCTGTAGAAGCCATTTCTATATTAAATTTTGTTTTTATATATATATGGTAGTATCTCGTGATATCTATAAACTACTTTTCCTCTACAGTTGTTTTAGTCACTCGCTGATGTTTGTATGTATATATATATATATATATATATATATATATATATATACGATATTAATAAATGGAAACTATATTTATAAAACCATATTTATTTCATTATACATATTTCAGGGATACCAAATTAAATTATGGTATGCCTTCATCAGACAAAATACAATATATAACAGTTTTACAAATAAGCTTATTAATATCGTATATCTACTCCAAATACTTGTCGAGTGCTTTATATCAGTTATAAAAATATTTACTTGTTGTATCCCAACAATTTTAAATAGAACTTTTGCATATATATATATATATATATATATATATATATATATTCAAAAACAAAAACGACAACCGTCCCTTTCTCCCATCACCAAATACCGATGCCTTAGAAATTATAGAACAATAATTGTTTCTACTTTTGGCACAAGGCCAGCAATTGTTTCAGTGTATTACTGGTACTTTATTTTATCGACCCCCCAACAATAATGTACGTTAGTAAAGTTGTTTGCAATCTTTCGTTTTAGGTACGTAAAATAAAACTTTGCGAATATGTTTAAATTTGACTAAGTTTCGGTTACCGTTAGTTTAAATATCATGGGTTAGGGTTATTATCCTTTTTCATCCTTACGGGGTCGATAAAATAAAGTACCAGTAATACACTGGAATAATTGCTGGCCTTGTGCCAAGAGTAGAAACAGTTATTATCCTTTATGAGATATTCCTGTGAGATTTCGCTTCTTTTGAAATAAATTTTTATTTACGTACCTAAAACGAAAGATTACCAAGTTGTTAAATGTTGTTAAACTTCTAAATAGCTAATAGTTTTCTTTATATTTTGGAATGGAAATTATACCAAAAATTAGGGGGCAAAAATCTGAGGTAGGTCCCATATCTCATAAATGGCTTTGTTTTGTTGTATATTATATCAAAGTCGTTATCTTTAAACCTTAATTAACTTATTCTCCCCTGCTATAAATAACATTACAAATTGTTTATAATTTTTACAGAATGAAAATATTAATACTATAATATATACAATTAATTATTGCTAGGAACCTTATAAATATAATACACAAAAATATATTATCAAAGCAAGAGAAAAAAAAAATGAAGTTGTATTTACGCTACTCGTGTCATTGAGGAAAAACAAAAACAATTTAGGTTGACGAATAAGGCCAATATATAAGGAATAATATACTATTTTTTATTTTAATTGAGCTTTTAAAACATTAGACATATTGTTAACGTCAATATGTGAAGGAGACTAATATAAATTAACTAGATTTACACACACACACACACGTGTACACGCACACCCATATGGTATACGTATAGAATAGTCGGATATTGCCTTGGTCTGCCTCGTCTCACATCATTGATTTCTTCTCACACTCGAAATCATCCCCACCTACCCTCCCACATTAAACGGGTCAGTTTAGCAGCAATATATATATATATGTATAAATATATATATATATATATATATATATATGATGTTGACTTGTTCTTCTTTTTGGTAAATATCATCTTGGTTAAGAGAGTGGGACTGGCTTTGTGCAGTGCCTTTGCTCACTATAAAAGCTTCACGGCACAGGCATTGCTTTATATCTGGAGATCTCTCTGCACTTGTCATCACATGGTACCATGGGCCCAGCACTATGTGTCAATAATTGTCACAGGTGTAGTGTTTGTACCAGAGTTTTCAAGTCGCTGGCTGGACTAAAAAGTCACGCTTGTTCAGCGCATCGGTAAGGGTTCTCCTACATGGATATAAAGTAGTGGCCGTACTCGAAAACGAGTTGGCAGCCACCATATATATACATACATGTATGTATGTATATGCGCGGGGACATAGAAATAGTCGGGCTGGACACCCGATCGCGCGGTTAAACCACTGAGAGTGAAGGACTCCTAGCCTTTGTCAGGGCATTCTTCTAGGAGAAGGCAACTCAGGAAACTGGGATAACTCCGATATAAAACCCGCGGCTCAGTAGTTACCGATGATGTTGATCTTTTCTTCTTTTCGGGTTATAGCTACTGTTGCTCAGAGAGTGGGATTGGCTCAGTGCACAGTCTTTCCTCACTTAAAAAAATATCTTCACGCACATGCATTTCACGATTTAATTAATAATGGCATATCGTGCAATGGCCATACTCGATAACGAGAGGACAGCCATCATATATATATATACAGGGTGGTCCAAAAAGATGTATCCATTTTTGATAAAGTAGCATTTTCTATTGAAAGGAAAACTTTACAATTTTTTTTTTCATAGACCTGTCTTACAGACATGTAAGTTTTGTGTGGTGTAAGTTTTTTCCTCGCATACCACCATTTTGCGAGCACAACGCAATAGTTTGTAATGTGCTCGATCCAAGCCCCTTGGCACTGAGTCACTGTGGCTACTTGCACATTGAAGTTTGTGATGTGATTTTCTGTCCTGACTGACCGTGGCCGGCCACTGCGACCTTTAATGTTATCCTGTACACTCCCCTTCTCCCTGAATTTGTCCAGGAGGCGCTTTATTGTGAGTCTAGTTGTCCAAACTCAACGACAATTCGGAGGGACTTTCCAGGGAGAAACGCTCCAACCAGACTCACAATAAAGCGCCTCCTGGACAAATTCAGGGAGAAGGGAAGTGTACAGATATTGGCCTTTACTGCTGAGGATTTGCTAAGGTTAGAAATGAAATGAGATGAGTATATTCCTATGGATGTGTAATGTTTGTGTTCATAAATGATGTAGCATGAGTGAACTGAGAGACAACCTGGGTATAAGTGGAATCTGGTGTTGTGTGGAACACTGGGTTGGTTTGGACATGTGATGTATATGGAAGATGACAACTGTATAATGAAATCTCAGTGGATGGGACTTTTAGAAGAAGTAGACCTTGCAAGACATGGCATAAAGTGGTGAAGACCCACTTTAGGAAGCTGAATTTCATGACAGAAGTGCATTGATAGGTGATGTAGTACTGGAGAAGACCCACCTACCAGTATAAAACCAATCCCTCCTGCTATACCATCAGTTACACCCTTATATTCTTCTTCCCTTCCTACCTAGCACACCCTTCTTTTCTATGATGACCCTTTAGTAACATGGTAATTGTCAAACGTTTCTTATGGAAGTATATCTACATCTCTTTCATAATGATATCCCCAGTACAGACTGTAAACGGGGCATTTCAAAAACTCCTAGTCTTCGTTTATCTTTAAATTTTCATGTCCACATTTCTGTGGCATAGGTTGTGATTGCAAAAGTAAGAACATTGTACAGTTAACCATTGGATGACTAGCTGATATCCCACCTGTTTCAGATTATGTTTCTTAATCTTCCATATGTAGATGCTAATGAGATCCATCTTTTGATGGTGGTATGAAGCCCTCCTTGCTAAACTATCCGCCTATCAGCTTCATCTGACACCGGGCACTCTTGATGGATTCTTGCTTGTGGAATTAAAGTGCTGGTGGCTGAGCATTCTACGGACATATGTATCCATAACATAGTTCCCAGGGAGATTTGGCATGACATGACATGGGGTGTAGTAAGGCTGGCTTTTTGAAATACAAAAGTACGACTCATTTTTGCCAGCTGAGTAGACTGGAGCAATGTACCATAATGATAACTGGTTAAAAACACAAAGCACCACCAGGAATCAAACTCTTGACCTTACGATCATGATCTGAAGACCCTAACCACCAACCCTTTAGTAATAACATGTTATAAATATGCCTGTGTCACTGTGTGTCTGTCTGTGCATAAGAAAGAGTGTGTGAGACATAACCTAACCTTGTGCTGTTCAAATAAATTGAATGTATATCAGTGGGAGCTCATCATCTGTAAAGTCCTTCCTTCTCACCCCATCCTCATATCTGAGGGTCGGAGGTCATGGGCTTATGGACCAGCACTCTCCATCTTTTCCTCCCTCTTGCTATTGCTGTACATTCCGCCAAAATCCTTCCTGTCCATTCCTTAATGTCGTCTGTCCATCTCCTTTTCTGTTGACCCCTGGCCCTTTTCCCTTGTATTTGTCCCTCAGGGATGTGGGTAGTCAAATTTTGGGCTCTGATGACATGACCAAACTACTGAAGTTTCCTCTTCCTTACTGTTTCAACCAACTTGTCGATTGGCCCCAATCTCTTCCAGGACAGATTCATTTGTTGTGCAAGCTGTCCAGCTAATTCTAAGTGCACACCTATAGTTTGACATCTCAAATGTACTCAGTCATTTCAAGTATCTGTAAAGTATAGGTGTGTAAATATTGATTACAATGAAAAGTGGTTATTAAAGTAATCAATATACAGGTGAGACAATTGCACTGATATAGACATATGATGTGACTCTTGTTAGTAGGGAAAACGGATGTTAAAACGATGATGTGAATGATTGGCAGGTGCTGAATGAAAAAAAGTTATATGTTGATAGCAGAAGCTGTTCGTGACAGTCGAATGCTAAGGATGACATAGGAAGAAGTGGTGAGATCAGATCTTAAGACGTTTTAACTTTACTAGCAAGATGATGTAGGGTTGATATGTAAACCTATTCAACCCACCATCTTGGAAAAGTAAATAGTAAATATTTGTTTCTACTTTAGGCACAAGGCCAGCAATTACCCAGTTCATTAGTAAATATTGTGAGAGTATTGATGTTGATGACATAACACAACATACAAAGGCATTCCCCAAGTTGCAAAAGAGCTGACTGGTATTATTTCATGGATTTTATTAGAAAATAGTGCAATTTGAATCTACTTTAACCCTTTAGCATTTACATTACTCTATATACACATTTGTATTTTCATGGTAAACACTTTATCTCACATAATATTGAATCTATGAGATTTTCATATTATTTATTTTGAGAACAGTACCTTAACATCAGTATGAGTGGTCAGTTACAGCCGGTTTGAATAGAGGCGAGAGAATTCTGGCCGGATATGGCCGGTTTAAATGCTAAAGAGTTAAGATATATATACGCCCCTTCGCATAAGACATTCCCACTTTTTTTAAAATTATATTTTACGTTATATTTTGACTTTTATAGACATTTTTATGGACCAAGTCCAATATTCGCGGTTTTTCACACTCTATCAATGTGACCTCCACGAATACCAAGGGACAACTGTACTAGATGTTGACAAAGGTTCATTCCAAGTGGAAAATATTTACATAAATATAGATCACAATCAGAACCGATATCAGACAATGAAACTAAGTAGATTCAATAAACTGTTCAGTCCTTATTGTCTAACATTGAAGCATTCAAATAAACATGATTATATGAAGCAAAAATGGGACGCATAATAACAAAATATAGGACAGGGTTTCTTTCATAAACAAATTTACATGTGCACATACATACAGGCACACACACAGCCACACAGTCACACACCCACTGTCAGATACACACATACAGACACGCTCGCACTCACACACAGACGCAGACGCACACATACAGACACACTCACACACATAGATGCAGTCACATACATACAGGCACACACACACATACACACACAGCCACACAGTCACACACCCACAGTCACATACACACATACAGACAAACTCAGACACACACATAGACACGCTCAAAGATAGACGCAGACACATACATACAGGCACACATACACACACACACACACAGCCACACATAGTCACACACCCACAGGGACACACACACTCAGATAGACGCAGACACATACAGACACACTCACACACTCAGATAGATGCACACATACATACAGGCACACACACACAGCCACACATAGTCACACACCCACAGTCACATACACACAGACACACTCACACACAGGCGCAGACACACGCATACAGACACTCACAGATAGACGCAGACACATGCACAGGCACACACACACACACACACACTTTGTCACAGGATCAGTAGATGACAACAGCATATTAGTAGGGAGGTTATCCCCATAAACCTTGAAAGACACCTGCAAACTTCTCTAAACAATGACACCACCAATACCTTAGTCAAATCAGTGCCACTTTCTACACTAAATCAATAGAAAGTCTTGCAGAAATCTGTGCAGGTTTTAAACAAACAGTTTGTAAGCTCAGCCATTGTTAGAAATAAGCAAATCATCATCATCATCATCGTCGTTTAACGTCTATCTTCCATGCTAGCATGGGTTTAGACGGGAATTGTCCCACTTGAGGCAAGATTGGTTGTCTTGCTCGTATAGGACTGTCTGGCGGGTTTTCTACGGCTGGATGCCCTTCCTAACACCAACCACGTTTACAAAGTGAATAGAAATATAGAACACAGTATGGAAAGTATGATAAAGTCATACAGTAGCTGCAGAAATAAATGTAATAATACTATCAATCAACTAAAACCCTAAAGCCCAAATAATTGTTTCTACTTTTGGCACAAGGCCAGCAATTACCCAGTGTATTACTGGTACTTTATTTTATCGACCCCCGTAAGGATGAAAGGCAAAGTTAACCTCGGCGGGATTTGAACTCAGAATGGTAAGGGCCGTAACTCCATGCGTCAAAGCATGGCCCAAATAATACCAATATAAAAGATCTGAAAAACCTGTAACGCCTCATAGATATCATATATCTCACATACATATAAAACATACTTCTTCTTTTCTTCTTTTTTGTTTTGTCCTGTAACTCCTGATGGAGTTTGTAATGCCGCTGTATTTGACTTATGGCGTTTCTAGAGAATTTTTAAATACTTGGTGGAGCTCATCTCCTCTCCAGGTTTGAATACAGCAGATTTCTTCCAGAATAGGATATAGTGTGAGAGAAGGGAAGTCAGAAAGAGATTTAACCCTTTAGCATTCACATTACGGAGGCACATTATGGGGGCACATGGCTTAGTGGTTAGAGCATTGGCCTTGCAATCTAAAGGTTGTGAGTTCAATTCTCAGACCGGGTGATGTGTTGTTTCCTTGAGCAAGACACTTTATTTCACATTGCTCCAGTTTACTCAGCTGTAGAAATGAGATGATAGGACTGGGGGTCCCTATCATTCCACTGCAAAGTGGTCGTGGAGGTGCCACGGCAAAAAAGCACCCAGCACTCACTGTAAATGAGGTTGGTGTTAGGAAGGGCATCCAGCTGTAGAGATCAAGCCAGAATCAGTTCCCGCCCCACCCTTGCAAGCAGGGAAAAAGCGGACGTAAAATGATGATGATGATGATTACTCTATATATACTATTATATTTTCATGGTAAAGGAGGGTGGTGGATTGGCAGTATCGGTAGAGGGTCGGCCGCCATGCTTTGCAGCATAGACTTACGCCCCTTTATGATCTGAGTTCAAATCCCGCCGAGGTTAACTTTGCCTTTCATCCTTACTGGGGTCGATAAAATAAAGTACCAGTAATGCACTGGGGGTCGATTTAATCGACTTTCTCCTCACCCAAAATTGCTGGCCTTGTGCCTATATAAGAAACCATTATATTTTCATGGTAAAGGCTTTATCTCACATAATATCGAATCTATGAGATTTTGAAAGTATTTATTTTGAGAACAATACCATAACATCAGTTTGAGCGACCAGTTACAGCCAGTTTCAACAGAAAGAGGTAGAGAATTCTGGCCGGTTTGAACATTAAGGGGTTAAAGTCAGAAAGAGATATAGAGGAAGATAAAGAGCCAGAAGAAATGCTGCAGGGGATAAAAGGCAAAGTTGACCTCAGCAGGATTTAAACTTTTAAGGTCAATAAAAATTTAATACTAGTTTAGTACTGGGATCTATTCCTGCTCTTGCTCTCTCTATCCTTTGCTGTAAGAAATTGGCTGTGTTCAGATCGGGAGAGAGAGGGTGGCTCTACCAGGTTTAAAATGCCCAAGACACATTGTATGCTACTACAGCACCACTATCTCACCCTTTCATAGTAGTTAGATACATGTTCTTTATGTTATCCTACCTGACTTTCTCCTGTCTAAACCTCTTTTCTGTATGTCCGTCTATATCTCTCGCTTTCTCTGTAAGAAATCAGCTGTGTTCAGATCAGGAGAGCGATGGGCTCCACCAGGTTTAAAATGCCCGAGTCATGCCATATTTTACTACAGCACTGCTACGACTCCTACAGGTCCCATACACAAATACAATTACCGTATTAAGTGGCGTCAAAGACGCTACTTTTTTCCTAAAGTAAGTCTAAAAAATCTACTATGCCTCTGGGAGGCCGACGGTTGTTTATTATTTTTTTTTTCATCCCGCCGAGGTTAACTTTGCCTTTCATCCTTACGGGGTCGATAAAATAAAGTACCAGTAATGTACTGGGTAATTGCTGGTCTTGTGCCAAAAGTAGAAACAATTATATAAATATATTTTGTGCCTAAAGTAGAAACAATTATTTCTTTTTTCATCCTTACGGGGTCGATAAAATAAAGTACCAGTAATGCACTGGGTAATTGCTGGCCTTGTGCCTAAAGTAGAAACAATTATTTCTTTTCAAAGTTTTGGTTGTCAAAATCAGGGTGTGTCCTCGAGGACGAAGAGTCTTCGGTGCCGGAAAATGTAGTAAATATTTATGGCAATGGACTTTTAAAAATTGTCTTTGATCCAAATCTACTAGAAAACAAAGATATATTATCTGTACTTACTGCAACCTCCCCATCAGAAAAAATACAAACCACTTTACAGTTACAAATGAAAGAAGGCTTTTAAGGATTGAAAGATATATTTAAAAAATAAAATACATTTGCTTCAGCAATTCATCAAAAGTACAGTTTATATATTCGAATAAACTGAGGAATATGTGACCCCCCCCCCCCCCCAAAAAAAAAAAAATCAATGGTAGAGGGGGAGGGGGATCGACTTATATTCTGGGTCAATATTTTGATGATTTTCGCCAACTTCAAATTCTACACAAATAAGGTTTGGATTTTTTGCCCATTTCTCAGACATAAAATAGTAGGGTAACTTATATTTGAGTATATATGGGAATCCAATTTATAGAAATTGCCAAACTATTTTTGCAAGAAAAAATAAATTGTCATCAACAAAACAAAAGCAATTAATTTGCACTAAGTTTCATTTTTATGTAATATATATTTTGCACTTTCTAATGTCAGCTAAACAGATTTAAAGTTGATGCTTTTAAAAGAGAGGAATTCATATAGACATTGTGGATTGGCAGTATCGGTAGAGGGTCGGACGCCATGCTTTGCAGCATAGAGTTACGGCCCTTTATGGTCTGAGTTCAAATCCTGACGAGGTTAACTTTGCCTTTCATCCTTACGTAGTCGATAAAATAAAGTACCAGTAATGCACTGGAATAATTGCTGGCCTTGTGCCAAATATAGAAACAATTATTTATCTTAGTTTTTTTATTATTAAACAAACTTGTATTTTTAGTAGGTCATTATTTCAGTGCAGATTATTTACTAAATAGAAATTTCAACCCAGAAACAGCAAGCTAACATCATCATCATCATCATCATCATCATTGTTTAATGTCCATTTTCCACGCTAGCATGGTTAGGACGGGCTGTCCCTTTTGAGAGATCAGGTTGGAGGACTGTATTTTGCTCACACAGAACTGATTTTGGCTTTGTTTCTATGGTTGGATGCCCTTCCTAACACCTACTACATTTACAGTGTGGACTGGGTGCTTTTGTCGTGACACCTACATGACCACTTTATAGTGTGGGCTTTGTAATTTAGTGATTTATATAGACACATCTCAAATATTGGTGCCACTATCATTAAATGCATTCTGGGGTATTGTCTTGGCATAAGAAAGCACCGACTGACATTTTCTTTTAGAAGAGAAGGAGAGAGATAAACATTTATCAACTCCATTATAGTGAGCTGTACCATCCCACAGCATTGGTTTACAGTAAACTGGACCTCAGAGACCTACCCCCTTTGTTACCCCCAAAGTACAACACAGTACCAGTAATTGGATATGAGCTGTGACTCTTCAACCAATGAACCAGCTGTCGATAACTAAATATATATCTATAGCTGAGTTACTTTATTTCGTTGTATTTCTTACATATTTTGTTTTTTACAACTTTGCCAATACAATCCTTTCTTCTTGTTTTATATCATCATCACCGTTTTATGTCCGTTCTTCCACGCTAGCATGGGTTAGACGGGTTGTCCGGTCGGCTGACCTTGTTTTGCTCATACGGGAACTAATTCTGGCTTGATTCCTACAGCTGGATGCCCTTCCTAACACCAACCTCATTTACAGTGAGTGCTGGGTGCTTTTTTGCCGTGGCACCTCCACGACCACTTTGCAGTGTGGGCTGGGTGCTTTTTTACCGTGGCACCTCCACGACCACTTTACAGTGTGGGCTGGGTGCTTTTTTTTGCCGTGGCACCTCCACAACCACTTTGCAGTGTGGGCTCGGTGCTGTTTTGCCGTGGCACCTCCACGACCACTTTGCAGTGTGGGCTGGGTGCTTTTTTTGCCGTGGCACCTCCACGACCACTTTGCAGTGGAATGATAGGGACCCCAGTCCCTATCATCTCATTTCTACAGCTGAGTAAACTGGAGTAATGGGAAATAAAGTGTCTTGCTCAAGGAAACAACACATCACCCGGTCTGAGAATTGAACTCACAAGCTTTCAATTGCAAGCCCAATGCAAAGAAGAAAATATATAAAATAGAGCCATGACTAGTATGAAGGACAAACTTGAGATATCACAAGTAGATCATTGCAGCATCTTTTTAGAGTGAATTTGTCTTCATTAAATTTGATTAATGGGTTCTGATTTAGGCATAAGGTCAGCAATTTTAGGGAGGGGAAAGTCGATTAAATTGACTTCCACTACATTACTGGTACTTTATTTTATTGACTATCTTGTCATTAATAATGGTTTCTGATTTAGATACAAGGTCAGCAATTTTGGGGTGGGGAAAGTCGATTAAATTGACTCCCACTACATTACTGGTACTTTATTTTATTGGCTATCTTGCCATTAATAATGGTTTCTGATTTAGATGCAAGGCCAACAATTTTAGGGAGGGGAAAATCGATTAAGTCAACCCCTCCAGTGCATTACTGGTACTTTATTTTATCCACCCGGTAAGGATGAAAGGGGCTAAGTTAACCTCAGCGGCATTTGAACTCAGAACCTAAAAGACCGTAATTTTATGCTGCAAAGCAGGCTGTCTGACGTTCTACCGATACTGCCAATAAGTGTCTGTAAGAGGGAGATGGCTCATCAGTAGTAGTGGTGGAGGGGGAAGTAGAAGAAGAATACAAGAGAAAGAACAACAACAACAACAACAACAATACAGGAGAAAGAAGAATCTAAAAAGTGGGCCACATTAAACATGAGCTCATGATCCATTTACTTAATAGCTGATGACCTATCCTTTCAACCATTAAAATAGGTCAGTAAGAAAGATAATTATGGAAAGTCACGTGAAAAGGGAGTAATTAGGGCATTAGACAGCCAGCTCATTGGTTGTTTTTGTTTTAAAAAATAACAAAAACCTTACAATTGGGTAGAAGTAGTCATCTAAGTACAAAGTTAGAACTTTTAGGCAATCTGCCCTAGAAGGTTGGGCAACTGTTTAAGTTGAACCCTTTAGCATTTAAAATGGCGGCCGTGTCCGACCAGAATTCTCTAACCTCTTTCTGTTCGAACTTGCTGTAACTGGCCGATCATACCAATGTTAAGGTATTGTTTCTACTTTTGGCACAAGGTCAGCAATTTCCCCAGTGCATTACTGGTGCTCATTTTATCGACCCCATAAGGATGAAAGAAAGGCAAAGTTAACTTTGGCGGGATTTGAGCTCAGAACGTAAAGGACCATAACTCTATGCTGCAAAGCTTGGTATTGTTCTCAAAATAAATAACATCAAAATCTCATAGATTCAATATTATGTGAGGTAAAGCCTTTACTGTGAAAATATAACAGTATATATAGAGTAATGTAAATGGTAAAGGGTTAAGTTTAACTGGTGGCAGAAGGTTGGGTAACTATCACATCACAAAACATGTAGGGGTAAGGGTAAGTATCACAGGATAATCTGGGTAAATGTGACGAGACAGCGTGGCTCGGTAATTGTGTCACAAGATAGAGAGTGTCATCCATCAGGCAGTTGAATAATGGTGACAGGCTGGAGGAAATTTGGATAACTGTGACAGGAAGTTGGGAAATTGCCAAAAATAAAAATGATGTTACTATTTTGATGCAATACTAGTAGGCTAAATAAGCTGCCACTTTGTATACTACCTGACTACATAAATAGGCTAAAGTTAGTAGGGTCAATGATTGTAGGTGGTATAGGTAGGGATGGGTCTCTACTAGAGGGGTATAATACTATGGAGGGGGTGGGAGGGAAAAGGGTTTGATACAGAACCTAAAATGTTAAACAGTGAAAGGTTCAGAAAGTAAGATATATGGTGAGCTCCATGATGTGAAATGCAGTGCAAGTGTTGCAAAGGAACGAAATAGATATATAAAACAAACTCAAGATTAATTGTTTCTACTTTAGGCACAAGGCCAGCAATTACCCAGTACATTACTGGTACATTATTTTATCGACACCGTAAGGATGAAAGGCAAAGTTAACCTCGGCGGGATTTGAACTCGGGTCGTAAAGGGATGTAACTACGCTGGAAAGCATGTCTGACTCTTTACCGATACTGCCAATTCATGAAAATAAGGAACTTTGAATTGAAGCAATGGTTAACCCTTTGGCATTTACGTAACTCTATATTTACTATGTGAAGGCATGTGGCTGAGTGGGTAGAGAATTGGATTCGCAATCGTGAGGTTGTGAGTTCGATTCCCAGACTGGGCGATAGCGTTATGTCCTTGGGCAAGACACTTTATTTCACGTTGCTCCTTCTACCTGGAGTTGCGACCGATAGAGAGTATTAGAAATTGGAAAGACCAACGGAAACATTGTTTCCTTGGTCTGATCTGACGAAAAGTTGATCGACAGTTGATATTTACTATTGTATTTTCACAGTAAAGACTTTATCTCACGTACTATTAAATCTATGAAATTTTGATGTTATTTATTTTGAGAACAATACCTTAACCCTTTAGCATTTAAACCGTCCGTATCCGGCCAGAATTCTTTCACCTCTTTCAGTTCAAACCAGCTGTAACCAGCCACTCATACTTATGTTAAGGTATTGTTCACAAAATAAATATCAAAATCTCATAGATTCGATATTATGTAAGATATTATGTGAAAATACAGTAGTAAATATAGAGTAATGTAAATGGTAAAGGGTTAATATCTGTATGAGTAGCCGGTCCGGTTGGTTTGAACAGAAAGAGGTGAGAGAATTCTGGCCGGATATGGTCGGTTTAAATGCTAAAGGGTGGTTAAGGAAAGAATATTTAAACTTTGCAATATTTCTAATATAAATGATTTTAATCTTGCAGTAATGACATTAGAAGGCTTCTAAATTCTTTTGTGTTCTTTCAATAGACATTTAATAGACCAAAAAAGCTAAAACAAAATCTTAAGCAACAGGGATTGATTAGAAGAATGCAAAGCAAATACTGCGAGGTATTTTGTCCTATACTCTAACGACTCAGCCAGTTGGCCAATTAATTAAATTAGCACAATGTAGCTTATGTAAGTAGTGTTCATTAATGAAGAAACAACATTTATTGAATAAACATAACCAAACAATGATATCTATGTGAACCGACTGAAAAGTTTGTAGGCTGACTATGAAGGAGTAATGCTAGAGCTGTGAAATCTTACATGCATTAATTTCAACTCTTATTAATAACAACTGCAGTGTTTCTTGAAAAGGACTATGTATATATCTCATATATATATATATATATATATATATATATATATATATATATATCAGATAGGGTGTGGTAAAAACCAGCTAGATCATAACCCAGAGTTCGGCTCTTCTAGCTGTTGAAATGGCTGGAGCTCAGTCGTCGAGGTCCTGAATCTTTATATATATGTATATATATATATATATGTATATATATCATCATCATCATCATTTTACGTCAGCTTTTCCCTGCTTGCATATATATATATATATAACCAAACAATGATATCTATGAGAGCCAACTGAAAAGTTCATAGGATGACTATGAAGGAGTGATGCTAGAGCTGTGAAATCTTGCATGCATTAATTTCAACTCTTCTTATTAATAACTGCATTGTTTCTTTCCAAGGACCATGTTGAAAAATAAACCTCATTTGGTCATTCCATGAGTGGTCAGCCTATGAAGGAGTGATGCTAGAGCTGTGAAATCTCACATCCATTAATTTCAACTCTTCTTATTAATAACTGCATTGTTTCTTTCTAAGGACTATGTTGAAAAATAAGCCTCATTTGGTCATTCCATGAGAGTGGTCAGCCTATGAAGCTTTTAGGCAACCCTATATAGAAAATCAGATAAATAGATAAAACCTTTAGGAATACAATGAAATTGTGCAACCATGAAACTGAAGTACCGTATTTCCGGGTCTTGAAGACGCTACTGTTCTCCTAAAATAAGTCTAAAAAATCTACCATGTGTCCCGGAGGCTGAAGGCAGTATCGGTAGAGCGTCGGACGCCATGCTTTGACGCATAGAGTTACGGTCCTTGCCATTCTGAGTTCAAATCCCGCCGAGGTTAACTCTGCCTTTCATCCTTACGGGGGTCGATAAAATAAAGTACCAGTAATGCACTGGGGTAATTGCTAGCCTTGTGCCAAAAGTAGAAACAATTATTTTTCTTTAAAATTTTTGGTTGTCAAAATTAGGGTGTCTCCTCGAGGACGAAGCGTCTTCGGCGCCGGAAAATACGGTAACTGAAAGCTGTGGAAGAGTTAATTGTCAGCGTGCTGGCTTATTAATAGAAGAGCTGACATTCCATGTACTATCACTGGAATGTCCATGGTAAATATTCGGAATTCTTAATGGCTCAGCTTACATGACACTATCTCGGCTATACTGGTAAAATAGTTCTGATAGTTGTTAGCAGTATAGTATAATAAATAATTGCTATTATCAGCTTGCAGTGGTAAGACAAAAAAACTTAAGAAAAACTTGTGATTATTTGATGTTCTTTTCAGGTGAGAAATATTTTCAGTTAGAGAATGGAAGTAGGTTTTGTTGTTAAGTCAGGTCAATGATAGTGGCAACCACCTTATTGTGCAACAGCTTTCTCAGCAGAACACAAGTAACAGTATATATATATATGCATATTTAAAAATACAGCAGGAAACTTTATATGTACATATCATCATCGTTTAACACCTGCTCTCCCTGCTAGCAACGGTTATATAAATGTGTGTGTGTGTGTGTGCAGGTAAATACATTTTAAGTACACTATGTCTTATAGTGTAAGAAAGAACGAAAAAATAAAAACAGACTTGGTGACAAAAAAAATGGAGAAGACACAGACTTTATATTATAAAATTTAATCTCTTTTAAAAGAATTATAATAATCTTTGTTCTTGTTTTTCTCATCACTGGATGAGAAGAATCTTTATTTCATGAACCAGTAATAGTAAGATTCTTACTCTTACTAAGAGTAAGGTGGAATTCATTGAGCTGAAGTGTCGATCCAATTACATTAAATTTTTGTATATACATGCATGCAAGGTCACATAACTCCCGGGGAGTTGTAGGGGGCGCTGTATTGACATAGTGTTTCTAGGGCATTTTACAACCTGATGGAGCTCATCTCCTATCCAGGTCTGAATACAGCAGATTTCTTTCAGAGAAGGATAGAGAGAGTGTGAGAATGAAAGTGAGAAAGAGATAGAGGGAGTGAGAGAAAGAAGTGAGATGAAGATAGAGAGAGTGAGAGAATGAAAGTGAGAAAGAGATACAGAGGAAGAATCGGCCTGAAATGGATGAAAGGTAAAGTTGACTTCAGTATTTGAACACAGAGAGCAGAAACGAATACTGACAAGCAGGCATGTCAAACTGAGGGTCCTCTGAGGGCCACATGAGTCACATATGTGTTGTCTGAGGGCCACATGAGCCACATATGTGTTGTCTGAGGGCCACATGAGTCACATATGTGTTGTCTGAGGGCCACATGAGTCACATATGTGTTGTCTGAGGGCCACATGAGTCACATATGTGTTGTCTGAGGGCCACATGAGTCACATATGTGTTGTCTGAGGGCCACATGAGCCACATATGTGTTGTCTGAGGGCCAATTTTATGTTACAAAGATAAAACATGCTCGTGCTGTAAAAACCTTTGTGCAGGCCACAGGTGTGCTTGTAAAGGGCTGCATGCGTGCTTGTAAAGGGCTGCATGCTTGACATGCCTGCTGTAAAGCATTCTATCTGCCGTTCTAACGACTCTGCCAATTTACTGTCTTAAATTTTTGTATATATCTATTAAATGAAATTATTTTCTTACAAAGAAATTTATAAACTTTTTTTGTTGCTTTTAACTTCCAAAATATACTTCCAACTATTTTGTATATAAAATCAAAAATAATTCTATTATAAGGAAGTGTGAAATTGAACATTTTGTTGTTCTTGTATACAAAATGCAACTCTAGCAACAATTTGTACGCGCGCACACACTCTTTATTAAAGCGAGTATACATATATATATATCATCATCACTGTTTAATGTCCATTTTTCCATGCTAGCATGTGTTATATATGTATATCATCATTTCATCATTTTACGTCCGCTTTTCCCTGCTTGCAAGGGTGGGATGGGAGCTGATTCTGGCTTGATTTCTACAGCTGGATGCCCTTCCTAACATCAACCTCATTTACAGTGAGTGCTGGGTACTTTTTTGCCGTGGCACCTCCACGACCACTTTGCAGTGGAATGATAGGGACCCCAGTCCCTATCATCTCATTTCTACAGCTGAGTAAACTGGAGCAATGTGAAATAAAGTGTCTTGCTCAAGGAAACAACACATCACCCGGTCTAAGAATTGAACTCACAACCTTTCGATTGCAAGGCCAATGCTCTAACCACTAAACCATGTGCTTCCATATATATGTATACATATAATTGTTTCTACTTTTGGCACAAGGCCAGCAATTAATCCAGTGTATTACTGGTATTTTATTTTATCGACCCCCGTAAGGATGAAAGGCAAAGTTAACCTCGACGGGATTTGATCTCGGACCATAAAGGGCCGTAACTCTTTGCTGCAAAGCATGGCGTCAGACCCTCTACCGATACTGCCAATCCAGTTTTATATGTATACCAGTGCACCTTTGTGTGTGTATATATATATATATATATATATATATATATATATATATCTCCCTGTCTATTGTGCTAGTGTATGTATTTGTGTATATATGTATGTATGTATATGTGTATATAGTGTATGTATTTGCATTTTTGTATGAATATACGTTTCTGTTGGTACACTGCCTTTGTATGCTTTGTATAAATATTTTTAAGCCTTTGTATATATATATATGCATATATATGTGTATATAATGTATGTACACATAATGTATGTACACACACACAAAGGCTCAAAAATGTTTGTGCATATATATGTATCTATATGTGTATATAATGTATGTATTTGCATTTTTGTATGAATATATGTTTGTATTGGTATACGACTGCCTGCGTATGCTTGTATAAATATTTTTGAGTCCTTGTATATAAGTATGTATGTATATATGTGTATATAATGTATGTATGTACGTACATACACACAGGCTCAAAAATATTTATTTATGCATATATATATATATATATGTGTATGTATATATATATATATATGTGTGTGTGTGTATATAATGTATGCGTGTCTGTAAATTTGTCACCATGTGTAACACATAATTGCCTTTCTCTGCAGAAGGTCTCTATTCATATCACCTAATACCATTCTGTCTGCAGGCTAGTATTTAGATCTGTTTATAGTGTGTCGTCAGAATATTTCCTAATTACTATGAGTAAGCTAGCTCTCACCTGAGTTGTTTAATGTCCTGTCCAGTCTTGCCAGTTGGCACAATTCTTTATCTCTTAATCGTTAAGTTTTGGCTAACGAAACTAGAAGCTTGGCTGTAATTAATTGCATTTTCAACATTGGTCTTTATGAATTTCGTGATATTTAATCTGCTGTATAATAAGTCCTTTTATTCACCCCCCCCCCCCCCCCGCCTTGTAGCTTTTTGTAGGTTTCTTTTATTCAGATGAGGTACTCTCTTGTTTTTGTAGACTTATCCAACCCATTTTCACACAGAAGATGAGATAACTCAGATTGTAAAGATGGTAAAACTAATAATAATAATAATTGTTTCTACTTTTGGCACAAGGCCAGCAATTATCCCAGTGCATTACTGGTACTTTATTCTATCGACCCCGGAAGGATGAAAGGCAAAGTTAACCTCGGCGGGATTTGAACTCAGATCATAAAGGGAGGTAACTCTATGCTTCAAAGCATGGCGCCCGACCCCCTACCGATACTGCCAATCCTACTTTTGGCACAAAGCCAGCAATTACGCCAATGCATTACTGGTATTTATTGTTCCTGTAAGGGTGAAAGACAAAGTTAACCGTGGCGGAATTTGAACTCAGATCATAAAGGACACCATGCAGAGCATGGGGTCTGATGCTGATGCTCTACCAATATTGTCAATCCACCAGCCTTATAATAATAATAATAATAATTGTTTCTACTTTAGGCACAAGGCCAGTAATTTGAAGGGAAGGGGAAAGTCGATTAAATCAACACCAGTGCATTACTGGTACTTTATTTTATCGGCCCCGTAAGGATGAAAGGCAAAGCTAACGTTGGTGGGATTTGAACTTAGAACTTAAACTCTGGAATAAGTGGACAAAGAAGCAGAAGAAGAAGGCTTAGGAAAAATACAATTCAAAAACACATTGTTTTGTGTTTGTAACAATATTTTCTTTAAACATATTGTATCACGTTTTCTAAAGACTGCATTGTTTCTATTAATTTATGGTTACAAAGAGAAGGAAAAATCTGATATCTAGAACAGTGTTCTTCATAGGAAAAAGAAAATAAGATTTTGTGCACAACAGAACAGCTTGAAGAATAATAGGTTATAAAGTAAAGGAAAAATTAGGTTGAGAGATGGGGGGTACTAAGAAGAAGAAGAATCTAAGCAGATAAAGTGACTAAGCAACAAGTGAAGAAAAAAAGTACTGAGAAACAAAAATGCGAAATATCAGTGTCTTTTTCTAACATAAGCTATTATATGTAATATGACTTTATACTCTTATTCTTTTATTGGTTTCAGTCACTGGAATGTGGCCATACCGGGGCCCTACCTACAATGGTTTTAGTTGACCTCAGTACTTATTTCAGTTTAGTACTTTGTTGTTTCTTTTTAATAATCTGTGAAATTATCAAGCTGTGTGAAATTAGGAGATATAAGGGACACAAGAGAAACACAATACTTATTAACCAACATAATGTTGACATACACCATATCTAGGGCATTTTTTAAAATCTGGCAGACCCCCCCCCCCCCCCCCCCCCCCATCTCCTCTCTGGGTTAGAATACAGCAGATTTCTTTGAGAGAAGGAGAGAATGGAAGTGATAAAGAGGTATAGTGAAAGAATCGACCTGAGTACTTCACTGGTACTTTTTTTTTTATCGACTATGAATGGATGAAAGGCAAAGTTGGTTGACTTGAGCAGGATTTGAATTCAGGGAGCCGGGACGAATACCACGAAGCATTCTATCTGACGTTCTAACGACTCTATCAAATCACCGCCAGGAAATGTACTACAACATATTAAAATGTTAAAAATTTACTACACAAAACAAATAAGAGCAATCCACCTATAAATGGGGTGAGAAGCTACCACCACCATCACCTCCACCACTACCACCTCCACCACCACCTCCACCACCACCACCACTACTACCACCACCACCACCACCACCACGACCACCGCTACCACCACCACGACCACCACTACCACCACCACCACCACTACCACCACCACCACCACCACCACCACCACTACCACCACCACCACCACTGCTACTACCACCACCACTACCCCTGCTACTACCACGACTACCACCACAACCACCACTACCACTACCACCACTACCACTGCTACTACTACCACCACCACCACCATTACCACCACCACCACCACCATTACTACCACCACTACCACCATCACCTCCACTACCACCACCAACTGATCCAGCTGGATCCCCAAGCACGACTAGTCAAGCTCATGGATGTTATCCAACCATCTTACTTGGGGTCTACCCCCTGGGTTTCCTGCCAATTGGTTTTGCCCGTAAAATCTGTCCAGCAATTCTTTCCTGAGACATTCTAACCACATGCTCATAGTATCGGAGCTGTGATCTCTCAATTCGGAGAAGTAGTGGCTCTACCTGGATTGACTCTCTGATCTCCTGAAACATTCTAACCACATGACCATAGTATGGGAGCTGTGATCTCTCAATTCGGAGAAGTAGTGACTCTACCTGGAGTGACTCTCTGATCTCCTGAGACATTCTAACCACATGTCCATAGTATCGGAGCTGTGGTCTCTCAACTTGGAGAAGTAGTGGCTCTACCTGGATTGACTCTCTGATCTCCTGAAACATTCTAACCACATGACCATAGTATTGGAGCTGTGATCTCTCAATTCGGAGAAGTAGTGGCTCTACCTGGATTGACTCTCTGATCTCCTGAAACATTCTAACCACAAGGCCATAGTATCGGAGCTGTGATCTCTCAATTTGGAGAAGTAGTGGCTCTACCTGGATTGACTCTCTGATCTCCTGAAACATTCTAACCACATGACCATAGTATGGGAGCTGTGATCTCTCAATTTGGAGAAGTAGTGGCTCTACCTGGATTGACTCTCTGATCTCCTGAGACATTCTAACTACATGCCCATAGTATCAGAGCTGTGATCTCTCGATTCGGAGAAGTATGGTTCTATCAGGAATGACTCTAAAATATAATATTGTCATTCACTGAACCCGGAACATGAAAGAACCAATGAATCATATCCAACAGGTCATTATTTCTGCTCTTTAATCATTCTACTATTGTTTATTTTCTATATCAGAGAGATGAAGTTGCATAACTTCAAATTTGATTGATATTTCGTTATCTGGTGGCTTTGAATATTTCCAGTTCAGAAAATTACTGGTGTCATAAAATTACTGGTGTCAGAGTAAGATGTATCTAGCCCACTCTGTAAAGTGGTAGAGTTGGTTCCATGATAAAATGTACCCATCCCAATTAATAAAGTGGTAATGCTGGTGCCATGATAAAATGCACCCAACCACTATGGAAAGTACGGGCAATATGCAGATAATATACGTCGTGATGTGGGAACGTCTTTACGAACCAACATATTGTCTTCCCGTTTTCCTTTGGTTTAACATTTTTCGAAATATTTACTTCTGCATCTACATATTGATTTTTAAAAAAAAAATTTCAGAAGATCCCGTTAAGGGTGAAAGTAGCCATTCTTTGCTTAAACTTTAATCTGTTCTTATAATAAATATTTGCTCTACGGGTTTATATATATATATATATATATTTATTTATGGAGGCGCATGGCTTAGTGGTTAGAGCATTGGCCTTGCAATCGAAAGGTTGTGAGTTCAATTCTCAGACCGGGTGATGTGTTGTTTCCTAGAGCAAGACACTTTATTTCACATTGCTCCAGTTTACTCAGCTGTAGAAATGAGATGATAGGGACTGGTGTCCCTATCATTCCACTGCAAAGTGGTCGTGGAGGGGCCACGTCAAAAAAGCACCCAGCACTCACTGTAAATGAGGTTGGTGTTAGGAAGGGCATCCAGCTGTAGAAATCAAGCCAGAATCAGTTCCGGTCCCACCCTTGCAAGCAGGGAAAAGTGGACGTAAAATGAAATGATGAATGATGATGAATCCTTGTCGAGCCCTCTTCGGATTTTAGTCTTCACATTTATTATTACTAATATATATATATATATATATATATATATATATATATATATATATATATAATTAGACAATTGACACCATTCATTACAAATCTTATTTGCTTACCAAGTGGGGTGGAACTTGTCAATTCGGACCAAGGAAACAATGTTTCCATTGGTCTTTCCAATACTGCTACTATCTGCTGGTCACAACTCCTGGCAGGAAACTTTAGATACACCTACATTAAATTCATCTTAGATTTTCTCATACACATTATATTGTGCATGTGTGGATTGCCAGTATCGATAGAGAGTCGGACACAATGCTTTGAAGCATAGAGTTACGTCCCTTTATGATCTGAGTTCAAATCCCGCCGAGGTTAACTTTGCCTTTCATCCTTACGGGGTCGATAAAATAAAGTACCAGTAATGCACTGGCATTTGCTGGCCTTGTGCCAAAAGTAGAAACAATTATATTGCGCATAGGTATTTATTACTTCCTATGAATAAGAACAGCAACAACAACACCATGATCATTAGCGTTCGTGACATATAAGTCTGGAATCCAACATCATACCTACCCTACAATTGCTTCTCTTAATGCAGGCATATATTTCATTGTATCACCCCTACCTTGCTTCAGAGTAGTACTCTGACCTTTGGCAAGAGAAGGGTCAAGGCAGCAGGTTTAGTATGTGTAAGAACTGAAGTAGTGTTGTAACGTTATGGAATAATAATTACCCTTGCTGTTTTCATATGTCGCTCTCTCTGCTCCATGCACATCTGTTGCTACAGAATGCTTCTATTAAATTTCAAATACTTTCTCAACAATTACTTAGACTTCTATTCTATTCTTCTCTCTCAGTGTCTTCCACCAAACTCTATTTTTTATTTTTTTTTACAAACTTTTTTTTTTCCTTCTTCTCTTGTTTTTTCTCTTCTTCTTTAAGAAACTATTTCATTCTCTTTATTTTTCTGTCTTCTAATTCTCGACCTCCACCATAAAGTTATTTACTACTTAGCTTTTCTTTCTTTCTTTCTTACTTTCTTTCTCTCTTTCGCTTTCTTTCTTTCTTTTTTCATTCTCTTTTTCTTTCTCTTTTTCTTTCTTTCTCTATTTCCTTCCTTTTTATTCCTTTTTTCTTTCGTCCTTTCCTTCTTTTTATTCCTTCTTTCTTTCTTCTATCTCTATCATATTGTCTTACTCTCTATTCCTGTCTCTTTATCTCACCCCCACCCACCCCACCGAAGTCCTCCCTCACCAAACATACTTTCATTCTTTTGTTTTTTTTCTTGTTGTTTCTATCACCAACCAGTACCCCCCCCCTCCACACACACACACACTTCTCACCACCAAACAACCACCCCCAACTTGCTTTACCAAATGACTTCTTTCATTACTAATTGTTTTCACCGCAGCCAACTGCACCACACACACACACACACACACACACAAATACACACATACACACACACACGTGCACACAGAAACAGACGCGCACACAGATCCGCACGTAGTAAAGCTAATGTCACTGGCTTCTACACATGTTCTCTTGTGTTTCTATCTGTAAACCTCAAATAATCTCTAACCTGGGAGTCCAGAGTCTGTATTAGATATATCCACCTACCTTTGTAGACATTTCGGTGGAAAATACTGTGGTGAATATTGAAAGAGGCAAACTTTTGTAGTGGAAAGACCATTTTCGAAATTGAATATTGAATTTTGGAAGAAAGGAATTCTTGTCTTGAATTTATTTAAAAAGAAAAAAAAAAAAAAAAAAAAAAAAAAAAAAGCCAAGTTCAACTGAATAGTGTCAACTCATCTGATACATCTATCTTTGTTGCATAAATTGTGTGCGTGCATATACACATACACACATAAACAAACATATATACACCATGCAATGTATACACACACACACATCCACCTACACACACACACCATGGTTGATGAATTCATAGGTAATTCCTGATGCATGCATACACATACACACTCTGCAATGTATGCGCACATACATCCACCTACACACCCTGATAGTTGCATTCATAGATAATTCCTGTCGCTGCAGTTGACAAGCAGCGGGACAGAAAATGTTGGTAATGAAAAAAGGAACTCTAACTCATTAGCATTCACGCTATTCTATATTTATTACTATATTTTCACGGTAAAGGCTTTATCTCACATAATATCGAATCTATAAGATTTTGATATCATTTATTTTGAGAACAATACCTTAACACCAATATGAGTGGCTGGTTGCAGCCGGTTTGAACAGAAAGAGGGGAGAGAATTCTGGCTGGACACTAAAGGGTTGAGGCCAGATTTTTCAGCTTATTTCTTATCTACTCCTTACAACACAACAACACACTATTGTAAAGTGTTTGTAGAATGGACACTATAAAGCTACAACTAGATTATTATGTATGAAGCAAGTTCAAGCGCTGGCCAAATGAGGAGGACTAAGTGCGATGTTATTACTAGAACTACTACTACCACTACCACCACCGCCACTACCACTACCATTGGCACTACTAACACAATTAATGTTAGTCAAGCGAGATACTACCTGCTTTTCACCTTGCTTTGTGTACTGAATGTCATCCGAGAACCAAATTTTCTTTCCAACATTCGTATCGGTCACATGACCAATATTAGATCAATGGCTGTTAACTTTGTATTAAAACTTTTCGGCATTTGTTTGTAAGTTGCCAACGCCATCTATTTTGTTGTTGCCACCGCCACCACCGTCATCGCCATCATCATCATCATCATCATCATCATCATCATCGTCATCGTCATCATCATCATCATCATCAGTATCCGAACAATCATCATCTGTACAATCATCTTAATCATCACCATCACCATCATCAGTACAATCATTATCCTCATCACCATCACTACAATCATCATCACCATCACTACAATCATCATCATCATCAGTACAATCATCATCATCATCAGTACAATCATCATCATCATCAGTACAATCATCATCATCATCAGTACAATCATCATCATCATCAGTACAATCATCATCATCATCAGTACAATCATCATCATCATCAGTACAATCATCATCATCATCAGTACAATCATCATCATCACTACAACAATTATTACCATCACCATCACCACCATCACCATCATCACTACAACCATTATTACCATCACCATCACCACCATCACCATCACAACAATTATTACCAACACCATCACCACCATCACCATCATCACTACAACCATTATTACCATCACCACCATCACCATCACCATCACTACAACCATTATTACCATCACCATCACCATCACCATCATCACTACAACCATTATTACCATCACCACCATCACCATCACCATCACTACAACCATTATTACCATCACCATCATCACCATCACCATCACTACAACCATTATTACCATCACCATCATCACCATCACCATCACTACAACCATTATTACCATCACCATCATCACCATCACCATCACTACAACCATTATTACCATCACCACCATCACCATCACCATCACTACAACCATTATTACCATCACCATCACCACCACCATCATCACTACAACCATTATTACCATCACCACCATCATCATCACCATCACTACAACCATTATTACCATCACCATCACCACCATCACCATCACCATCATCACTACAACCATTATTACCATCACCATCACCACCATTACCATCATCACTACAACCATTATTACCATCACCATCACCACCATCATCTCTACACTACAACCATTATTATCATCACCATCACCACCATTACCATCATCACTACAACCATTATTACCATCACCATCACCACCATCATCAATACAATCATCATAATCAATATTGGATATTTTTTATTTTTGCTTTATTCTATTGCCTTTAAATTGTTGTTGTTGTTGTTGTGACTGGTATTGTAAATGTTTGTTTATTCTCTCACATTGTCGCCACCATCCAATAAATAATCTCCTACAACCAGACTGTTTTCTTTTACCTTCAATGTAGCACTCCTCCATTAACTCTTAACATCCTGTATCACATGAAACCACATTAGTAAGACACTCTTAACCCTTTAGCATTTACATTACTCTATATATATATATACTATTGTATTTTTTCACAGTACAGACTTTACCTCACATAATTATCTCGCATACTATCGAATCTATGAGATTTTGATATTTATTTTGAGAACAATACCTTAACATCAGTATGAGTGACCAATTACAGCAGATTTGGACAGAAAGAGCTGAGAGAATTCTGGCCAGATATGGCCGGTTTAAATGCTAAAGCGTTAAAAAATATGGACACCACTATAAATGTAGCACATGAAAAATTTAAGTCTTTACAATTTTTTCCTGCAAATTTTCACTGCAACTTCTTTAGTAGTAAAGGTACTATAAACATTTGAATTAACTAACATGTTTTATTTTTAGATCAGCGTTTCTCAAACTTTTAAATTTTGTGGAACCCTTGGAATAATTTTCATGTCTCAGAACCCCAGCATAAAAATTATCATATACCATTATTAACCCTTTAGCATTTAAAGTGAAGGCGTGTGGCTGAGTGGTTAGAGAATTGGATTCATAATCGTGAGGTTGGGAGTTTGATTCCTATACCGGGCGATGCATTATGTCCTTGAGCAAGACACTTTATTTCACGTTGCTCCTTCTACCTGGAGTTGCGACCGATAGATAGTACTAGCAACTGGAAAGACCAACAGAAACATTGTTTCCTCGGCCTGATTTGACGAAAGTCAATCGATCCTAGCATTTAAACCTGCTGAATCTGGCCAGAATTCTCTCAGTTCTTTCTGTTCAAACCGGCCATAACCGGTCACTCATACTGACATTAAGGTATTATTTTGTTCTCAATATAAATATCATCGAAATCTCGTAGATTCCATATTATGTGAGATAAAGCCTTTACCATGAAAATATAATAGTAAATATAGAGTAATGTAAATGCTAAAGAGTTAAAATCTATCTCTTTTAGAGGTTGAAGTCTTTACTATATTTTACTGCAACTGCAAATTTTCATAGTGACCTGTCCAGTAGTAAAGGTACTATAAACATTTGAACTAACATCTGCTTGGAACAGCTGCCAATTGTCCTTTGAATCACATCCTTTTGTATTAAAAAAGAAAGGAAGACATGTTGGATAATGTAGTCTTAGATATGCTGCCACCACCACCACCACCACCACCATTGTTTAATATCTATTTTTCTATGCTTGCATGGGTTAGATGGGTCGTCCACATTGTGATACAAGTCTGGCCAGTTGGCTGCACCGTACCTGACACAAATGGAACTGTATTTTGACTGTTTTCTTTTTTATATCTGGATGCCCCTCTTAACACCAACCGCGTTTATAGCTGACAAAAAAGTTATGGGCTGGTCAAAGCTTGAATGTGTTTGACCACTGATCTGCTTCATTGAAGCTGACCTAGGGTTTAACAACAAATCAATTTTTCTAGTTAATACACAAATACTATTAACATGGGCTGGTCAAAGCTGTTATGTGTTTGATTGAAGCTGACCTAGGGTTTAACAACAAATCAATTTTTCTAGTTAATACACAAATACTATTAACATGGGCTGGTCAAAGCTGTTATGTGTTTGATTGAAGCTGACCTAGGGTTTAACAACAAATCAATTTTTTTAGTTAATACACAAATACTATTAACATGGGCTGGTCAAAGCTGTTATGTGTTTGATTGAAGCTGACCTAGGGTTTAACAACAAATCAATTTTTCTAGTTAATACACAAATACTATTAACATGGGCTGGTAAAAACCGCAATGTGTTTGACCAGTGGTCTGGTTGATTGAAGCTGACCTGGGGTTTTAACAATAACAAATTCATTTTCCCAGTTAATGCACAAAAATAATATTAACATTGGACTGGTCAATGCTGGAATATGTTTGGTTGAAGCTGACCTACCACCCTACTCTCCACCATAGGCGCTGAGCTGGCCAGCCGCAGGTGTGAACCCCGCGAGTGGAAATGGCTCTTCCAGCGCATCTCCCTTACCATCCTCTGTCTGGGGGAAACACCTTCTCCGTTCTGTCCACCGGGGTTGTGGGGAGGCCAGCGCGTGGGACCCCATTTGCTCACCATACAGAGAGATGGGGAGGGCGAGAGAGATGGAGGCGATGACAGTGGGAGTTTGGCTCTTCCACGTTCGGACCATACCCTCGTGGTTGTGTTCATTATGTATAGAGTTCATTCCAATAACATTTCTATAGTCAGATATACTTTTTGACACCATTGTTAGAGTGGTAAATTGATAATATTAATGTGGGGTTGAGGAGAATAAGACTGGCTTTTCTGGAGCCAACAGTTTGGTATGATGATGGTGATGATGATGATGATGAATTGACACTTATACAAACTGAAGTGCTAATGACCCGTGTTTGGTGTAATATTACTGTGTTTTTTTTAGACTGAACTAGATCAACAAAGCATGATAGTCTTCTAAAAGCTATGTAATATTCCAAAGCAAGGGATGTCACATTCAGATTCACAGTAGTCAGTGTGTGAATTATGTATGTGTGTGTGTGTGTATTAGTATGTGTGTGGGTGAATTGATATGTGTGAACTATGTATTTGTGTGTATTGGTGTATTAGTGTGTGTGTGTATATATTAGTATGTGTGTGGGTGAATTGATATGTGTATATATTAGTATATTTGTGTGTGCATTAGTGTGTTTGTGTGTGTGTGTGTATCATCATCATCATTTTATGTCCGCTTTTCCCTGCTTGCAAGGGTGGGACGGGAACTGATTCTGGCTTGATTTCTAACACCAACCTCATTTACAGTGAGTGCTGGGTGACTTTTTTGCCGTGGCACATCCACGACCACTTTGCAGTGGAATGATAGGGACCCCAGTCCCTCTCATCTCATTTCTACAGCTGAGTAAACTGGAGCAATGTGAAATAAAGTGTCTTGCTCAAGGAAACAACACATCACCCGGTCTGAGAATTGAACTCACAACCTTTCGATTGCAAGGCCAATGCTCTAACCACTCAGCCTTCACAATGTGTAACCAATTTCCTCCATATATATATATATACATATATATATATATATATTAGTATATTAGTATGTGTGAATTGATGTGTGTATTTGTGTATATATTAGTGTGTGTGTGTTTGTATAAGTTTGTGTGTGTGTATTAGTATGTGTGTATTTGTATATATATATTAGTATGTGTGTATTAATGTATGTGTATTTGTGTGTATTTGTATGTTTGTTGTTGAGATGGAGTTGGTCAGAGTATCGCTTAAGGCTTTCTCTGTTTATGTATTGTATATATATATATATATATATAAGTATGAATGTTTATATCAACACGTGTGTACATATTTAATATCACAGAGTACAATAAGCCAGGAAGTTTTATTACTAAGGTAAATAAATTCAACCTCCTTCCCGCCACATCTCTCACCTGGTTTCTTGTTTCTATTTACAGACAAGCAAAAACAGCTAAAACAGCAAAAGTATCTACTACAGCATATAATCTAATACTACACCATAGCATTGCTCCCGTGAATATTTTTCATTATATATATATATATATATATATATATGTGTGGAGGCACATGGCTTAGTGGTTAGAGCATTGGCCTTGCAATCGAAAGGTTGTGAGTTCAATTCTCAGACCGGGTGATGTGTTGTGTCCTTGAGCAAGACACTTTATTTCACATTGCTCCAGTTTTCTCAGCTGTAGAAATGAGATGATAGGGACTGGGGTCCCTATCATTCCACTGCAAAGTGGTCGTGGAGGTGCCACGGCAAGAAAGCACCCAGCACTCACTGTAAATGAGGTTGGTGTTAGGAAGGGCATCCAGCTGTAGAAATCAAGCCAGAATCAGTTCCCGTCCCACCCTTGCAAGCAGGGAAAAAGCGGACGTAAAATGAAATGATGATGATGATGATATATATAAGCAGAAGGGATATTCAATTTGTTGGTAATTCAACAAATATAAATGTTTATAACTGATTCAGAGCACTCGACAGGTTTTCTGGAGTATATATTCAATGATATTAAATAAATGGAAACTATATTTATAAAACCATATAATACAAAGTTTGTTTTATAAATTTTCAACCTCATTTGCATACTCATCTTAATAATTTGAAATATCCGACTTTTCTTCTCTTTTCCTTCACTATCCAAGAAAAACTTGAACTGTTAAGGTATCTTTTCTTGGTAATGTCAAAATTTATAAAACACACTTTGTATTTTATCTGATGAGAGCGTACCAAAGTTTTGGTACCCTTGAAATATATATAATAGAATAAATATGGTTTTATAAATATAGTTTCCATTTCTTTAATATCATTGGATATATATATATCATCATCATCATTTAACGTCCATCTTCCACGCTAGCATGGGTTTGGCCGGGAATTTTCCCACTTGAGGCAAGATTGGTTGTCTTGCTCGTATAGGACTGTCTGGCGGGTTTTCTACGGCTGGATGCGCTTCCTAACACCAGCCACATTTACAGTGTGGACTGGGAGGTTTTTACCGTGTTACCTACACGGCCACATTACAGCGTGGACTGTGTGTTTTTTTGTCGTGACACCTACACGACCTCATTTATTTAGGACTGGATGTTGTGGTACCAACATAACTTTACATCGTGGTGTGGATGGGGTGGGGGTAGTGGGACCGGGGTGTATTTTTGTTAAGAGGTGCCTACTGACTGTAGGTTTCGCTTTGCACTTAGGCAAGGCGGGTCTTCTGTATTAGTGCGTAACGCCAAAGATCTCGGTCCAGTGACATTGTCTTGGAGAGGTGTAAGTGTGTGAGGTCGGAATTTATCAAGTCGTCCCAGATTTTTCTGGGTCTGCCTACTCCGTGGCTACTATATATATATATATATATATATATATATTTATATATACACACACACCACACACATAAATATAGATATACGCACACACATATATATATAAATATAGATATATACACACACACATATATATATAAATATAGATATATACACACACATATATATATAAATATAGATATATACACACACACATATATATATATATAGATATATACACACACACACATATATATATATAAATATAGATACACACACACACACTTCACCCTATATACATACCTGTTTATAGGTACCCATTTATATTCTAGTCTTGTCTAGTTTTGTCATGCATTGTTTTGTTTTCAGGCTTGTTTTGTTCTTGGAATTTTTGCAGTGCAGTAGATAAGTGTTTCTAACAGTAGCTACCAGTTAGTTAGCACACAGCTACAGTTCCATAGTTAACTTAGTATGCTATTACTCCCATTATGACAACTTTGGGAATTCTATTCAAAGTTGATGATGATGTTAATTCAGTTCTAAGAGGTTGATTGTCAGAAAGAAATGGGGGAAATATTTCATCAGAATTTTTAAATAACTCTTCAATATCGTTTTTTATTTTTTATTTTTGTGTTTGCTGTTGTTGTTTCACTGCGGAGTTTAACTTCACACTATCTGGTTATTAAGTCAGCCCTCTTCAAGAACTTCAAGTCTCCTCTTTATGTATGTATGTCATTTATTCCAATATAGCAGAGGTTCCCAAAGTGGGTGTGTTGGAAAGGTCCAGGGGGACACTGGAGCCTAAGGAAGCGCTCGGAGGGGGGGGGGGGGAGGAGGGCAGTGTAGAGATGATATAATAGTATATTAAATATCAAATGATATTATATCTAAATATAGTAAAATAAAAATATATAATATTTATTTATACATAGTATATATTATATTATTTATTATATATAAATTAACAATTTTATTTATTATATATTATTTACAATTTCTGTGTTGGAAGGTCTCTCTGGAAATAGGGTTGGGGAGCTCTGAAGGTATTATTTGGCTGTGAGGGGGTGGGAGCAGTGGCCCCCAAAATTTTGAGAACCTCTGTTTTATGGCAAGCTTAGAAAGCACAGGATTTTACTTCTCATTTGATCTTTCATTTTAGGTAAAAGAAAAAAAGCAGAATGTATTAACTTAGTGTTAATGAGAGGATGTGAAAGTGAAAGATTATTACTGAATGTGAAGAAAAAAAAAGAAGAATATTTTTGTGTGAAGGAATGAGAATGTTTGATGAGAATATCTGTCATTGTGGAAGAACAGAAGAGAGTTTTTCTCTCTTTCCTCTCCTTCAACCAGATTTCTTGTTGCTATTATGAGAAAATTAGGGACCTTTACCAAATAGAATTATGTTAGTACCTTAACCAATGAGTTACTTCGGTCATCACCCTTGACTAAATTTGGCTAAGACAACGTCTTAAAATTATTGTTTTAGCTGAGATTAATAATTTGGAAATAGTAACATTGAATATCAAATTACACCCAAGGTGTTATTCATTTTTCCTATTATCTTAACTCCTCTTTCTTTATTGAGATATTTATTTTGACTACCTTACAGAACGACGCTTCCATTCTTCTTTGTTGTAATTAAAACTTATATTTTCTCTTTCATCTAATTTTTTACATTATCTTAGTTCATATTTTTTTTTGAGATATTTATTTTGACTATATTACAGAGCAAAGCTTCCATTATTCATCATCATCATCATTTTATGTCCGCTTTTCCCTGCTTGCAAGGGTGGGACACCCTTGCAAGCAGGGAATTAAAACTTGTTGTAATTAAAACTTATACTTTCTCTTTTTTTTTTTATCCAGGGTGTCACCAGAACAAAGCATGGAAAAAGAATTCGAATTGGATAAAAATATAAATATTGTGAAACCTTGCAGTAGTATGAATGTATACTTAGTAGACAAAACCAAAGTGCAATATGCTGAAGGAGACTTTGATTCTGCTGAAGAGGTCATGGAAGACTCTAAATTCAGTAGTAACAAAAGAAACACTGATTGTTCAACACCTGTAAGTCCTAGTTCTGTAAATAGCAGTCGGAATTCTTTAAATTCCTTGGATGGAGATAAGGAATGTACTTCTTTAAATGAAGAAGACAACTTATATACTTCAGCTTATTCCAATAACCCAATAACAGTTCCAATAATTGGATATGAAACTATGGAACAACGTGCCAGATTTACTGTAAGTTGACATTTTCATTTATCAAATTTATTGTTTTTGTCATCTAGTTCTACATTTCTTTATTAATGAGGTTAACCCATTAGCATTTAAACTGGCCGCATCTGGGCCAGAATTTTCTCACCCTTTTCTGTTCAAATTGGCCACAACTGGCCGTTCATACTGATATTAAGATATTGTTCTCAAAATAAATAATATCAAAATCCCATAGATTCGATATTATGTGAGATAATTATGTGAGATAAAGCCTTTACCACAAAAATTCATTAGTATGTATAGAGTAATGTAAATGTTAGAGGGTTAAGCAGGGCTACAGACCTCCTAGACGAGCTGATGGGGTCTTTATCCTGCTTATGTAAGGTCGTATCGAGTGCAGAGAAGTTGTCATGTCTTATGACACAAACTGAAGGGTCTCCCTAATTCCTTGTTTGGCAAGCTTTCTACTTCAAGGAGCCAGCCAGGCAGCCAGGCATCTGATTACCTACCAATCAGGAGAGCATACAAGCCAAATAGACTTCATCCTCACCAGGAAACAAGACAGGAAAAGGGTTGTAAATAGCATAGCCATTCCCGGGGAAGAATGTACTTCCCAACAGAGACTAGTTGTCAGTGACCTTAGAATAAATGTTAAACTGACTTATTCTAAAAAACTGGGATACATACAGGGTATCACCGTTTTGTTTTTGTACAATGTTTTGATTTGAGGCAAAAAACACCCAGTCCACACTGTAATGTGGTCACGTAAGTGTGATGACAATTAGCACCCAACCCCCACTGTAAAGTTGTCTTGTAGGTGTCGTGTCAAAAAGCTCCCAGCCCACACTGTAAAGAGTCGTGTAGGTATTGCGACAAAAAGCATCCAGCCCACACTGTAAATATGGGTGGCTTTAGGAAGGGTATCCAGCTGTAGAAATCTAGTCAGAAACAGTTATGTATGAGCAGGACATGGTCACTTGACCCAATTTGCCTTAAATGGGACAACTCGTCTAACCCATGCTAGCGTGGAAAGTGGACGTTAAACGATGATGATTATGTTTCACAAAAAAGTTCTATTGTCCCTTTAAATTAATGAATGATTTAAATTAATGAATGATTGTCTCTTTAAATTAATGAAGGATTTGTGGAAGTTTTTTATTTTATTTTTTTTAATTAATGAATTTCTTTTTTTTTTTGGTTGGCATTTTTTTTGTCTGTCACACATATTTCGGTGTACCCTCTATCATGGCATTAGTCCAATGAATGAAACCAGTCTAAGAATGAAAGAATATAGGAAAGTGTTGTTTTGTTATTAGTTTAGAGATTGGCAAAAAGAAATTAAATTGTCATTATAACAACTATCACCACCACCACTACCACCACAAGTGCCACAATCATGACCACAAATGCCACCACCACCACCACCACCACCACCACCACTAACGCCACCACCATAAATGCCACCACCACCACAAATGCCATCAACACCAACACCATAAATGCTGCTGCCACCACCAACACCATCACCATAAATGCCACCACCATCACCACCATAAATGCCACCACCACAAATGCCATCAACACCAACACCACCACCATAAATGCTACCGCCACCACCAACACCATCACCATAAATGCTGCCACCATCACCACCATAAATGCCACCACCACAAATGCCATCAACACCAACACCACCACCATAAATGCTGCCGCCACCACCAACACCATCACCACCACAAATGCCATCAACACCATAAATGCTTTTAAAATAATTGTTTCTACTTTAGGCACAAGGCCAGCAATTACCCAGTGTATTACTGGTACTTTATTTTATTGACCCCGTAAGGATGAAAGGCAAAGTTAATCTAAATAATGGTTTCTGATTTAGGCACAAGACCAACAATTTTGGGGGAAGGGAAAGTCAATTAAATTAGCCCTAGTATGTGATTTATACTTTATTTTATTGACCCCTGTAAGGATGAAAAGCAACGCTGACCTCAGCAGGATTTGAACTCAGAATATAAAAAGTCTGTAATTCTATGCCACAAAGCATGTGCTCCGACGCTCTACCAATATGACCAATCCACCGTCCTTTTTAAATAATTGTTTCTACTTTTGGCACAAGGCCAGCAATTACCCAGTGCATTACTGGTACTTTATTTTATCGACCCCGTAAGGATGAAAGGCAAAGTTAACCTCGGCGGGATTTGAACTCAGATTGGAAAGGGCCGTAACTCTATGCGTCAAAGCATGGCGTCCGACCCTCTACCGATACTGCCAATCCACCGCCCTTTTAATAATTGTTTCTACTTTAGGCACAAGGCCAGCAATTACCCAGTGCATTACTGGTACTTTATTTTATCAACCCCGTAAGGATGAAAGGCAAAGTCAACCTCGGCGGGATTTGAACTCAGATCGTAATAATAATATTTTTGTTTTGGAGTTGTACTTGTCTGGCAAATGACTTGATCTGAGATCATGAGTTGAAACTAAAACAATTACTGTGTAGTCATTTTAGCCTTCAAAAAACACACATATTCCTGAGAGGGTCGTGGGGGCAGAGTCCTCAAACACTCCTTCCAGCGGGTCCTGTCAGAAGCAAACGTCTCCCACATATTTATGAGAGGGTCTTGGGGTCAGAGTCCTCAAACACTCCTTCCAGCAGGTCCTGTCAGAAGCAAACGTCTCCCACATATTCCTGAGAGGGTCTTGGGGTCAGTCCTCAAACACTCCTTCCAGCGGGTCCTGTCAGAAGCAAACGTCTCCCACATATTTATGAGAGGGTCTTGGGGTCAGAGTCCTCAAACACTCCTTCCAGCGGGTCCTGACAGAAGTAAACGTCCCCCACATATTCCTGAGAGGGTCGTGGGGGCAGAGTCCTCAAACACTCCTTCCAGCGGGTCCTGTCAGAGGTAACCGCCTCCAACTGATCTGGCTGGATCCCCGAGCGTGACCAGCCAAGCCCATGGATGTTATCCAACCATCTTGCTTGGGGTCTACCCCTGGGTCTCTTGCTGGTTGTTTTTACTCATAAATAAAAACACACACAAACTGTAACTGAAGTGGAATTGTGTCAGTGACCAGGTCACAAATAGTGTCATGAAAATTTTGAGTCCAAGAAATAAATGATAAATGTAAAGTGGAGTTAATAAAGAAAATATGTTTAGAAAGCAGTGAACGTAGTTTGAAATTGAAATAGAAATATAAAGCTTCACTAACATTTGACTAAATAATTGTTTCTACTATTGGCACAAGGCCAGCAATTACCCAGTACATTACTGGTACTTTGACTAAATAATATAGTTTAATAATGTGGCTTATAAACTCACTGAACTGTAACCATCTTTTTCCATTCAGTGGGTTTATACGTCTCATTATTAGACTGATATTTAGTCAAATGTTACGGCAAAGCTTTATATTTCTATTTGAAGTTAATAATTTTTGAGTTTCTTTAACATTTACATTACTCTATATTTACTATTGTATTTTCACAGTGAAGGCTTTACCTCACATAATATCTCATATAACATTTACATTACTCTATATTTACTATTGTATTTTCACAGTGAAGGCTTTACCTCACATAATTATCTCACATAATATCGAATCCATGAGATTTTGATATTATTTATTTTTATTTTGAGAACAATACCTTAACATCAGTATGAATGGCCAGTTAGAGCCAGCTTTAACTGGATACCGCTGGTTTAAATGCTAAAGGGTTAAAATGACTGAAACACTCTTCCAGACAAATATTTTTGTTGTTTCTCTCTTTCCTGGTCACCTACTGGTCTCAAGTGTCTTCTTTCCTTTTCCCCTATTGCTCCCAGCCCCATAAGTATTATCTACTGTTGTATTTATTTATTATTTATATTTGTTTAATTTGTTTTATTTACATACTTAGTCATATATTTACTTTAAATCTTCTCCTCCTCCTCCCTCAACAGAAACCTGTTTACATATTTACATGTACTAAGAATGTGGAGTATCAAGTGTAGTCTGCTGCAGTCTCTGTATATATTTACACACACCTGCTGCAAAATGGCTGTCGAACACAGTCACTGCCACGTTTGTATGTGTCTGTCTATGAGTGCGTATCATCATTTTATGTCCGCTTTCCCCTGCTTGCAAGGGTGGGACGGTTGTCCTGTTGTGGGTAGTGTCCGGTCGGCTGACCTTGTCTTGCCCATACAGGAACTGATTCTGGCTTGATTTCTACAGCTGGATGCCCTTCCTAACACCAATCTCATTTACAGTGAGTGCTGGGTGCTTTTTTTCCGTGGCACCTCCACGACCACTTTACAGTGAGTGCTGGGTGCTTTTTTTCCGTGGCACCTCCACGTCCACTTTACAGTGAGTGCTGGGTGCTTTTTTTCCGTGGCACCTCCACGTCCACTTTACAGTGAGTGCTGGGTGCTTTTTTTCCGTGGCACCTCCACGACCACTTTACAGTGAGTGCTGGGTGCTTTTTTTCCGTGGCACCTCCACGTCCACTTTACAGTGAGTGCTGGGTGCTTTTTTTCCGTGGCACCTCCACGTCCACTTTACAGTGAGTGCTGGGTGCTTTTTTTCCGTGGCACCTCCACGACCACTTTACAGTGAGTGCTGGGTGCTTTTTTTCCGTGGCACCTCCACGTCCACTTTACAGTGAGTGCTGGGTGCTTTTTTTCCGTGGCACCTCCACGTCCACTTTACAGTGAGTGCTGGGTGCTTTTTTTCCGTGGCACCTCCACGTCCACTTTACAGTGAGTGCTGGGTGCTTTTTTTCCGTGGCACCTCCACGTCCACTTTACAGTGAGTGCTGGGTGCTTTTTTTCCGTGGCACCTCCACGACCACTTTACAGTGAGTGCTGGGTGCTTTTTTTCCGTGGCGCCTCCATGACCACTTTACAGTGAGTGCTGGGTGCTTTTTTTCCGTGGCGCCTCCACGTCCACTTTGCAGTGGAATGATAGGGACCCCAGTCCCTATCATCTCATTTCTACAGCTGAGTAAACTGGAGCAATGTGAAATAAAGTGTCTTGCTCAAGGAAACAACACATCACCCGGTCTGAGAATTGAACTCACAACCTTTCGATTGCAAGGCCAATGCTCTAACCACTAAGCCATGTGCCTCCATATATGTATGAATATTGTGTGTGTGTGTGTGTGTGTGTGTGTGTGTGTGTGAGAGCATGTATGCATCATCATCATCATCATTATCGTTTAATGTCCATTTTCCATGCTAGCATGGGTTAGACGGGTTGTCCCATTTAGAGTCAAGTTGGGTCAAGTGACCGTGTCTTACTCATATAGGACTGTTTCTGGTTTGGTTTCTACGGCTGGGTGCTTTTTGTCGTGATGCATACACAACCGCATTACAGGGGCTTCGGTGATCTTTGTCATGACACCTACACGCCCACTTTACAGGGTGGGCTGTATATGTATGAATAGTGGGTGTTTGTTTGTGTGTGTGTGTGTGTGTGTGTGCATATGTCATGCATACATACATGCACACACATAAGTGCACACATCCATGCATAGTTTCTTCAGTTTAATTAGAAATTAACAATAAAACCATACCAGGTCGTGCTATTAAGTTAGATATGACCTGGGCCAATACTGGCTGAAACCTATCAAAGTTTCCATATATTTAACCATTGTATATGTGTTGGTGTTGGTGTGTATATGTGTTGGTGTGCATGTGTGTGTTGGTGTGCATGTGTGTTGGTGTGTATGTGTTTTGCAACCAGTGCACAAAAGAAACATTTTTTTTCTGATTTGGTACTAAAGCAATTATTGTAAACACCACACCCTCTCAGCTGTGTATTTCTAACAAGTGCACAAAAGAAATTAATATTGTACAGAATGGAATGTATGAGAAAGGCATGGTCATATGACCTGTCTAGTGTCAGATCATGATAACCCATCTGACCTATCCAACCATGAAAAATGATAACGATGATGATGATAAAAGATTAGTTGCCTAAAAATACTGTTGCAGATAATAATTATATTTACTATACATTCAGTGTGTACATACGTTTGTCACAGGAAAAATAATTTTACACAACATAAGATTTTCATGCACACTGACTGTAAAGAGTTCATGCTGGTGACATGGCCAAAAGCACCCAGCCCTCCCTATAACGCTGGTTATGTTGGTGCCATGACAAAAAACACCCAGTCCACACTATAAAGTGGTTGTGCTGGTGTCATGATAAAAGGCACTCGTTCCACACTGTAAAGTGGTTGTGTTGGTGACATGATAAAAGGCACTCAGTCCACACAGTAAAGTGGTTGTGTTGGTGCCATGATAAAAGGCACTCAGTCCACAGTGTAAAGGGGTTGTGTTGGTGCCATGATAAAATACACTCAGTTCACAGTGTAAAGGGGTTGTGTTGGTGCCATGTTCACCCAGTCCACAGTGTAATGTGGTTGTGCTGGTGCCATGTTCACCCAGTCCACACTGTAAAGTGGTTGTGTTGGTGCCATGTTCACCCAGTCCACAGTGTAAAGTGGTTGTGCTGGTGCCATGTTCACCCAGTCCACAGTGTAAAGTGGTTGTGCTGGTGCCATGTTCACCCAGTCCACAGTGTAAAGTGGTTGTGCTGGTGCCATGTTCACCCAGTCCACACTGTAAAGTGGTTGTGCTGGTGCCATGTTCACCCAGTCCACAGTGTAAAGTGGTTGTGCTGGTGCCATGTTCACCCAGTCCACAGTGTAAAGTGGTTGTGCTGGTGCCATGTTCACCCAGTCCACACTGTAAAGTGGTTGGCATTAAGAAGAGCATCCAGGCATACAAACGAAGCCAGAATCAGTTCTATATGAGCAAGACACAGTCATCTGATCTGAGTTGTCTCACAACGGGACAACCTGTCTAATCCACGCTATTGTGGAAATATGGACATGAAGCAGTGATGATGATGATTATGATGATAATCACTACTTCTGCTTTGGTGATATCAATACAAAAGTATATCTGAAAAGGATCTTATATACACTGGTAGTGTATGTTTTAATGGTTAAAATATTGATTATTGCCTTCTATTACTTAACACAAGATAAACCCTGTAGTTTTATTAACTGCATATATTACAAATATGTTATTGGATTGGCAGTTTCGGTGGAGGGTCGGACGCCATGCTTTCCAGCATAGTTACGTCCCTTTACGATCCGAGTTCAAATCCCGCCGAGGTTGACTTTGCCTTTCATCCTTACGGGGTCGATAGAATAAAGTACCAGTAATGCACTGGGTAATTGCTGGCCTTGTGCCTAAAGTAGAAACAGTTA
>OZ024758.1:23614240-23634240 GCA_964016885.1 Eledone cirrhosa
CTAGTGATCTTTGAAAAAAATTGAAATTCCACCACAGTAATTTATTTTTATCTGTGACTTTCTCAATACCTCATCTTATATAGCTTCTTCAGAACAATCTCCTTGAAGCTTAGTCACACCCCCTCAAACCACAACACATACTATGTATATTATGTATCATCATCATCATCATCATCATCATTTTACGTCCGCTTTTCCCTGTTTGCAAGGGTGGGACGGGAACTGATTCTGGCTTGATTTCTACAGCTGGATACCCTTCCTAACACCAACCTCATTTACAGTGAGTGCTGGGTGCTTTTTTGCCGTGGTACCTCCACGACCACTTTGCAGTGGAATGATCTCATTTCTATCATCTCATTTCTACAGCTGAGTAAACTGGAGCAATGTGAAATAAAGTGTCTTGCTCAAGGAAACAACACCTCACTTGGTCTGAGGATTGAACTCACAACCATTTGATTGCAAGGCCAATGCTCTAACCACTAAGCCATGTGCCTCTATCTATACACACACACACACACACACACACACACACACACACACACACACACACACACACACACACACACACACACACACACACACACACACACACTCTGTGAATTACTCTCTGTTGTTTTTGCCGAGAATAAGTGACATATCCACTACTTTAAAACTCATAGCAAATGGTCTTCAAAATGTTTTTAATTAAACATATAATATATTGCCAAATATACTATACATGCATTCGTATATATATTTATATCGACAGTCGATCGACTTTCGTCAAATCAAATCGAGGAAACAATGTTTCCATTGGTCTTTCCAATTGCTAATAGTATCTATCGGTCACAACTCCAAGGTAGAAGGAGCAACGTGAAATAAAGTGTCTTGCTGAAGGACATAACGCATCACCTGGTCCAGGAATCAAACCCCTCAACCTCACGATTGTGAAGCCAATTCTCGGGTTCAGTTGGAGGTAACCACAGTTAGTAAGGTACTCAATAATGCATTAGTAGAGTTTAAACATCAAGTTTAATATAGACATAGCTTCTACAAGACTAGAACTGTTTCATCATCATCATCATCATCATCATCATCATCATTTTACATCCACTTTTCCCTGCTTGCAAGGGTGGGACAGGAACTGATTCTGGCTTGATTTCTACAGCTGGATGCCCTTCCTAACACCAACCTTATTTACAGTGAGTGCTGGGTGCTTTTTTGCCGTGGCACCTCCACGGCCACTTTGCAGTGGAATGATAGGGACCCCAGTCCCTATCATCTCATTTCTACAGCTGAGTAAACTGGAGCAATGTGAAATAAAGTGTCTTGCTCAAGGAAACAACACATCACCCGGTCTGAGAATTGAACTCACAACCATTCGATTGCAAGGCCAATGCTCTAAGCCATGTGCCTCCATTCAAAGAAAATCATCAAGCCGTCTTGATGATTTCTTTTGAATGAAACAGTTCTACGATGATGATAGATAAGGTATTATTGCTGCAATGATATGATACCAGGCTACTAACAACATAGTCATAAGTTCACATCTTACTGCAGCCTTTTTGTTGTTAGGTATATATCTGCATGTTAAATAAAATAATAATAATTGTTTCTATATTTGGCACAAGGCCAGCAATTATCTCAGTGCATTACTGGTACCTTATTTTATCGACCCCCGTAAAGATGAAAGGCAAGTTAACCTCGGCACAAGGCCAGTAATTTGGGGAGAGGGAAAAGTCGATTAAATCGACCCCCCCCCCCCCCCAGTACGTTACTGGTGCTTGGTGCACTACAACTCATCAAAGGTGCATGTATAGTACGTAGAATAATGTACAAATGTGATGAAAGTGAACAGTGTATGAGTCATGATATACACACAGATACATGCGTGCATGTGTATGGAGGGGGAATATCAGGTGTAATGTTGGCAAATTTCAGGAAGCATGGAAGTTCATCTTACTGGTAAGGACAATTTTCACCCCCCCCACTTCTCGGTCATGAGATGGTTGAGTGGTTAGCAGTTGGAAAAGTATCCAGCTGTAAAAACAATTGCTCCAACAAAATTTCTACCAGGCATGGAAAAGATGGATGCTATATTAATATATGTAAATAGACTTCTGGCAATTGCTGTTCCCCAAAGACAAGAATGAACCTAATGTGTGTGTGTGTGTGTGTGTGTGTGTGTGTGTGTGTGTGTGTGTGTGTGTGTGTGTGTGTGTGTGTATATATATATATATATATATATATATATATATATATATATAACGTAAAGGTAACAGAAATAACAACACAATCAATTGGTACAGTATATGGAAGGAATATATTAGGTTAATGCTTGAAATAGTGGTAAGAGGGTCTTGACATTACGGACGCTAGTCCTTCATCAGAAGAAAAAATGAGAAATTAGAAAGATTGAAGGGACGGGCGGGGTGGAATTGGAAAAAATGTCTTTAGATAAAAACACACACACACTGTAAATGTGGTTGGTGTTAGGAAGGGCATCCAACTGTAGAAAACCCGCCAGACAGTCCTATGCGAGCAAGACAACCACTCTTGCCTCGAGTGGGAAAACTCCCGTCCAAACCCATGCAAGCGTGGAACATGGACGTTAAACGATGATGATGATGATGGTATATATATGAGAGAGAGAGAAGTGTGCTCATGTGTGGACTTCTTCTGCTCGTCTCCACAAGAGCGCCAGTTACAAAGCTTGGCTAGATGTGGTTCCGCCACAGCTGAACACATTGCTGCTCTTTCACGTTAAACTCTGCCAAGTCCAATGCGATGCAGGGGTGTTCCAGCAGGGGGTCATATCAGGAGGTCCTGCGTAGTCTGTGGCTTGATACTGCAGTCACACACAACATTCCCATCCTTTAAATATCCTCATTTTACAAGATGAGATGCTACAAAATAGCTTATAAAATAGGGCGAAAGCCCTTAGAGATTGAAGAAGAGGGGTTAATACGTTTAACCCTTTAGCATTCACATTACTCTATATAAACTATTATATTTTCATGGTAAAGGCTTTACCTCACATAATTATCTCGCATAATATCTCACATAACCTTCACATTACTCTATATATACTATTATATTTTCATGGTAAAGGCTTTACCTCACATAATATCTCACATAACCTTCACATTACTCTATATATACTATTATATTTTCATGGTAAAGGCTTTACCTCACATAATATCTCACATAACATTCACATTACTCTATATATACTATTATATTTTCATGGTAAAGGCTTTACCTCACATAATATCTCACATAACATTCACATTACTCTACATTTACTATTATATTTTCATGGTAAAGACTTTACCTCACATAATTATTTCACATAATATCGAATCTATGAGATTTTGAAAGTATTTATTTTGAGAACAATACCTTAACATCAGTATGAGCGACCAGTTACAGCCAGTTTCAACAGAAAGAGGTGAGAGAATTCTGGCCGGTTTTGGCCGGTTTGAACATTAAAGGGTTAAGTAGAACAAGTAAGCAACATCATAAGTAACAAAATAGGGATTTCTACAATTGGCACAAGACCAACAATATTTTGGGGCACGGGGAAAGTCGATTAAATCGGCCCCAGTGCATTACTGGTACTTTATTTCATCAATCTCGTAAGGACGAAAGGCAAAGTTAAGATCGGCAGGATTTGAACCCGGGACGTAAAGGGCCGCGACTCTGTGCTGCTAAGCATGGTGCCCGATGCTCTACCGATTCTACCAATCCACCAACAATAATATAAGGATGTTGTGTGTCTTGACAATGGATTGAGGTCAGTCTCTGTTGATTGTCTGGATAAATGTTCCGGTTTGAAATTCTGAGAAAATTTATTGAGGAGGGCACAATGGCTGAGGATTATGTTAACTAAGGCGAGGACATAAGTGTGTGTGTGTGTGTGTGTGTGTGTGTGTGTGTGTGTGTGTACGTGCATATATGTGTGTACGTGCATATGTGTGTGTGTGTGCATATATGTGTGTGTGTGCATATATGTGTATGTATGTGTGTGTGCATTTATATGTGAGCATGTATGTGTGTGTGCATGTGTTTGTGTGTGTGTGTACGTGCATATGTGTGTGTGTGCATATATGTGTGTGCATGTGTGTATGTGTGTGTGTGTATGTGCTTATGTATGAGTGTGTGAATTTATGTGAGCGTGCGTGCTTATGTGCCTGTGCATATGTGTGTGTGTGTGTGTGTGTGCATATATATATATATATATATATATATACACATACATGTGAGTGCATATACATGTGTGTGTTGTGCATATGTGTGTGTGTGTGTGTGTGTGCATATATATATATATATATACACATACATGTGAGTGCATATATATGTGTGTATGTATGTGTGTGTGCATATATATATATACATATATGTGTGTGTGCATATATATATATATATATATATATATACACATACATGTGAGTGCATATGTGTGTGTGTGTGCATTGTCATCATCAAGTTTGTAATTGTTTTTTTCCATGCTGGCAGTGAGTTGGATGAGACTTGAGGCAGAATTCTATGGTCAGGTGTCCTTCCTGTTCCCAAACCTCACTGCTGACCAGTTTATCACCACTTGTGCTAGTCATATCAAATATGAAAAGATAAGACGAGGCAGAAGCAAACATACCCGCATGCACATACCTACACACGCACATACACGCATGCACATACCTACACACGCACATACCCACATGCACATACCTACACACGCACATACACGCATGCACATACCTACACACGCACATACCCGCATGCACATACCTACACACGCACATACCCGCATGCACATACCTACACACGCACATACCCGCATGCACATACCCACACACGCACATACCCACATACACACAGTGACACACATATTCCCACACACGCACATAACACACATACATAGTACACACCACCCTCACATACATGTATACGCACACACTCACATACATAGTACACACTCCTACATGCATAGCACACACACACATGCATGGCACACACACACACACACATATATACATGGCACACATGCATGGTACACACACACACACACACACACACACACATATACATGGCACACACACACATACATGGTACACACAAACACCTACATGGCACACACACATACATGGCACACTAACACTCACATAGTACGCTAACACACATACACACACACAGTACACTAACACACACAGTACACTAACACACAGTGTACTCTGTGAGTTAGTGTACTCTGTGTGTTAGTGTACTCTAACTCACATAGTACACTAACTCACATAGTATGCACGCACGCACGCACGCACGCACGCACGCACGCACGCACGCACATGTATATAGCATATATTTATAACAATATACATAACTATATAGACTGCCCTCCCAGTGTACAATGCTATTTAGTAAGGTGTTAATAACAGTATTACCTATGTTATTAATGATTTCATTTCCTCTTTACTCATTTCACTACGTTACTACCTGTTATTTTCTCTCGAAATACATTCTCTGGTGTCACCAACATTGTTTAGTGCTGCTTGTCTTTAGGTAAATGTCTCCTGTTCTTGTTTGTATTAATGCATCATCCTGTGTATACAGGGCCAACCCAGAGAGAGCCTCTACATGCTCACTCAATTTGTTAGTAAAAGTAGTCAAATTTCCTTGAATTCACTGCCTACTTTCTTAACCCTTCAGCATTTACATTACTCTATATATACTATTGTATTTTCATGGTAAAGGCTTTATCTCACATAGTATGGAATCTACGAGATTTTGATATTATTTATTTTGACAACAATACCTTAACCCTTTAGCATTTACATTACTCTATTTCTACTTTGGTGATATATTTTGATTTTTGAGTTAATGTTATAATTCTTTCTTTTGGCTCTGATGACAGCACTAAATCACCCATTTATTTTCACTGTACGGATATCGATTTTTGATAGGTATTATGGAGGCACATGGCTTAGTGGTTAGAGCACTGGCATTGCAATCGAAAGGTTGTGAGTTCAATTCTCAGACCGGGTGATGTGTTGTTTCCTTGAGCAAGACACTTTATTTCACATTGCTCCAGTTTACTCAGCTGTAGAAATGAGATGATAGGGACTGGGGTCCATATCATTCCACTGTAAAGTGGTCGTGGAGGTGCCACGGCAAAAAAGCACCCAGCACTCACTGTAAATGAGGTTGGTGTTAGGAAGGGCATCCAGCTGTAGAGATCAAGCCAGAATCAGTTCCCGTCCCACTCTTGCAAGCAGGGAAAAGCGGGCGTAAAATGAAATGAACTACAACTGTACATTCTTCTACTAAAAGTTCTAGTTATAATGTTTTAGGCTACTGTATGCTTATATATGCTTACACTACTTTTTACCATTAGTGTATTCTATTTACAGAATGTGTGGTCTATTTCACTACTCATTATAACAATATAGTTCACCTTCCATCACCTTCTACCATTATCATGCTTGCTATAATCTTCTGCTTCTCTCTATGTATATACTACTGTTAACATGGCACTCTATTTCCATTACTCCTGCGTCACTATAGTAAACCCCACCACCTGTATGTTTAAGGGTCAAATTCTCATTAAAGGGGAGTACTTTTTCCAGCTCTTTGCACTCTGAGTTTGAATCCCACTGAAGTCAACTTTGTCTTTTATCCTTTTTAGGGTTGATAAAATAAAGTATCAGTCTTGGATGGTGGCTTGGTAGAATTGTTAGAGTATCGGATGAAATACCTTGCAGTATTTGTTCAGGCTTTGTTTTTTGGCTCTTTGCATTCTGAGTTCAAATCCTGCTGCAGTTTACTTGGGTGGTGGCCTTAATCTGTTACCTGGTTTAACATCACCCTCACCACCTGGCTCTTGTGTGCTTTTAGCAGAGTCCACTTTGTTGCAAACATGCAGATCAGGCTTCTGGTTTGAGGATACCTCCTTCCTATTAATTTCAGAAACTCTAAAAAGGATCCCTCCCTGACTAAACAGTGACAAAAAAAAAAAAAAAAAAAAATATATATATATATATATATATATATATAGAATTAGTATATCTACCAACATATGTATACAGATGTATACCCATGCTAGCAAATATATATGTTATTTCTTAGTACCTTTGTGGTTCTATGCAGGGGGATGCAGAACAATTATATGAAAGATGTAAAATAAGAAAATTTTGAGTGCAATGTCAACTCTGGATGTCGGTGAGCATGTCCAGCTAACCTCAGTCTCCCCGGTGTCACTTTTATATATATATATATATATATATATATAAAGGTTAACATATACATAAAGTTATAGATATATATATGTTGTTGCAACTGTTCACTTTTAAGATGTTGGATAAATACTCGCCGGGGGCCGCCGCGAAGAGGCTACGTTCGGTTATTTGTTGGAGATTTCCCCATAAGAGCATTTATTCTTATAGCTTGTTCTGATTGATTTTTTTATATGGTTAATTATGCTAATTAGAAGAAGAAATAGTATATATTTTATTATCTGATGATTCTAAAGACATGATATATATATATATATCATCATCATCATCATCAACGTTTAACGTCCGTGTTCCACGCTTGCATGGGTTTGGACGGGGGTAGTCCCACTTGAGGCAAGAGTGGTTGTCTTGCTCGCATAGGACTGTCTGGCAGGTTTTCTACAGTTGGATGCCCTTCCTAACACCAACCACATTTACAGTGTGGGTCTGGGAGGTTTTTACCGTGTTGCCTACACGGCCACATTACAGCGTGGACTGTGTGTTTTTTTGTCGTGACACCTACACGATCTCATTTGTTTCGGCCTGGATGGCGCGGCACCAACATAACTTTACATAGAACGGGGTGGTGTGGATGGGGTGGGGGTGGTGGTGGTGGGACGGGGTGTATTTTGTTAGAGATGCCTACTGGCTGGAGTAGGTTTTACTATATATAATAAGAATGTTTCTACTTTTGGCACAAGGCCAGCAATTATCCCAGTGAATTACTGGTACTTTATTTTATCTAGCTTGTAAGGATGAAAGGCAAAGTTAACCTCGGTGGGATTTGAACTCAGAACGCAAAGCGCGGTAACTCCATGTTGCAAAGCATGGTGTCCAACCCTCTACCGATTCTGCCAATTCACCGCCTATATATAATAATATTACAGGCAAACTTGACATGATTGTGCTGGTAAGGTGGAGCCTAAAGTAGGTGACTAAGAAATGCTGGAGTCAGTCATTATCGTTAGATATTAGGAGACTAGTACTTCAAATTAGTAATTAATGACTGTCTTTTAATATACGAGGATTGGCTGAAAAGTTCATTGGCCGACTAAGAGACTCTCATGGAATGACCAAATGAGGTTTATTTTTCAACATAGTCCCTGGAAAGAAACAATTCAGTTATTAATAAGAAGAGTTGAAATTAATGCATGCAAGATTTCACAGCTCTAGCATCACTCCTTCATAGTCACCCTATGAACCTTTCAGCTGATTTTGTATTTTTGTGGTTAAGGGCGATGGGCTGGCAGAATTGGGAGACAACCATCAACTTGCAGCTGTTCAAGAAGGGCATGAACTGCATGAATATCACATGTCTCAGAAAATTTGGGTCCAGACAAACCGCTAGGAAGGGAAAAGAAGGGTTCTCCACCATATAGTCTAAGTCTAAAGTCTGTCTTAAGCCAGAAGGCTCATTTGGCTGGTGCTTATCCCGGTTTCATGGCGTGAAGCGACTGAGAGTACAAGACTCCCCCCCTGGACAGGACGCCAGTCAATCGCAGGGTTAATCCTCCAGCTATTGCTGGTACTCATTTTCAGCTGAGTAAACTGGAGCAACGTGAAATAAAGTGTCTTGCTCAAGGAAACAACACATCACCCGGTCCAAGAATTGAACTCACAACCTTACGATTGCAAGCCCAATGCTCTCATCACTAAGCCATGCGCCTTCACCCACCATATAGTAAAATATCTATTGAAATGATGAGAATGGAAATGGTTTTCATCTAACTGAAGAATAAGCATCTCTTCTTCACACACTTATTCCTGAGCGGGTTGTGGGCGCAGACCTCAACAGAGTCCTCAGTCCTTCCAACAGGTCCTGTCAGAAGCAACCATTAAAAGCTTTGTAACTGACACTTGTAGATATGACAAGAAGAAAGAATATTACGTGAGATATTACATGGAGGCACATGGCTGAGTGGTTAGAGCATTGGCCTTGCAATCGAAAGGTTGTGAGTTCAATTCTCAGACCGGGTGATGTGTTGTTTCCTTGAGCAAGACACTTTATTTCACATTGCTCCAGTTTACTCAGCTGTAGAAATGAGATGATAGGGACTGGGGTCCCTATCATTCCACTGCAAAGTGGTTGTGGAGGTGCCACGGCAAAAAAGCACCCAGCACTCACTGTAAATGAGGTTGGTGTTAGGAAGGGCATCCAGCTGTAGAAATCAAGCCAGAATCAGTTCCCGTCCCACCCTTGTAAGCAGGGGAAAAGCGGACGTAAAATGATGATGATGATGAAATGATGATAATTACTATTAAAATACAATAGTATATATAGAGTAATGTAAATAGTAAAGGGTTAATCCCCAGTGATAATTTACGTCATTCTCAAAGCTCAGGTTGGAAAGGTGAACATGCCCAAGGCTAAAAACTATTGTAAATTATATTTTGATTTAGTCATTGACCAAAGTATGAAGGGTGTTTCCTGTTTATCTGTTAGTATCACAGAAGCAAATACTGTTACTAATGGAAAGATAGTAACTAGAGCTTATTGCCAAGTCACGGTAATCAGTTGATTGTCATGTCTCTTTTAACCCTTTAGCATTCACTTTACTCTATATATACTGTTATATTTTCATGGTAAAGGCTTTACCTCGCATAATTATCTCACATAACATTCACATTACTCTATATATACTATTTTATTTTCATGGTAAAGGCTTTACCTCACATAATATCTCACAACATTCACATTACTCTATATATACTATTATATTTTCATGGTAAAGGCTTTACCTCACATAATATCTCACATAACATTCACATTACTCTATATATACTATTATATTTTCATGGTAAAGGCTTTACCTCACATAATATCTCACAACATTCACATTACTCTATATATACTATTATATTTTCATGGTAAAGGCTTTACCTCACATAATATCTCACAACATTCACATTACTCTATATATACTATTATATTTTCATGGTAAAGGCTTTACCTCACATAATATCTCACAACATTCACATTACTCTATATATACTATTATATTTTCATGGTAAAGGCTTTACCTCACATAATATCTCACAACATTCACATTACTCTATATATACTATTATATTTTCATGGTAAAGGCTTTACCTCACATAATATCTCACAACATTCACATTACTCTATATATACTATTATATTTTCATGGTAAAGGCTTTACCTCGCATAATTATCTCACATAATATCGAATCTATGAAATTTTGAAAGTATTTATTTTGAGAACAATACCTTAACATCAGTTTGAGTGGCCAGTTACAGCCAGTTTCAACAGAAAGAGGTAGAGAATTCTGGCTGGTTTGAACATTAAAGGGTTAAATGTTCTCTGAATTACAAGTTATATAATTTTTGTCTCTCAAATTGTTTTCTCTTTTTATCATAACTAGATGAGGGCAGCATCTTCTCTCTCCCTCTCTCTCTTCCTCTCTTTCTTTGCCTCTGTCCCTCTCTCTCTTCCTCTCTTTCTTTGCCTCTGTCCCTCTCTCTCTCTCTCTCTCTCAACAAATGATGTTCTTTTTCTCTATTTATGCACATCTCTTTCGCTTGGTGCTCTCCTTCTCTCTATGTAGATGAGGGCAACGTCATAACTTTCTGTCACCTCTAAACCACACAGTGTTCTCTTTTCTCTCTCTAACTATGTATGGATCTCTTGCTTGGTGCTACCCCTTCTCTATATAGATGAGGGCAACGTCATAACTTTCTATCTATCTACCACTTTCTGTCACCTCAAAAACCTTGTTCTCTCTCTATCTATGTACATATCTCTTGCTTGGTGCTACCCCCTCTCTATATAAAGTGAACGTGACAGATGGAGGAACAGACACAGATGCAGGCAGGCAGGCAAGCAGATAGGCAGCGCTCTTATAATTTACAGCCCTTTATGGTCTGAGTTCATATCCCGTCGGGGTTAACTTTGCCTTTCATTCTTACAAGGTCGATAAAATAAAGTACCAGTAATGCACTGGGTAATTGCTGGCCTTGTGCCAAAAGTGGAAACAATTATAATATAGATTATTCTACTTTCTCATTTTCCAGTTTATGGTAACTTATTCTATAAAATATAAAACTTAAGAGTTTGTATGGGGGGACATACAAACAAACATTGTGTCCACTGGCAGTATCAGTAGGGCATCAGACACCATGATTTGCAGCGTAGAGTTATGGCCCTTTACGTTCTAAGTTCAAATCCCGCCAACGTTAACTTTGCCTTTCATTCTTACGGGGTTGATAAAATGAAGTACCAGTAATGCACTGGGGGTCGATTTTAATCGACTTACCCCTCTCCCAAATTTGTTGGCTATAACCTAAACCAGAAAGCATATCTACGGTATATAACCAAATTAGTAATATATAATAGTTACCTATTGTTATTTTAGTGCCAAAACAAAACCACCAAACGTCGTTACACACTGAATGTTTTAAAATATTGAATTTATGAGGTTTTGATATTTTTTTATTTTTTGAGAACAATACCATGCTTTGCAGCATAGAGTTAAGGCCCTTTACGTTACATTCTAAGTTCAAATCCTGCCGAGGTTAACTTTGCCTTTCGTCCTTACGGGGGTCGATAAAATAAAGTACCAGTAATGCTGCACTGGGGGTAATTGCTGGCCTTGTGCCAAAAGTAGAAACATTTGTGTCCACCAGTGGCCAGGGTTGTCATTCAACATACACTACCCGACCCCCATTTCTTCTCTCTCTTGCAATCTGCATGGTTTGCAGAGGTATTTATATTAAATCTTTAATTATGACCTAGTTTCACCACTTCACACTATATTTATTTAACCAGAACACCAACTGTCGTAGAAATACTGTCTCTAACCGCAAATATGTATTATTTAGGGTTAATCTTTCCACATAAATACTTTCAACCTTAATCCTCTTACTTACATGTTACATTAGAGTTCAGTGTCTGTTTGTTTGTGTTTTTTACTTGCTATTTAGTTTTTTGTTTTTGTTTTGCTTCTGCTTGTGTGTTTATTTGGTGTTTAATTTTTTGTTTTTGCTCTCTCTCTCTCTCTCGTTACTAATGTTTCTTAATTAGGTATGTTGCCTTAGGCAGGTACATTGAGGTTTCTTGTTCAGTAATAAGCTGTGTGTTTGTACTGGAATGTCATCTTGTCCAGTTGTTAAGAATCAATCTAAATGAATTAACAATGTCACTCTATTAACTGTAATAGGAGAGATTGGTAAGCTGCACCAGATAGTGAATGGATCTCGTGTGTTGAACATCTGTCTTGTTTTATGAGCAGCTTATTTTTTGAGAGACAGAATTGATCATCATCATCATCATCATCATCGTTTAATATCTATCTTCCACGTATGGGTTAGACGGGTTTGTCCCAATTTGAGGCAAGTTGTGTTGGGTGACCGTGTCTCACTCATATAGGACTGTTTTAGACTGGTTTTCTACAGCTGGATGACCTTCCTAATGCCAACCACATTTACAATCTGTGCTGGATGCTTTTTACTGTGACCCCTACACTACCACTTTACAGTGTGGGCTGGGTGCTTTTTGTTGTGACCCCTACACTACCACTTTACAGTGTGGGCTGGGTGCTTTTTGTTGTGACGCCTACATGACCACTTTACAGTGTGGACTGGGTGCTTTTTTGTCATGACACCTGCATGACCACTTTACAGTGTGGGCTGGATGTTTTGTGGTACCAACCTAACTTTACAGAGTAATGGTGAGGGAAGCAGGATGGAGGTGTAGGCGGTGTGGGGGGTGTATATTGGATTAAGAGGTGACTACTGAGTGTAGGTTTAAGTCTGTGCGCAAGGGAAGGCGGGTCTTCTGTATTACTGCATGATGATGTCAATGAAAATTGTGTACAGTACTCAGGTGCACTACAACTCATCAAAGGTGCATGAATAGTACATAGAATAATGTACAAATATCAGGAAAGTGAACAGTGTATGAGTCATGATATACACACAGATACATGCATGTATGTGTATTGAGGGGGAATATCAGGTGTAGTGTTGGCGAATCTCAGGAAGCATGGAGGTTTTAAAGGATGCAGTGTCTTGACAGCTAACAACTGATGCAGGTAGAATGTTCCATGGAGGTTTTAAAGGATGCAGTGTCTCGACAGCTAACAACTGATGCAGGTAGACTGTTCCATGGAGGTTTTAAAGGATGCAGTGTCTCGACAGCTAACAACTGATGCAGGTAGAATGTTCCATGGAGGTTTTAAAGGATGCAGTGTCTCGACAGCTAACAACTGATGCAGGTAGACTGTTCCATGGAGGTTTTAAAGGATGCAGTGTCTCGACAGCTAACAACTGATGCAGGTAGACTGTTCCATGGAGGTTTTAAAGGATGCAGTGTCTCGACAGCTAAATGATGCAGGTAGTCTGTTCCATGGAGGTTTTAAAGGATGCAGTGTCTCGACAGCTAACAACTGATGCAGGTAGACTGTTCCATGGAGGTTTTAAAGGATGCAGTGTCTCGACAGCTAACAACTGATGCAGGTAGACTGTTCCATGGAGGTTTTAAAGGGTGCAGTGTCTCGACAGCTAACAACTCATGCAGGTAGACTGTTCCATGGAGGTTTTAAAGGATGCAATGTCTCGACAGCTAACAACTGATGCAGGTAGACTGTTCCATGGAGGTTTTAAAGGATGCAGTGTCTCGACAGCTAACAACTGATGCAGGTAGACTGTTCCATGGAGGTTTTTAAAGGATGCAGTGTCTTGACAGCTAACAACTGATGCAGGTAGACTGTTCCATGGAGGTTTTTAAAGGATGCAGTGTCTCGACAGCTAACAACTGATGCAGGTAGACTGTTCCATGCTTCAGCAACTCTGAGCGCGAAAAAAATGTTTTCGAAAGTCATGGGAGCTGTGCTGTTTTCTGCCTTTGTAGGCATGCCCACGTGTGTTAGACACATGGAAATCAAAAAGGTGCTCAGGGTTGTTGTTGGCAAGATGGTTAATGATTTTGGGGGTCTTTACCAAGTGAGTTGCCAGATGTCAGAGCTTCAATGTATCCGTGCCCAGGGAAGCAAGACGTTCAGAGTATGGTAGATGCCTGATGGAGGGTGTTAACTTGGTTGCACGTCTCTGAACAGTTTTCAGGAGGTTAATATTGTTGTAGTAGTGGTGGTGGTGGTAGTTTTGTTAACTTCTTTAGTACTGAATTCACCAAGGATATGGGGCAAGTTGAGAGTTTTGTGTGTGTGAGAGTGTGTGTGTTTTGAACTCAGAACATAAATGGATGTAACTTGTTGCTGTAAAGCCTGATATCTGACACTCTATCAATACTGCCCATTCACCACTTATTGTTTCTACTTTAGGCACAAGGCCAACAATTTGAAGGGAAGGAGGGAAAGTCGATTAAATTGACCCCAGTGCATTACTGATATTTTATTTTATCGACCTTGTAAGGATGAAGGGCAAAGCTAACCTCGGCGGGATTTGAACTCATAATGTAAAGGGCCGTAACTCTATGCCAATCCACCACCCTTTTTATATGTTTTAATCATGATTTCTGATTTAGGCACAAGGCCAGCAATTTTTTAGGGGAGGGGAAAGTCGATTAAATCGACACCAGTGCATTACTGGTACTTTATTTTATCGACCCCGTAAGGGTGAAAGGCAAAGTTAACCTCGGCGGGATTTGAACTCAGAATGGCAAGGGCCGTAACTCTGTGTCAAAGCATGGCGTCCGACCCTCTACCGATACTGCCAATCCACCGCCCTTTTATGTTTTAATAATAATAGGAAATCTATGTTTAATCAATGGCTATTGATCATGATAAAATGGCAATGGTTGTTCTGATTACTAGTAAATATTGATTTCTTTATTAGCCACAAAGGCGCAACAAGAAAGGGGACAATACAAAGACATGCCGGGGATTTTACATACAGTCGTGTAAAAAATATAAAAACAAACAATTTCAACAATCGAAATCCCCAATAGGGGGGAGGCGCCACAAATGGGTTGTTTAATACCCCGTCGATAGAACAACCCTCAACTCAAGGAGCGTGTTGTGCAAGTGCTCCTTTCTTCCTTTTGCTCTCTTCCTCAACCTACAGGCTTATAAACAGAGAAGGCCCAATCACTCGGGCCATTTTCGCTTCATTCACCCACCTTTCAGTAAATTTACTGGGGTGCAGTGCCTCTCTCTCCACCCTGATTCTCCTTCTAAAGTGATACTTAAAGAATGGAATCTAGTAAATATTATGAACCAACTAGGTTATTGTAACAGTTAACTTTGTGTAACATATGTTGGAAACGGAGAATCAACATATACATACATACATACATACATACATGGTGGCTGCCAACTCGTTTTCGAGTACGGCCACTACTTTATATCCATGTAGGAGAACCCCTACCGATGCGCTGAACGAGTGTGACTTTTTAGTCCAGCCAGCGACTTGAAAACTCTGGTACAAACACTACACTTGTGACCATTATTGACACATAGTGCAGGGCCCATGGTACCATGTGATGACAAGTGCAGAGAGATCTCCAGATATAAAGCAATGCCTGTGCCGTGAAGATTTTATAGTGAACAAAGGCACTGCACAAAGCCAGTCCCCACTCTCTTAACCAAGATGATATTTACCAAAAAGAAGAACAAGTCAACATCATTGGATACCATCAGGGTTGCAGGTGTTATATCAGAGTTTTCCTTCTCCTAGAATTCTGCCTTGTGTGTGTGTGTGTGTGTGTGTATCTATGTATGTGTATGTATGTATCTATGTGTATGTATGTATGTGTATGTATGTATGTATGTATCTATATATATGTATGCATGTATCTATATGTATGTGTATGAATATGTATGTTCTTCTGGTTTTATAATTTCACAAAGTTTTACTAATAGAGAATAAACATAGACACAAGACTCTCTCATTGGAATTTACACATCAACTAGGTAGATATGTATGTATGCATGCATGTGTAGATATGGATGTTATTGTATGTGTGGATGTGTATGTTTTGAGTTGTATGTGTGCATGTGTATATGCTTTGTATCTGTACATGTGTATATGCAGTTATTAGAGGCAAAATTTTTGGAATGTTTTACATATTTTTACTGTTCCATTAATGGATTGTACTTGTAGTTTCCTAACTAGTTGTGTTCTTTCTGTTCCTGTGAAGCTTAACTTCTCAAGATTTGTATTGAGGCAGTTACTAACATATCCCAGTGCCCCAATAATAACAGGCATAAATCTGAAGGTGTAATCAGGGTGGAGTATCTGCAGATTTCTCATCAGTTCTGCATAAATATTCTCCTTTTCACTAATCTTTGATATTATATTGGCATCTGCTGGGCAGCTAATTTCCACTACTGTGCATGTTTTCTTCTCCCTGTCCCATATCATTATGTATGTATGTATGTATGTATGTATGTATGTCAATGTGCGTGAACGACCAAGCAAATACAAGTTGAGAGAGAAACTGTGTATAAGAGGGATAAGCTATAGTGTGCGGGAGAGAAGACTGCGTTGCTATGGACGTGATGCGCATGGAGGATGACCACTGGGTAAAGAAGTGGCAAGAAATCCCAGTGGAAGGAAGACGCAGTAGAGGAAGAGCACGAATATCATGGGCGGTGGTGGGGGAGAGCTGACCTCAGATCGCTGAATCTCACAGAGATGACGAAGGACCATGACGAAAGGAGAGATGCTGTGCTGAATAGGTGAATAGGACCCGTCCCACCCTTGGAAGCAGGGAAAAGCGGACGTAAAATGATAATGATGATATATGTATATATATATATCATCATCATCATCTTCGTTTTAACGTCTATCTTCCACGCTAGCATGGGTTAGACGGGAGTTGTCCCACTTGAGGCAAGGTTGGTCGGGTGACTGTGTCTCACTCATATAGAACTATCTGGCAGGTTTTCTATGGCTGGATACCCTTCCTAACACCAACCACATTTACAGTGTGGAACTGGGAACTTTTTACCGTGTTACCTACACGGCCACATTACAGTGTGGACTGTGTGTTTTTTTTTGTCCTGACACCTACACGATCTCGATCTATGTATATATATATATATATACACACATATACAAGGTGCGGACGATATTTGTTCGCAAGATTACTGTCTAGGAAAAAGTAACACAGTAGTTTTATTTTTTAAGATATATTTATCAAACTTGGGTCAGTTTGTCTTCATGACTTGTTCTTTCGATCTCACTCGATAAACCCGCCATTGGCTTTGATTACGGCCTCAATGCGGCCTCGGAACCGGCTACAGGCCTTCGTCACTGTCCCCCAAATTAGGCCTCTAAAGGCACTTGTGATCCTGGCCTTCAGATCGTCTTTCGTATTGCAGCTAGGGGGGGTTTCAGTCAGGCAAGACGGGAGGCCAGATGTCAGGTGAAGTGGGGTCGACGAAGTTCTCTGACAGCCAGGCTTGGGTCTTTCAGCTAGTATGGCAGGGCGCTGAGTCTTGCTGCCACACGTACAGCCTACCTGCAGCTACCTGGTCGATCCAGGGCTTTACTTTCTCACTCAGAACGCAGATGTAGCCATCGGTGTTCAGCTTGAGGCCCTCAGGGAAGAAGTGAGGTGGTATGACGTCACCTTGACTGCTGACGACACCTAAGACCAATGTTGTCGCTGGAAACTTTGCATGACTCTCGGCACATCTTTGGATGAGACAGTGAGCCACCTGTTGTTCTGGGAGTTGATCTTCTGGTCTTTATTTGTCCTCCCGGCGGGGATTCCAAGAAGAACTCCGTGCCTTTTCCACAAATTTGGAGGTTCAAAATTATTCATAATCAATTATTCTGAAAATAAAGAATGGAAATATAGTCACTGTTTCTATGAAGACAAGAGTGACAATGGAAGTAAAAAAAATGTGCATAAAATTAGCAGTTGAAAATTGCGAACAAATATCGTCCTCAACCTGTATATGTATATATATACACACACACACACACACACTCTCTCTCTAAGTGTGTTCTTGTAATGACATAGATTTGAATAAATACACCAGCTGTTTACAACTGAGAAGTCACATGGATATGAATAGGAAATGAAGAATTTGTGTGTGTTTGTGTGAGTGCGTATGCACGTATGTTTGTATGAGTGTGTGTGCATGGGCACGTATGGTTGTGTGTGTGTGTGCTTGCATACGTGTGTGTATGTGTGAGTGCGTTTATATGCTTGTTTACCAACATATTTCTTATCAATACTTACAATAGTCATGTGTGTGTGTGTATGTATGTGAGTGAGTGAGTGTGTGTGTGTGTTTCTCTCTGTGTGTGTGTATTTCTCTCTCTGTGTGTGTGTATGTAATGTATGTGTGTGTGTGTGAATATAAACATGGATGGCAACATATTTCTTAACATCTATAACAGTATTCGTGTGTGTGTGTGTAAGTGTATTTTTTAGGGTAATAATTGTTTCTACTTTAGGTACAAGGCCAGCAATTACCCAGTGCATTACTGGTACTTTATTTTATCGACCCCGTAAGGATGAAAGGCAAAGTTAACCTCGGCAGGATTTGAACTCAGAATGGCGTCCGACCCTCTACCGATACTGCCAACCCACCGCTCAAGTAATAATTGAGGTTAACATCATCCATAGATAAATCTTGCTGTATATACCAACAGAGATGTGAAACAGAATAAATTATATCTGTGTCATGTCTATAGATTTCTTTTATATAAATTCTCCTGTTTAGGAAATACTTCAGCCCTGAACAACTGTTATGCTTTTACAAAGCACAACTACCCTTGATATTACCCCATAAACCTTACATTTGGAATTAACTCTTTAGTATTTATATTACCACAAAAATACAATAGTATCATCATCATTTTCATCATCATTTTATTTTATGTCCGCTTTTTCCCTGCTTGCAAGGGTGGGACGGGAACTGATTCTGGCTTGATTTCTACAGCTGTATGCCCTTCCTAACGCCAACCTCATTTACAGTGAGTGCTGGGTGCTTTTTTGCCGTGGCACCTACACAACCACTTTACAATGGAATGATAGGGACCCCAGTCCCTATCATCTCATTTCTACAGCTGAGTAAACTGGAGCAATGTGAAATAAAGTGTCTTGCTCAAGGAAACAACACATCGCCTGGTCTGAGAATTGAACTCACAATCTTTCGATTGCAAGGCCAATGCTCTAACCACTAAGACATGTGTCTCCATAGTATATATAGAGTAAAGGTTTTATCTTACATAATTATTTCACATAATATCAAATCTATGAAATTTTGATACCATTTATTTTGAGAACAAAACTGTAACATTGGTATGAGTGGCCAGTTATGACCGGTTTAAACGGAAAGAGGTGAGAGAATTCTGGCCGGATATGGCCGGTTTAAATGGTAAAGGGTTGAGTAACTTCTAAATGTTACACACACACACTTTAGATTGTACTCAAGAAAACCTACTTTTCTTGTATCATCATCATCACCACCGTTTAGCGTCCATTTTTTTCCATACTTGCATGGGTTAGACGAGTTGTCCACGCTGGGAGACAAGTCTGACCATAATTGGCCATGCTGTACCATGCTCCGATGAGGACTGTAAATTTTGTCGGGGGGTGGGGGTTTACAGCTGGATGCCCTTCCTAACACCAACCACAGTTACAACATATAAACCAAAAAGGTTGGTTCATCACCCAAACTCTGCCTTTTCTGTTTGCTTTAATACAACAGCAGCCGTTATTCTGAACTGTAAACTTTATTTGATACTCAAATAAACCCTCTTCTTGTAACCACCTCTCTCCCTTTTGCCACCCCTTTTATCTATTGTCATTTGTT
>OZ024758.1:23639240-23711740 GCA_964016885.1 Eledone cirrhosa
ATATATGGTGATGATGGGAGAGCTACAATGATAATGATGATGAGAATAGTAACAAAATGATGAAGGATCGAGTCTGGACAGTCCACATGTCACACCTTGTTACATGGTAGCAGTGTACAGAGGATACATTAGATGTGTGAGGGATGTAAGGGTGTAGAGCAGGCATGTCAAACTGAGGGTCCCATGAGGGCCACATTGGTCACATATGTGTTGTCTGAGGGCCACATGTGTGTTGTCTGAGGGCCACATGGGTCACATGTGTGTTGTCTGAGGGCCACATGGGTCACACACGTGTTGTCTGAGGGCCACATGGGTCACACATGTGTTGTCTGAGGGCCACATAGGTCACACATGTGTTGTCCGAGGGCCACATGGGTCACACATGTGTTGTCCGAGGGCCACATGGGTCACACGTGTTGTCTGAGGGTCACATGGGTCACACGTGTTGTCTGAGGGCCACATGGGTCACATGTGTTGTCTGAGGGCCACATGGGTCACACACATGTTGTCTGAGGGCCACATGGGTCACACACATGTTGTCTGAGGGCCACATGGGTCACACGTGTTGTCTGAGGGCCACATGGGTCACACGTGTTGTCTGAGGGCCACATGGGTCACATGTGTTGTCTGAGGGCCACACATGACAACTAATTGCACACATTACAACTAATTTTTAAAATTTTATATTACGAAGATAAAACATGCTCGCGCTGTAAAAACCTTTGTGTGGGTCCCAGGTGTGCTTGTAAAGGGTCCCAGGTGTGCTTGTCAAGGGCTGCAGGTGTGCTTGTCAAGGGCTGCAGGTGTGCTTGTCAAGGGCTGCAGGTGTGCTTGTAAAGGGCCGCATGTTGGACACGCCTGGTGTAGAGGATAGAGCAGTAGATGGAGAGGGATAGTGGAGTTATTGGGAACATATCGGGCACCTTGTTTATATTGGTTGACAAGTCATCTCTGGTATTGCATGTCGCCCACTATCGTGGTCCTTTGTCATATCTGCCATGAGGTTCAGCTTCTTGAGGTTAATTTTCATCACTTTATCCTATATCTTTCTGGGTTTACCTTTTCTATTGGTCCCATCCAATGAGGGTGTCTGACACATTATGCAGCTGTCATCTTTCATACACATTACATGTCCATACCAGCGCAATCTTCTCTCTTGCACACTACATGTAATTCCTCCTTTTACCTTATTTTTTCTTGTTTTCCTTCAGTTCATTCATGCGTTATTGCTCATACACACTAACATTAGACATTGTTATTAGTACAGTGAAATAAAGGGTGGCAGATTGGCAGTATGTTAGACACCATACTTTGCAGCATAGAGTTATGGCCCTTTCTGTTCTGAGTTCAAATCCCGCCGAGGTTAGCTTTGCCTTTCATCCTTATGGGGTGGGTGGGGTGTGGGTGTCGATAAATAAAGTACCAGTAATGTACTGGGCTCGATTTAGTTGATTTTCCCTTCCCCTAAAAATTGTTGACCTTGTGCCTAAAGTAGAAACAATTATGAAGCGAAGGGTGGTGGATTGGTAAGTATTGGTAGGGAGTCGGACAACATGTTTTGTGGCATTTAGTTACGGTCCTTTAGGATCAGAGTTCAAATCTTGCCCAAGTGAGCTTTGTCTTTCATTCTTATGAGGTCGATAAAACAGTGAACTGGGGTCGATTTAATCAACTTTGCCCTTACCCCAAATTAAAAAAAAACATTAACCCTTTAATGTTCAAACCGGCCAAAACCAGCCAGAATTCTCTACCTTTTTCTGTTGAAACTGGCTGTAACTGGTCACTCAAACTGATGTTAAGGTATTGTTCTTAAAATAAATACTTTCAAAATCTCATAGATTCGATATTATGTGAGATAATTATGCGAGGTAAAGCCTTTACCATGAAAATATAATAGTATATATAGAGTAATGTGAATGCTAAAGGGTTAAGCAACTATATTGAAGTTCTCTTATTGGGTTTTTATTCAGTTTATTTCTCAACCAGACTGAGCACTTGAGCTATATTTCGGTTCATATTGTAACACAACTATGTATCACAGTTTGTCTTTTGTGCATGTTTTGTTTTCTTCTGTTATTCTAAATCTTTCTTGCTTTAGACAACACTCAAGTTAGTTTGTGCTTATTTATCTATTTATATCTTTGAGGTGACTTTTTCCGGTCAATTTTATGAGCCTACATTTCCATGACATGGAAGAGAGCGTTTGTAAGTTAACACAAAAACCAGTGTTTTTATCGTGACACCATCACTAGGTGTTGATGTCAACCAAGACTCAGAGAGACTCCACCCACCCTCATTAAGAGAGGCTATCCTATCCTGCGTCAGATCTTAACTTGGTACTTTAACCTTCGCGGTTAACTTGGTGGAGAAAAATATCTCATGTTGATGCATCGTCTAAAGATCTATTTACATATCACTTGCACACTTGACAAAATGAAAAGTATCACTCAGTTTTGTCTCATACTTAACCATAGTCTTCTTTTGAATTTTTAAATTTACTTCCTCATTTATAATAGAATTTTATATTTCTAAAATTACAAAAATATAATTCCATAGATTTTAATTTGGCCAGAGTGGAGAAAAACAAAACAAACAAACAAAACAACAAAACAAAATAAAACAATAAAAACATGAAACAAATTTCTAAATAACCAATATACGAACCATGGTGAAATTTCCTTTTTGAACTTCTACCATCCTATGTATTATTCACCTAAGCCTCACTTTGTCACCTTAACCCCTTAGCATTTACATTACTCTATATATTCTATTATATTTTCATGGTAAAGGCTTTACCTCACATAATATAAAATGTATGAGATTTTGATATTATTTATTTTGAGAACAATACCATAACATCAGTATGAACAGCCAGTTACAACTGGTTTGAACAAAAAGAGGTGAGAGAATTCTGACTGGACATGGCCAGTTTATATGCTAAAGTGTTAATACATTAGTAAAGAGCAAGGGTAATGGTGGATAAAGGTATTGGATTACCAGCTCATGGCAGATTTTGTGTATGCATTTCTTTGTATCTCTAGGACAATTCTAAATGCCTCAGTGTATCTATCTAACTCTTGGATATAGCTAACTGGACTTATTATTCTGTTTATTTAGGGGTGATTGTACATTAGTGGCAGACACTGAAACTCCTCAGAGCTGGCTTCAGCAACAGACTATGTTCATCACATGTCCAAACCATGTATATAATGGCAGATACTATATGTAGGTTTGGATGGGTTGGTTGGAAATAATATTTTACAGCCAGATAAGACCCCTTTCTTGATGCCAACCCTTTTAGTTGCTTCTTATAAAACACAATTTAATTTTGTTTTGCTGTGTAGGTGATCTTTGGATAATGTTTTCTATGAAACTCATGATATGAAGTTTGTTGTTTTTTGCTGCTTTATAGTTTGTTGTGCTTCATTGTGAAGATATTGGTTCAACCAAGTCTTAACCCTTTAGCATTTACATTACTGTTCTGTGGGTTTATATGCCCCATTATTAGACTGATATTTAGTCAAATGTTATGGCAAAGCTTTATATTTTTATTCGAAGGTAATGATTTGTGTGTTTCTTTAACCCATTACCATTTACATTACTCTATATATACTATTGTATTCTTACAGTAAAGGCTTTACCTCACATAATTATCTCACATAATATCAAATATATGAGATTTTGATATTATTTATTTTGAGAACAATACCTTAATATCAGTATGAGTGGCCAGTTACAACTGGTTTGAACAGAAAGTGGTGAGAGAATTCTGACTGGATATGGCCGGTTTAAATGCTAAAGGGTTAAATAAACCATAGTTGATCCTGTGTATTTGAAAACTAATGTTGCCATGTTTGGCACATTGTGTGTGTTTATGTATCATTTGGATTTCTTTACTAACTCTTCTACATGTTGTAGGAGGTGTTATATAAGGTATGTAATTGCTAGTATGTTTGTCTTCTGTTTCTATGGTATGTTAATACTGTTGAGTGTGATAGTTTCATTTGCTGTCTTCTGCTGTTGCTGATAAGGAAGAATATGGTGGATTTGGTTGATGCTATTTTAATCCTTTTCTTACCAAACTGCCTGAAAATACCCATGGTTCTATGATGAAAAACCATCAGATTTAAAGTGTTTATGTTTAAATTTAAACCCTCTAGTACAGGGGTGTGCAACATATTCCATTGGCGGGCCACTTTGGAACATTGGAACAACTATTAGGGCCATTGATATTTATTAAGCACTATTCCAAAGATTCACCACAACTTCTTTTCATAAGATGGAACTGGGAAATTATAACACACGTAACCCTATTAGTAAAGCCCTTTAGTTTAGGTCAACTGGGAAATTATAACACACGTAACCCTATTAGTGAAGCCCTTTAGTATAGGTCAACTGGGAAATTATAACACATGTAACCCTATTAGTGAAGCCCTTTAGTATAGGTCAACTAACAGAAAATTGTATCACGGTTACGAAAATAATTCTAAATAAGGCTACAAGGTAAAAATTAAAAAACGGTCATCGCAGGCCACTCTGACTGGTCCGAGGGCTGGACTGTGGCTCATGGGCCGCCTCTTGCATGCCTCTGCTCTAGTATGATTTTATCTAAGTACCTTCAGTTCCAAACATGCCCCAAGAAAGGTTTTATTCCCAACACATCAAGTCAATGCGACACATATCTTTAAACAGTGACCTTATTATTTACAGTAGCAAATTATATTTCTCTTCCATGTCAGTTATTTAAAAGCTTGCTGAACCTGGTTATTAAGAATTCAATGTATCTGTCAGAAACACAACACAACACACCTTTCACAGGATACAAAATGTTGACATTGTGACTGACTGTCCATCATTCCATCTTAATGTTAACCCTTTTCATATCTAACTACCCCAAACCACCCTATATTTATGTTACAAAACTGTCCATTTTAAAATCTTTATCCTTATATTGAAACCTTCCATTATAATTTTATTTTATAACATTTTTTGTTAAGTAATGTTCTAAATATCAGCTTACAGATGAAAAAACTTAGTTGTCTTGTTAAATTGTTCCAAAATAAAACACAGTTTATTTCATTAGAAATCCAACAATGAAATGGTTGGTGGGAGTCTTTCTTGCTTATATGGGGTCATTTAGAATTCATAAGGTAATAAACTACATTGAAAAAAAATACTGCAGTTTTGATTTGCATTGGAATTGAACTGAAGTCAGTGAATTTGAAGAAGCAGAAGTCATTGTTTGTAGTAACAATTGAAGAGGCAAAATAAGCACAGAACATTAACCCTTTAGCATTTACATTACTATATATATACTATTGTGTTTTCATGGTAAAGACTTTACCTCATAATATTGAAGCTATGAGATTTTGATATTGTTTATTTTGTGAACAATATCTTGACGTTGGTATGAGTGGCCAGTTACAGCCAGAGGTGAGAAAGAGGTAGAGAATTCTGGCCGGATATGGCTGGTTTAAATGAACCTGAAACATTTTGGGAAGAAATTGTATTGGGCAACCTTCTGAATTCTATCAGTGCCTCAAGTCTAAAGTCTGTCTCAAGCCAGGAGGTTCATCAGGCCGGAGCTTGCTGGACAGGACGCCAGTCAATTGCAGGGTTAAACTCCCAGCTATTGTTAGTACTCATTTCCAGCTGAGTATATTGGAGCATTAGAGATATGGTAACAAAAGGGTTAATAATAGATATGGGAACAAAAGGGTTAATAATAGATATAGCAACAAAAGGGTTAATAATAGATATGGCAAAAAAAGGGTTAATAATAGATATGGCAAAAAAGGGTTAATAATAGATATGGCAAAAAAAGGGTTAATAATAGATATGGCAACAAAAGGGTTAATAATAGATATGGCAACAACAGAGTTAATAATAGATATGGCAACAAAAGGGTTAATAATAGATATGGCAACAAAAGGGTTAATAATAGATATGGCAACAAAAGGGTTAATAATAGATATGGCAACAAAAGGGTTAATAATAGATATGGTAACAAAAGGGTTAATAATAGATATGGCAACAAAAGGGTTAATAATAAGGATTTCTTGGAGTGACTGCTGAAGTCCATGTTGTGATGTTATTGGAAGGAATGGAAGGGGAATGTGAACAGCTTACTCTTAATCAATACTATTTTATAATAAATAAGCACTAAATTATATTTATTTTTAACTTTTTTCAGCTGAAAAATATATTTCCTACGTTTCTAATACCTCTTCCACCAAAACGCTGGTTTGGCGACAACTTTGATCGTCACTTTCTTGAAGACAGACAACGAGGTTTACAAGATTTCATCAACAGAATTCTAAGAAATAAAATTCTTTGTGAATGGTAAGTGAAATATCCAATTCCCCTATGTTATAACTAGGTTCCATGAGATCCAGAATCATTTGCTTCAGTCAAAATAAAGGAATATGGGTCTTGGTAAAAATTGGTTATAAAAATGTATGATAAATGGTGGTGGATTGGCAGAATTGATAGTGTCGAATAAAAATGCTATTGCAGTATTTGTTTTAGCTCTTTACATTCTGTGTTCAAATCCTGCCAAGGTCAACTTTGTCTGTCATCCTTCCAGGTTCAATAGAATAAAGTACCAGTCAAATACTGGGGTTGATTTAATCAATAAAGTACCAGTCAAGCACTGGGGTTGATTCAATCAACTCTGTCCTTCCCTCAAATTTGTTTGGCTTGTGTCTAAATTAGAAATTACCGTATACACTCAAATATTAGCTGATATGAATATAAGCTGGATATTCCCCCTCTCTCATATTATGTCTGAGAAATAGGCAAAAATCCTAACCCTGTTTATAATCAACACATATTGATCTTGAATATAAACCAATCCTCCATTTTAACATTGATTTTTTTTTGGTTATATATCCCTTGGCTTATATTTGAGTATATACAGTAATATTAAATTAATAAACACAGTAATATTAAATTAATAAACACAGTAATATTAAATTAATAAACACAGTAATATTAAATTAATAAACACAGTAATATTAAATTAATAAACACAGTAATATTAAATTAATAAACACACTCTAACATCAACAATAAGGCCAATGTTAATAGTTTAAATAATTTGTTAATTTGAATAATTTTGATAGTTATTCTAAGTAATATTGTCCTTCTATTATTTTCAGTTCACCAGTTAGAGAATTTTTCTGCTTTGATGACCCTCCTGGGCCACATGATAGTCTTGAAGAAAGCCGGGTAAGTTAGATCTTAAGTTGTCAGTGAAATATCATTTAAAAAAATCTTGTGTTCAATATTTTTTAAACATATTCATCACCTGACCCAACTTGCCTCTAATGGGACAACCTGTCTAACCCATGCTAGTGTGGAAAATCGATGTTAAATAATGATAATGATAATAATGATGATGATGATGTGTGTTTGTTACCCACAAATTAGACATTTCTCTTTTCTCTCTCCTTAAAGGCCTTGTGCGAGTCTCTCGAAGAGCAAACATACAATCTCAAAAAAGAACTAAAAGATAAAGAACACGAGATTGATTTGTTAAAAGCCGAATTGAATTTGTGTAAATCACAAATTGGAGACTTAAAGAAATTTGAAAAGTAAGTATTGGCTTTGTATTGTTATTTCTAGCAACTACCTAGGAGGAGGCATATGGCATAGTGGTGTTGGACTTATGATCATAAAGTCATGGGTTCAATTCCTGGGCTGGGTTGTGTGTTGTGTTCTTGAGCAAAACACCTCATTTCACGTTGCTCCATAATATTGTGGGTTCAATTCCTGGGCTGGGTTGTGAATTGGGTTCTTGAGCAAAAAACAGTTTATTTCACATTGCTCCAGTATACTCAGCTGAAAATGAGGACCAGCAATAGCTGGAGGCTTAACCCTGCGATGGACTGGCATCCTGTCCAGGGGTGGGTCTTGTACTCTCAGTTGCTTTACACCACGAAACTGGGATAAACACCAGTCTGTTGAGTCTTCTGACTTGAGATGGACTTTCGACTTAGGGAGCAACTGTCTTAACCCTTTTGTTTTACCAACCAGCTCTGGTTCTATGAGATAAAACCACCCATTTTAAAGGTTTCCAATTTAAATTAAAATCTTCCAACATAATTTTATATGAGAACCTTACATTAAGTTACTGTCTTAGTTATAAAATAATTAATAATTTTAGTAAATCCCTCAAAATTCTTCATTAACCCTTTAGCATTTAAACTGGCTGTATTCGGCCAGAATTCTGTCACCTCTTTTTGTTCAAACCGGCTTTAACTGACCACCCATACTGATGTTAAGGTATTGTTCTCAAAATAAATAATACCAAAAACTCATAAATTCAATATTATATGAGATAAAGCCTTTACCACAAAAATAGAATATAAATATAGTGTAATGTTAATGCTAAAGGGTTAATTAACTCTTTAGCATTTACATTACTCTCTCTATATATATACTATTGTATTTTCATGAGTGGCTTGTTACAGCTGGTTTGAACAGAAAAAGGTGACAGAATTCTGGCCGAATACAGCTGGTTTTATGCTAAAGGGTTAATAGAAATAGTGTATTTCATTAGAAATGCAGTCATGAAAGGGTTAATAACATAAATGATTACTGATTGATTGTTGACATATTTTCTCTCTTGGTTTAGGTTACAGATAAGCAGTAAATCTAGTGACTTAGGGTTATCTCCCCCTAGCCGAAACTGCAGTGGCAGTGAGCATTTATTGAATGAATGTCCAGAAGTTGACCAGAACAATTTTGATCAGCAAGTTGAAGGAATTAGTCAATAACTGTAAGTATTAATTTTATTAAAGCAGTCGTTTTAGTTCCATGACAAAAAGTGCCCAGTCCACACTGTAAAGCGGTTGTGTCAGTGCCATGATAAAAGGCACCCAGTCCACACTGTAAAGTGGTTGTGTCGGTGCTATGATAAAAAGCACCCAGTCCACAGTGTAAAGTGGTTGTGTTGGTGCGATGATAAAAGGCACCCAGTCCACACTGTAAAGTGGTTGTGTCGGTGCCATGATAAAAAGCACACAGTCCACACTGTAAAGTGGTTGTCGGTGCCATGATAAAAGGCCCCAGTCCACACTGTAAAGTGGTTGTGTTGGTGCCATGATAAAAAGCACCCAGTTCACACAAAAAGTGGTTGTGTTGGTGCCATGATAAAAGGCACCCAGTCCACACTGTAAAGTGGTTGTGTCGGTGCCATGATAAAAAGCACCCAGTCCACACTGTAAAGTGGTTGTGTCGGTGCCATGATAAAAAGCACCCAGTCCACACTGTAAAGTGGTTGTGTTGGTACCATGATAAAAGGCACCCAGTCCACACTGTAAAGTGGTTGTGTTGGTGCCATGATAAAAAGCACCCAGTTCGCACAGTAAAGTGGTCGTATTGGTTCCATGACAAAAAGTGCTCAGTCAACACTGTAAATGGTCATCTTGGTGCCATGATAAAAAAAACACCCAGTCCATCCTGCAAGGTGGTCATACTCCTGCAACAACAAAAAGCACCTACCATGTAAGGTGATAGTGCTGGTTGTGCAAAACTATTACCCAAACACTTGTCTGTGGAGCAAAAAACGAACTGGTTAGAAATTTGTCAGGATTTGTTATAAAGACTTGAAATTGAGCTAAATTTCTTGGATAAAATAGTACCAGGGCATCCAGCTGTAAAAATCTTAACCAAAACACTGTTCCATCTCAGCAAGGTACGGTGTGGCCAGACTTGCCTCATGATGTGGGCAATCAATCTAACTCATGCAAGTATAGAAAAATTGATGTTAAACAGTGATGATGATATATAATATATATATATATATATCATTTTATGTCAACTTTTCTATGTTAGCATGGGTTGGAGAGAACTATAAATAATAGTTGTAGGGCTTTCTCAAAGAAACTTAACATATTTTTTCGCACACACACACACATACATATATATTTATGTGCATCTCCACGTGTGTGTTTGTTTATGTGTATTTGTTAGCATAAAATATATTATATTTAGGTCAATAATTACATTTTTTTCTTTGTTTCAGGTCAACTCATTTACCTAGTGTGTGATTCCCATTTATGGTTGTGCCAAATTTTGCAAATAAAACCCAAAGACGTTTTTTTAGTTGATTAGTGAGGTTTTCACTACCTCCCACTGATCTCATTTGCATAATTTCTTTGTTGGTGACATCACAGATTTTTTTTTTTTTTTTTTTTGTCAGTGAATAAGTCATCTTTGACTTGTAGCTGTCTCATTACTCTCGTGCCTTACATTCTTCAAACTCTCCATGAAAGCCACCACTGTTCTTCGTCATCTGCTGCCAGATAATGACTTTCGACTTTGTTGCCTTCTACAGATGCAGAGTTGCAGCTTTTTATGCTTAATATAAGGAATCTTTCCCGTTGGAATCAATATATATATATATATATATATATTCAATATAGAAATGACTAGAACTATTACTGTTTCATTCGAACGAAACAGTTCTAGTCCTGTAGAAGCCATTTCTATATTAAATATTTATACTCTGCTATATATTGAGTATCTTACTTTTGAACCCGGGATACATATATATTGGAAAATATCTTTCGTATCGAATTAATAGTTAATATAACCTACATATAAAACCTTAACGCCTGCAGGATTTAATGAATTAACTATTATCAACCAAGAACAAACAAACAAACAAACCGTGTGAAGTTTATCCATATTAAGCAACTTGAATATGTTTACACAACATATTGAAGAATGTTTCAGTTAAGTATCCAAGGGAGTAAACTCAGATAAGCCGTTTACCTATAAGCCTTTTTACTCAATTCTCTTCCTTCTGAAACCTGCTGTCTGAAATGCACAGTCTGAAAATTACCATATTCAAAACTGTTAGACATAAAAGAAAGAATTTTAAGTCAATTTATTTTGACACAAAATTTTCTTTGAAAAATCAAGCCAATACTTTACCCTGTAAAATGTGTCTTTCATGCAAAACAACTGTAATTGTTTTGTATATTACATCGATAATTATGTTTGCTTCTCACAGCAGTTTTGGCAATGCCAGAAACACAAAACAAAACATCTATGAAATGTTTACTTAATACAATTATGTAATATATACTTTATTTCTTTCAAAACTTCCCTAAGTGGATAATATAAAAGAAGGAAGAGATTCAAATGGGTTGAAAGAGGCAGCATATATATATATATTATATATATATAATGTATATAATATATATATATATATAATATATTATATAATGAATACAATATATTATATATTATATAATGTATATAATATATATATTATATAATGTATATACTATATTACATAATATATATAATATTATATATATAATGTATATAATATATTATATAATATATATTATATAATGTATATTATATATATTATGTATATTATATATATATTATATAATATAATGTATATTATATATATTATATATTTATTATATTATATAATGTATATAATATATTTATTATATTATATAATATATTATATATTTATTATATAATGTATATAATATATATATATTATATAATGTATATATATATATATATATGTCACAAGGCACTTTATGGTAAATATTCCATATTTTCGTTAAGTTGTATATTTGAGGTTTATTCTTTTTGTTGTATAATTGACATAGACATTGTCATAGCACCAACTATTTGTTGATTTGTTGTACACTATCAGCGATTAAATAAATACCTCACTTACATGAACCAAGATGCTACTGCATAGGTTCATATATATCTATCTACCATACATACACACGTGTATATATGTATATATGCATACAGACACACCTGCATTAGTTTTAAACTCTGTGATATAGATTCTATTATAGTTTCCGGTAGAACTTTTAAAAGTACTCTAGAATTATTTAGTCAGCTTTTATTTTGAAAATTAACCCATTAGCATTTACATTACTCTATATTTACTATTGTATTTTCATGGTAAACACTTTATCTCACATAATATCGAAGCTACAAGATTTTGATGTTATCTATTTTGAGAACGATACTTTAACATCAGTATGAGTGGCCGGTTATGGCTGGTTTGTACAGAAAGAGGTGAGTGAATTCTGGCCAGATACAGCCGGTTTGTATGCTAAAGGGTTAAATGGGTGAAATACTTTATAAATTCAAAAGGAAAAAGTTATACCATACTTGGAAATTAATGGTTATTGATTTTTCCCTCCATATAAACTGTTAACAAATACCTTTATTATTATCAACTGAAAAATATTAAGTTTTATTCTGAATAATATTTCTTTTAATATATTTTAATATTATCAAATTGCTTTAAAAATGTATAAAAATGAATAATTTCCAGAACACTAGGTTTTTATGGTATTATATACTTCTGACATCTTAATATTGAGTGCATTTCAAGTTTATTATCTCTTTATACAGTAATGATCAGTTAACAGGAATCTAGTTTAGATCTTTGTTAAGTCATCTGTTAACAGGAATCTAGTTTAGATCTTTATGTTAAGTCATCTGTTAACAGGAATCTAGTTTATATCTTTATGTTAAGTCATCTGTTAACAGGAATCTAGGTTAGATCTTTATGTTTAGTCATCTGTTCATAGGAATCTAGTTTAGATTTTTATGTCATCTGTTAACAGGAATCTAGTTTATATCTTTGTTAAGTCATCTGTTAATAGGAATCTAGTTTAGATTTTTATGTCATCTGTTAACAGGAATCTAGTTTATATCTTTGTTTAGTCATCTGTTAATAGGAATCTAGTTTAGATTTTTATGTCATCTGTTAACAGGAATCTAGTTTATATCTTTATGTTAAGTCATCTGTTAGTAGGAATCTAGTTTAGATTTTTATGTCATCTGTTAACAGGAATCTAGTTTATATCTTTGTTTAGTCACCTGTTAATAGGAATCTAGTTTATATCTTTAAGTCATCTGTTAATAAGAATCTAGTTTATATCTTTGTTTAGTCATCTGTTAACATAAAGATATAAACTAGATTCCTGTTAAGTCATCTGTTAACAAGAATCTAGTTTATATCTTTAAGTCATCTGTTAACAAGAATCTAGTTTATATCTTTATGTTAAGTCATCTGTTAACAAGAATCTAGTTTATATCTTTATGTTAAGTCATCTGTTAACAAGAATCTAGTTTATATCTTTATGTTAAGTCATCTGTTAACAAGAATCTAGTTTATATCTTTATGTTAAGTCATGTTAACAAGAATCTAGTTTATATCTTTATGTTAAGTCATCTGTTAACAGGAATCTAGTTTAGATTTTTAAGTCATCTGCAATAAGTTAACAGGAATCTAGGTTAGATCTTTAAGTTAAGTCATCTGTTAACAGAAATCTAGTTTAGATCTTTGTGTTATGTCATCTGTAATTTAAATGAAATACTGTTGTACTTTAGGAAGGAATATTAAGAGAATTTATATAATTATTCATAAGAAGTGTATATTGTTCGTAGTTATTTGCAATTTGTATTTCCTCCTTCAAGTAAGAAAATGATGACCTTAAGGAATATTTAGAAAATTATTATTATCATTATTATTAGGATGGTGGATTGGCAGTATCAGTGCTGGACATGCTTTGCAGCATAGTTATAGCCCTTTACACTCTGAATTCAAATCCAGCTGAGGTTAGCTTTGCCTTTCATCCTTATGGGGTCGATAAAATAAAGTACCAGTAATGCTCTGGGGTCGATTTAATCACCCCCTCCCCCCCACACACACAAATAGCTGGCCTTGTGCCTAAATCAGAAACCATTATTATTATTATTATGTGGTAAACCAGCATTGTAAGGGAATAGGGAACAAGTGTTGGTGATCTTAGTTTTGATTGTCAATTGGAACCCTTTCATTTACATTGCTAATGCAGCCAGGAAAAGGCATGAAGTCACAACCTCCATTTTCTATCTTTATAAATATGAGATTTCATGCTTCATTATTATTATTGTGATTTTTATTTTTTACAAGTCACTCTTTTTAGATGCTTTGTTTTATTAAGAAATGTAAACCATTTTAATTCCATTTTACTCAAATATAACTAAATACAACATACTTGTCTATAAGAAATGCTACCCCACAAAACCTTTTATGCCTTAAAAAATCGTATCAAGTCCTAATATTATTTTTATGTAATTCTATTTATTTATTAAAAAAACAAAAAACAAAACAAAGAAAGAAAAACTCATTTAATTTTTCAATATTTGAGATTAAAAAGTATTAATAAACAAAAAAGATATTTTTGGATAAAATATTTGTAAGACATTTGTGATCGAAAGTTTGAGGACATTTGGTGGAATTGATTTTCAAGTTGTTAAAATTTTACCAGAGTCTGAAAATGCATATGGGTGCAGCAGGTTGCTAAACTGCATTTATTCAACCTCCAGTATTTAAAGCTTGATTTCTTCTTTTTCTTTTTTTTTTTTTGCAATTTTTGACAAGAGAAAATAACAATGCCACTATGACAACGAATGTATTTTATTGCTGTGTGACATTTTGATTACAGTTCAGACTAAAATATTCATGTTTTTCTTTGGAAGTATCTAAATGAAAGCTCAATAGAATGTCCAATAGGCATGAGATTTAAAATATTGTGCTACATGTGTTCATAAAATATTCATGTTTTTGGAATTATCTAAATGAAAGCTCAATAGAATGTCCAAATAGACATGGGATTTAAAATATTGTGCTACATGTGAAGCACCAATAGACACGAGATTTAAAATATTGTGCTACATGTGATTCATAAAATATTCATGTTTTTGGAATTGTCTAAATGAAAGCTCAATAGAATGTCCAATAGACATGTAATCACAAAGACTGCGGATGTGGAACATAAACTTTGCATAATATGTAATCGTAAATATTGCATAGAATATAATCTTAAAAGACTGATGACAAATGTTCTGTTAATTTGAAACCATGTTGTATACAGCTGGGAAAAAAAAAGAAACCACACACCACTGTATATATTTTTGTTTACTTATGCCAACTGTAAATACAGGCTATTATTTTATTTTCAAGTGCCAAGTTGTAGATATAAAACAATTTTTTTTACTGCTGATGCAACTTTACAAAATATAAAAATGGTATTATAATGTAAAAAAAAAAAAAATAAAACTATATTATAAAAGACTTTTGTGTAAAATGTTTTTTAATTGCTTGGTAGGTTTCGGTCTCTTAACCCTTTAGCATTTGTTACTCTATATTTACTATTGTATGTTCGCAATAAAGACTTTATCTCACATAATATCGAATCTATAGCCGGTTTGAACAGAAAAAGGTGAAAGAATTCTAGCTGGTTATGGCCAGTTTAAATACTAAAGGGTTAAACATAATGCCACAGTTCTGTATTGTTGATGTTTAGATCTAGGTCAGCTCTGATCACACATATCAATGATCAAAAGCATTCTAGCCATGACCATTGCACCTTTTTTTATAGTTTATCAAGGATTATATCATTCATTGTTTTTTTTTTTTTTTTTTCCATAAAATTTAGCTGGCATTTCTATCTGGAGTTCTTTTGGCTCCAGACAGCAAGGAAAAGAATACTGTGTAAATTGTAGGAATGGTAAGAGATATTGGAAAATACATAAATTTAACAACTTCCTAAATCTACATTCCTGAAGCCTTTGTATAAAAAACAAAAAATAAAAATTGTAAATTTGAAAGGAACCATGAATTCTCTTTAATCTACCTTAATTAATCTGGATTTTTATTATAATTGTTTTAAAATCTGCATTTCTACAAGGCAATAGGTTGGACAGGTCAACTGTATAGCACCGTTATCCATCCTGATACTGTCTCAACTTATCTAGGAAAACAGTTTTAGATCTGACCGGAGTCTAGATATTTGGTATCCAAGTTATTTTACACTTTATTCATAGATGTTATCCAACCATCTTGCTCAGGGTCTACTACCAGTTAGTTTTGCCCGTAAAATATGTCTAGCAATTCTTTCCTGAGACATTCTAACCACATGCCCATAGTATTAGAACTGTGATCTCTCAATTTGGAGAAGTAGCTGCTCTGCCTGGAAGGACTCTCTGATCTCCGAGTTATGTTATTCCAAAGACCCTTTGGAGGAATCCCATTTTGGCTGCTTATCTCTACTAATACTATTCATCCATTTACATGTCCAAAGTCATGTCTCTATAGATCAGTCTTTTATATATGTTAACATTATTCAAAGTATCATAGTGTATATTTAAAGTGAGAAAATAGCTAGAATCATCATTACCACGATGGCAACTTCCAATAGTTTTACTGATATCATCATCATCATTTAATGTACATTTCTCCATGCTAGCATGGGTTTAACAAGTTCTGTTGTGGGCAATGCCAGGTCAGGTGACCATGTCTTGTTCATAAAGAACTGATTTTGGCTTTGTTTCTGTATGAGCAAGAAAAACAAATAGAAAGAAAAGACAAAACAAACGATTCTATTTTTTTTATTTAGCAAATTCCTTCTAATCACTTAATTTAGATATAAACTAAAAATAATTACATTTCAGACTAATACACTTATAGTGGCCATTTCCATTGAGTTGGAGGTGCTTCAGCTACTAAAGGTTCCCAGGGTCGCCATTCCAACATCTTTCTGGATAGAGACAATTCTCGATGAGCCTGTCAGGAAAGTGAAGTGATAAGTATATAAAATCATTAATATATTAGAACATAATTGTTTCTACATTTGGCACAAGGCCAGCAATTACCCAGTACATTACTGGTACTTTATCGACCCCCGTAAGGATGAAAGGCAAAGTTAACCTCGGCGGGATTTGAACTCAGAATGGAAAGGGACGTAACTATGCTGGAAAGCATGGCGTCCGACCCTCTAATATATTAGAACATAGAAGTAATTAATAAATCATCAGTTTTACGTCTGCATGGTTGGATAGGTCCTCTTCAGCACAACTTCCTTCCTGAGGTTCAGCAGTCACTCCGAATAAATAAGACTGCACAGGGTATATGAGGACCCTGTAGACCATAGAGAAGGCAGTCCATCAAGGAGAGTGGTTACTCAGAATTAAAACTAATACAAAGTAGAGAGAACTTTTAAATCCTGATAGACAGACCTCTCTAGTGCTGGAGGTACAATAAGATGCATGCATTCCATGCTGTAAAGTGGTTGGTAACAAGAAGGGTATTCAGCAAGAAAATTTCTGCCAAAATACAATGACATAACAAGCAATAGATTTGCATGTATGGTCAATCATGACAGCTTATCTCCTCAACCAAGTAAATTCTGCAGAATTCGAAAAAAGATAAGGTGGTCATCAAAATTGCTACAGTAAAGCAAGCATGCCTTTTGGTATTCTACAATGGCAGCTGTCTATCATTTTTAATCCTTAAACTGCATTAGCTTTTAACATCCTGTAATGATTTAGTAGAAAATATCTAAAAAATGGGTTTGTTGATTCAAATATTTGTAGTATCTTTACTAGATCCTTGTGAAAACTGGCACTATTAGATTAAAGTAAAGACTTCAGTTTTTAAAGTGATGCAGTCACAATGCTGTTTTGTATTTTGTACTTTCCAAGAAAGTGTTAATGCGGTTCAGAACATTGAGTTAATAATATGGTAACCAATGGCGGCGAGTTGTTAGAACGTAAGATAGAATGCTTTGTGGTATTTGTTTTGGCTCTCTGAGTTCAAATCCTGCCGAGGTCGATAAAAAAAGTAGCAGTCTAATACGGGGGCCGATTCTTTCTCAATTCCATTCTTTCACTCTTTATACTTCTTTGGAAGAAATCTGCCTAGAGAGGAGATGGGCTCTGCCATGTTTAAACAAGCCCTAGAAATGCTGTATGTCAATATGGTGCCCCTAAAACTCCCTCAGGAGTTATGGTACCATGCATGCATACAAACAATATGGCAGTCATTAGTTAAACATTTTATACTGTAAGGAAAATAGGTGAAGATGATAAAAGATGTAGAAATACATCGATATTTCACTGACCTGGAGTACCATTTCTTCAACTTGACCAGACTTGGCAATATTCTCTAGTTTGGTAACATCAGGTTCCTAAAACAGAATTCATAAACACTTTCAAAAGTTTTTCAATAATAAATATAACCCAATACTATTTTAAGTTAGGTAGGTGATGAGGATGTTTAATCCTTTTGATGCCAAACAACTGGCAGCAGTCATTCCTCTTGATTTATTAGATACCCTGAGACTAGAGAGGAAATGGATTTTGTAGTTATATGAGTGTTTTATGATGATTAGTATGGATTCTGGTGAAGACTACATCACTTCTTGAGAGTAGACAACGATATATTACAAACATAACTCACCATATTTATAATGGTTAGCCGCTCTTTGACAATCATTTCTGTGTTTTTACGATAGGCAGCTTCTTCAGGCATCTTTGCCAAAGTGCGAAGAATTTTTGCATACAGAACCTTCAAGGTCTGCAAAAGGAAGAAGAGAAATGTTTTGGAGGGAAACAAAGCAGAAAATGTTAATAGGAAAGACTTGGCTTAACCCTTCAGTTACCAATCCGGCCAAAACTGGTTCTGGTTCTATGAAATAAAACCACCCTTTTTAAAGATTTCCAATTTAAATTAAAATCTTCCAACATAATTTTATATAAGAACCTTGCATTAAGTTACTATTTTAGTAATGAAATAACTAATAATTTTAGTAAATCCCTCAAAATTCTTCATTAATTAATTAAAATAGGGTGTATTTCATTAGAAATGTGGTCATGAAAGGGTTAAAAAATAAAAAAATAGCATAATTTTAATTTGTTGTACTTTTTATTACCTTCATTTTGAACACTTATAAATATAATAAAAAAATCAATCATTTGTACCAAAAATAGTATTGCCTGATCACTTAGTAGAGTGCAGGAATGTATGTAAGCAAGATGGAGTTCCCTGACCCATTTGAGGGGCCCGGTAGCTCCACTTGAGTACTGATGTAGTCTTTGACAAACTAGCCAACCCTTGCTAGTAGCATGATGATGATGTTCGTGTTCCCTGTTCTTAATTTACTGAATTTATTAAAGTTACATGAATGTATTATACTTACACGATGAGGATGTTTAGCAACAGGCAGGCCTGTTAGACCAGTGGTCTGTTAAATAAAGGAAATAAAGTCAATATATTGTCTCAGTAAAAAAATGTTATATGAAAATTTATTTTTAAAACAGAAACATACATCAAGAAACACTGAAGTTGATTACACATATATATATATAACGAAGGAAATGTGGTAAGGAACCAGGTGGACCATAACGCACCAAAGTACTCAATACTTAGGGTAGTAGAGTGGGTAATAGGAACCAGTAAGACCCCGACGGCTGAGCTCAAGCCGAATTAGTCCAGAATTAGCCGTCGAAACGGCTTGAGCTCAGCCGTCGGGGTCTTACTGGTTCCTATATATATATATATTAATTGTTCTGATCAATCGTATTGTCTGGCAAATGCAGAGGTCGACAAATATTTTTCTGTTGCACGAGTCGACAATTTTACGTGGTGTGAAACGACAGTTGATCTAAGAAATGATGAGGTATAAAAATGTTTGTTTGATCTTGTCTCTTCCATTTTCTCCTTTCTTCCTATCACTTTTTCAGGTCAACACACTTCAAGCCACTTATTTCTCCCACCAATCTCAGAGACCCTGAAAAGCATCATGGGTTCTGCTTGTCCTCCTCAAACTAAACCATTAACAAACACACGACACACACAGAAAGTACAGAAACACAGTGGTAGTCACAACATTGTATACATTCAACAATGGGTTCTTTATGTCACTGCTCGACTTGCTAGAGATCGCAGGCAAATTTCCCCACAAATGACACCCTATCGTCTTAAAAAAATAAAGGATATATTGGATAATGTTGTCGTGTATATACAATGAGAAAAATGACGACTGGAACAGCTTTGATCCTAAGTCTGCTTAGTCGGGACGGACACAGTGTTAAACAACAACAAAAGGAATATAAGCACACTTTTATAAATACTGTCCCGTATATTAGACCATCTTTAGATATAGAATAACGATATAAAACTATATACATATGATGGTACGGGTTTGAAGTTGTGCCGATTCCTGCTTGGGATATATTTTGTTTTATTTATTTATTTATTAACGTCAATAATACAGGGGAAAAGCATAAGCACCACAAATTCTCATGACTATCTAAAACCAAACCATATAAACAAGAAATGAACGATCGGACGAGGGAATCGCGATGCGGTTGCTCGACCTGTTTGAAATAACAGTCGAATCTCCTTCAAATCACATTTTAAATATACAAGGTACAACATATTAGATAAACTACATCTAAAAAAAAGAACAACAAAAACTGACGGGATTGTCACGGCTAGAACCCTTTTTATACGTCTCTTCATTTACAGGTGCATGGAGGTAAACAAGAAATGTATTCTTCAATGAAGGCTGTTTCAAGGGCACGACTCTCTTTCACAGTAAAAGGTAGAAATTAGTATTAGTAACAGCAACAACACGTCTGAAAATCCACAGGAGATATCTAGCGTTAGTTTAGAAGTTGCCACGCTAGGATTGATAGCTTTAGACATTGTTAGAATTTAGTAAATAAACAAAGAACCAACAAGGTTACTTACAAGTTTCACGACACCTGCCATCTTGAACGGAAGTGTACACCAATATCTGATACGTGTTCGTTAATGCGTTATTCCGTAACTGGTGTTTGCCTAGTAGCGAATAGCAGAATAAGCATTTAGATAATTATAGAAGAGAATAAACGAACGTAGTTACTTCGACATGAATCTTGCTGAAATAAATATATAAACACAGGCTTATATATATAATTATATATATATATATATATATATATATATATATATATATATATATAAATAAACACAGGCTGATATATATAATTATATATATATATATATATATATATATATATATAAAAATAAACACAGGCTGATATCTTTTTAAAATAAAATGCTAGGACACTAGAGCCCTTGTCTTTCCTTTCTTTTCCCGTTTTTATATTTTCTTATTTGACAATCCATTCTTTCTTCTCAATCTATTTTTTTCTTTTGTATAGACTTTGTTACAAGAAAATAAGGAAAACTTAATGAAAAAAAAAAATAAAAGTACAGTGGAAAGACAGTTTAATGAATAAAATAAAATATCATTTAAGTTTAATGAATAAAATAAAATAACATTTAATAAAAAAAATAAAAGCAAAGAAGAAAGTGAAATAATTATAAAATAAAACAATCAAAGAAAATTAGTTTGAAATCAGATTTTTTGGTGGAAAGAGAGAGAAATAAGAATTCGTGGCGCCCCATGGCGATCATAATATCGTTAGTTCGGTTCCTGGACAGGGTGCTGTGTTGTGTCCTTGAGTAAAACATTTTATTTCACGTTGACCATATGTTAGTAAGGTCATGTTTTTAATTTCTTTCTTAGTCTCGCATTGAAAAGGTTGAGCTAATAATTGTTTCTACTTTAGGCACAAGGCCAGCAATTTTGGGGGATCGGAAAGTCGATTAAATCGACCCTAGTACGTTACTGTTACTTTATTTTATTAACTCCGTAAGGATGAAAGGCAAAGCTAACCTCGACGGGATTTGAACTTGAGCAATATCTTATAAAAACAAAACACACTATTAAAAGAAACATGGTGAGTGGATTGGCAGTATCGGTAGAGGGTCGGACGCCATGCTTTGACGCATAGAGTTACGGCCCTTGCCATTCTGAGTTCAAATCCCGCGGAGGTTAACTTTGCCTTTCATCCTTACGGGATCGATAAAATAAAGTACCAATAATGTACTGGGTAATTGCTGGCCTTGTGCCAAAAGTAGAAACAACTATTAAAAGGAACAAAAAAAAAAAAAGGAAGATTAAAAAGGAAATGAAACGAAATAGAAAACAAAGAAAAAGCGGATCAAGCAACGAAAAAGAAGGGTGTGTGTGTGTGTATATTAGCAGACGACATTTGTAAAGCTAGAGGTAAACTTTTGCTGAACAGGCTTTGCCATTTGATTTTTTTTTTACCCGAAACCACATTACTTATGTTGTTGATACCTTTAGTAAAGGCATTTATACTTCTTAAACTTTTTTTTATCGAAAATGTTGACTGTCTCACGTTCCTCCCCTAACCTCCAAGATATTCTTTTATTAGTGTCATGTTTGTTTTTGTAAGTAATCCCTTTTACTTTTTAATTCGTTCCAAGTTCATTCTTCCGAAACCACAAGAACTATTCACCTTTGTTTGGTCGATGCACCCACCCCTTCAGTTCCATATCAGCCAACTACGGTAGTAAATATGTGAGACAACTAAGTGAGTGACTGAAGCAATCTTCCTTCGAATGTCTCTTCATATATGTTTTATTCACAGTTGTAGAAAAAATATAATAATGCAATGCTTACAGAACGAAAGCACAAACAAATATAATATATACAAAGGAAAGGGAAAGGAAGAGAAAAACTCCCATACATAAGCAGGTAATTCACACATCTAGGACCAACGACCCGTTATCAGAGCAAAAGATAACAATATCGCGAGGAGCACTGGGACTACTCTCTATATCTCACACAACGAAAGTCTATACTCTCCCCCAAATTTTCAAACAAAGAACACAGCTAACACCATTTAGAGTAAGTCCCCATTGCTACTGAATTAGAGGATTTTATCCCAAACCACATTTCTAGACTACTTAAAAAAAAAAAAAAATCACATCTTACAAGCTTTTGTGTTCCCCAAATAACAAAAGACCCTTTTGTTTCTTATCAGTAAAATATTTACAAATTGTGAACCATTCCGAACTCTCTAGAATCTGAAGTCGTCTTATTGTGGGTCGAATGGTGGCACAAATGGTTGTGTTGAGTGTGGATTGCTGAGTGGTGTGGTCACTGTTATGGCCAATTTGACAGTATAAGATAATGCAAAAGGAACTCTATTGGAAAGAATATCAAATTGCTGCTACAGGCTAACTGTTGGGAGTTCTACCAATTTCTTGTTGACTAACTCTAACAGCAAATGCGTTCCATCTCCAATTTATTTGAAACAGCTATGTAAGTGGCAGAAGCCATCCATCAAAGTATGTTCAACCACATTCATCCCATAACCGAATCACATAACCTATTATCATCCTCTAGTTCACTCGCAGTTTTATATTTCAATAGTACAGACGTTAAACACTGTCTACAATACTTGGAGGAAACAACCCCTCCCCACCACAACTTAATGGCGTTTACTCTCTAATACAAAACCTAAATAATAACCAAATGATATTTTCGTACATTGCACACAACCCACAAGCTCTTCGCTCTCAGAAATTGCTAACAGGGATCTCACAAACTTTACAGAATCTTCTTATCTCATCACTCTAGAACTAACATTTAAGTTCCGCTCAAAAGGCTACGATATTTGCTGTCAACTTTTCTTCCTATGTATCTTTTCATACATTCACAAAACACACACAATCCCTTCCCAAAATGTCATTATCCACTCCATCTGTCTCGATATTACGTACACTCACAGTCACCAAGTTTGAACACATTTCCATATACTTGACTTTAACCAGGCGACCAAACTCAACAGTATCATATCCCATTTGTCTCAAACAACGAACGAATTCTTGAGCCAGATTCTATCTTTGTGAAACATTTTGCTATTACTCTCTATGTCTATGGAAACACTACAGAAGGACAGCGCTGGATTTTTACCTCCGAGGCCTAAAGCTGTATGAAATTTGAGGACCTTCTCTAAAAGAATTTAGGTAAAAAAAATTAAAAATAATCATACATTATTATTTATTAATCCCGCTGAGGTTGACTTTGCCTTTCATCCTTACGGGGTCGATAAAATAAAGTACCAGTAATGCACTGGGTAATTGCTGGCCTTGTGCCTAAAGTAGAAACAATTATTTATTAATGATTGTAAAATTGAATTAGTTTCAAAATGTTCCTTTTAATTAATTAATTGATATATTTCGTTTGCCGCATATAAAAAAAGATATTTTTTTAAATGAGGCCCCCGAGGGTGTGTGGTCCCACGTTACAGCACTGGCGAAGAAGGGTAACTACGTAGATCATGCAAACCATCTAACTATCGCTCACACCCATATCTGAAAGGTAAATGAAATGATCACAAACCAAGCCTTCAGGCGCTAAGGGAAACTTGTTGAATAATCTTAGTTTTGTTAGTTAAAAAATTATATCAGCAATGATTTAAAATAATTTGTTTCAATATACCTGTTCTTTGGTTTTTACTATATTGATTTTCTATTGATTTTAGATATGTTAATATGATCATGGTTTTAATTTCTTTCTTACTCTCGTATTGGTGATAAAAAAGCGTGAGATAATAATTGTTTCTATTTTAGGCACAAGGCCAGCAATTACCCAGTACATTACTGGTACTTAATACACAGATACAGTATATATACATAAGACCCTCCTGTCCCGAAACTCTGCAACTAATACACCTGTACAGTATATACATACTTAAGCCCTCCCCTCAATTCCAAAACTGTAACGGAAGCTCTGCAAACGACCATATCTTTTATCAGTTTGTCTCTCTCTTCTCGTTAAATGACCACCAATACATTTTTTATAGTCATTTCTACACCATTCACTAATAACCTTTTGCTTTTGAGAACTTTGAAAGTTTTTTTCGTTCGATCACTTCATTGCAATGTGCTCCCGTCTCACTAGAAACTCTGGGGTACTTCAGAGTTCGGTTATGTCCCTTATATTTTCTTTCTCTATATCAATGATACACACTCCTACGACAAATGAAGGTATTCTTCTCATTTCTTTACTCTTTCATACACAACCGTTATTTTCACGACGTAGGCACTTCCATGTAGAGCGATCTTGAAATTACTATACACAAGGAAATTGTTTTCTACCATATCTCCTCTACACACGAATATCACTTAGAGCTGCCACAAATGCTCGGATTCATGTTTTTTTAAAATGAGTTTTGACAAATTCTGCTACATAACATTATCAAACAGCCCTGAATTAATCCAAGCATGTGCTTAGGGTCTCAAGTAAAGAGGAGCCCCCATATTTTTTTTCCAGGTCCAGCTCTACAATGGACCATGGTGCAATGTTGCAGCTGAACCAGGGCTCAAAAGAGGGGGGGGGGGGGTCTCATAATTTTTTTTCACTGCTTCGGGCTTCAAAAGGATTAATCCGGCCATGTTACTAAACTAGATTAAAAAAAAAACAGGCTTCCTGTCCAGGGCCAGAAAACACTCTATTCTTTCTTCTTCTTTATCTTTAGAAGAAATCGGTTGTGTTACGACCTGGAGAAGGATGCGCTTCATCAAGTTTTTTTAAATGTCCAAGATACGCTGTGTGTCATGACGGCGTCTCTACGACTTCGTCTAATGTTAAGGGCTAAAAAGAAAGAAAAAGATTAAACGGTCTGTGGGAATCGAACTCAGAATATAAAGAGACTCAACTCAATACAAGTTTGTGTTTGGTACTTTCCATATTTTATCAAAACTAAAAGCTGCGAGGAAATGTTGAAAAATAGCAAGAAAAGAAAACAAGTGTTTTTATAAAATATAGAAAACATTGTTCCTAACAAAATAATAAAATAAATGCCATAGCTAAAAACAAGGGAAACAACTCTCGAACGTTAAAAACTTAACCGAGACTACGACACGATATTGATTTAACACGACACTGATATTTCTAGAGTTGCTATAAACTCACACAATTAAGACACACAGACACACACACACACTCACACAAATACACACTCACACACACACACACACACACACACACACACTCACACACACTCACACACACTCTCACACACACACACACACACACTCACACACACACTCACACACACACTCACACACACACTCACACACACACTCACACACACACACTCACACACACACAGACACTCTCACACACACACAGACACACACAGTAAGGATGATCATTTGCCTTTTATCCTTACGGGGTCGATAAAATAAAGTACCAGTAATGCACTGGGTAATTGCTGGCCTTGTGCCTAAAGTAGAAACAATTATAATATCTATTGGCAGTATCGGTAGAGGGTCGGACGCCATGCTTTGCAGCAAAGAGTTACGGCCCTTTATGGTCTGAGTTCAAATCCCGCCGAGGTTAACTTTGCCTTTCATCCTTACGGGGGGTCGATAAAATAAAGTACCAGTAATACACTGGGGTAATTGCTGGCCTTGTGCCCAAAGTAGAAACAATTATATTATCTACACCAGGTATGGGCAACCTTTTGGGAGCAGTGTGCCGTATAGGACGTGGCACATCATAAGGTAGGCCGCATAGGACGTGGCACATCATAAGGTAGGCCGCATAGGACGTGGCTCATCATAAGGTAGGCCGCATAGGACGTGGCACATCATAAGGTAGGCGCGCATAGGACGTGGCACATCATAAGGTAGGCCGCATAGGACGTGGCTCATAAGGTAGGCCGTATAGGACGTGGCTCATCATAAGGTAGACCGTATAGGACGTGGCACATCATAAGGTAGGCCGCATAGGACGTGGCACATCATAAGGTAGCCGCGCATAGGACGTGGCACATCATAAGGTAGGCCGCATAGGACGTGACTCATCATAAGGTAGGCCGCATAGGACGTGGCTCATAAGGTAGGCCGTATAGGACGTGGCTCATAAGGTAGGCCGTATAGGACGTGGCTCATAAGGTAGGCCGTATAGGACGTGGCTCATCATAAGGTAGGCCGTATAGGACGTGGCTCATAAGGTAGGCCGTATAGGACGTGGCTCATCATAAGGTAGGCCGTATAGGACGTGGCTCATCATAAGGTAGGCCGTATAGGACGTGGCACATCATAAGGTAGGCCGCATAGGACGTGACTCATCATAAGGTAGGCCGCATAGGACGTGGCTCATAAGGTAGGCCGTATAGGACGTGGCTCATAAGGTAGGCCGTATAGGACGTGGCTCATCATAAGGTAGGCCGTATAGGACGTGGCTCATAAGGTAGGCCGTATAGGACGTGGCTCATCATAAGGTAGGCCGTATAGGACGTGGCTCATAAGGTAGGCCGTATAGGACGTGGCTCATCATAAGGTAGGCCGTATAGGACGTGGCTCATAAGGTAGGCCGTATAGGACGTGGCTCATCATAAGGTAGGCCGTATAGGACGTGGCTCATAAGGTAGGCCGTATAGGACGTGGCTCATCATAAGGTAGGCCGTATAGGACGTGGCTCATCATAAGGTAGACCGTATAGGACGTGGCTCATCATAAGGTGGCGCGCATAGGACGTGGCTCATCATAAGGTAGGCCGTATAGGACGTGGCACATCATAATGTAGGCCGTATAGGACGTGGCTCATCATAAGGTAGGCCGTATAGGACGTGGCTCATCATAAGGTAGACCGTATAGGACGTGGCTCATAAGGTAGGCCGTATAGGACGTGGCTCATCATAAGCTGGGCCGCACTACTAAAAAATTCAAGGCCTTTCAGAAATCCAAACGGGCCGCAGTTTGGGCCCACGACTGATTTACATTCTACTTTCATAAGTAGAAAATACTAAGTTAAATAATTGTTTCTACTTTTGGCAATTATCCCAGTGTATTACTGGTACTTTATTTTATCGACCCCGTAAGTTCAATAATGGTCTTATTGGTCTTAACTAGTAACCTACCCACCCTCTCTTTGTGATATAGAATGGTTTTCTGTAGAGGAATAGAAAGGGACCACAGATAAATAAAGTACTATATACCTATACACCAGAGGAGACTGAGGTTAGCTGGACATGCTCACCGACATCCAGAGTTGACATTGCACTCAGTGCTCCTTTGGGAGCCCCTACATGGACACACTAGAAGAGGAAGACCAAGGTTAACGTATGTTGATGCCCTAAGGACAGACACTGGTCTATTGGAGACGCAGGACATGGCAGCGATAATGAGGGACAGAGACCGCTGGAGAGAACTCGTCCATGGATCTCGGGAATTTTACCCGCCTTAGAATAGAATAGAATAGAATATATACACACATACACGCACACACGCACACACACACTCATACACATACACACTCATACACATACACACTCACATACACATACATACACACACTCACACATACCACACTCACCGCACACACACGCACCAAACACTCACACATATACTCTCACACACACCAAACACTCACACATATACACTCACACACACATACACAAACTCACCACACACATATTCACATACATACATATACAGGGTCTCCCAAACAATGTATGCACAGTTTGATTACCTGTACAGACAATTTTTATTAAAATGCTGTTGAAGTGTGTATACATTTTTTGGGGACACCCTGTTTATTTTGTTATTTCTGTTTACCTTTTAAATACATTGATATATATATATATATATATGGTGAAGGCGTGTGGCTGAGTGGTTAGAGAATTGGATTCGCAATCGTAAGGTTGTGAGTTCGATTCCTGGACCAGGCGATGCGTTATGTCCTTGAGCAAGACACTTTATTTCACGTTGCACCTTCTACCTGGAGTTGCGACCGATAGATAGTATTAGCAATTGGAAAGACCAACGGAAACATTGTTCCCTCGGTCCGATTTGACGAAAGTCGATCGTTCCTATATATATAAAAATCATACACAAAACGCCAACATCAACAGTTTCCCAAGAGATGTCAACATGAATGGACCTACTATTTTTATCTAAAAACATTTTCTCCAATTCCACCCCGCCCGTCCCTTCAATCTATTTTATTTCTCGTTCTTTCTTCTGAAGGACTAGCGTCCGAAACGTAGAGATCCTCTTCCTGCTATTTCAAGCGTTAACCTAATATATTCCTTCCATATACTGTACCGATTGTGTTGTTATTTCTGTTCACCTTTTACATACATCATACACACACACACACACACGCGCACTAAAATTAGGTAAGTTCATTCCTGCACACGTAATAGGATCACTTAAGGGGATTCGTCTGGTATTTCCATCACAGACTTGTTGGTGATCTCTAGTAATCTCTTTTGTAATGACAATCTCTGTCGTATGTAATTTTACAGACGACATCTTGAGACCGTAATTACGTAGATTACGTTATCAGAGTTGCCGCTGGAAATTTCTTTTGCTCTGCTTCCACCTGATTGAAGGAGCATAGTTCAAGTTTGAAGATGGACAAAACTTGATAGTAAAAGAATATTTTACCTGAAACTCTGAGAAGCTAATCTATGTGACAACATGCTGTGGATGTCTGCAGAATTACACAAGACCAGACGGGATAGTCATTAATGTAAAATAATGATGATACGAGACCTCCAACAAATTTGTAATCAACATACCAGACATACCCCCTTAAGTAGTCACATTTTCTAAACGACACGCACGCGCACACATACACACACAGGGTGTCCCCCCCCCCCCAAAAAAAAAATGTATACACACTTCAAAAGCATTCTAATAAATATGTGTATCAGATTTGTCAATTCTCCCCGACCGACAGGGGAGATCTCTCACCCACCTTGAGGTGGGTGAGAGATGTCTTCTCTTGTGAAAATGTGTATAGCTTTCATTATGTAAATTAAATCCCGCCGAGGTTGACTTTGCCTTTCATCCTTACGGGGTCGATAAAATAAAGTACCAGTAATGCACTGGGTAATTGTTGGCCTTGTGCCAAAAGTAGAAACAATTATGTAAAATTCCCCCATTTTTCATCATTTCTCCCCGTTTTGCGACACTTTTTTCATGGTACTCTCCTTTGGAGTCTTTAGGGGTTGGCAGGTCTGGTGTATACATCTTTTGAACACTCTGTATATATATATATATATTATTATTATGTAATAAACAACATAAGGCAATTATTCCATTTACCAGTGGTTTCTTAAAAGCAAAAGGTTTTGCTTTCAATCCTTTTGGGAGGATTGAAAGCAAAACCTTTTGCTTTTAAGAAACCACTGGTAAATGGAATAATTGCCTTATGTTGTTTATTACATAATAATAATAATTAAGCTCTGTTGCTTACATAGAGCACTCTTTTTTCCTGGACTTTTCCGATGGAATTACTTCATATATATATATATATATATATATGATTTTGTCATTTATTTTGTTTGACCTGTTTAGCTTGACTTGTTTTTTGGCTTAGGTGGTTAATGCCTTCTTGACCACTTTTTCAGTTTGTATGGCGTTTTAACATATGTTTAGCTCTGGTATTTTAACTATTGAGCGCTTGCCAGCATAACTCTCATTTTGCGTTTCGTTTCGCTTTTTCTACCCGCCGAAATGCGATTTTCGCTGAATTTATATTTGTATATATATATATATATATATATATATATATATATATATATGTGTGTGTGTAGGAGGTGAGTTTTATTCTAGTACAATAAAGCAATGCAGATATCGGATAAGTAGCACTCTACAGTTTGTAGGACTGGAGTATAAATAATATATAAGATCAAAAGATGGTTAAAAGAGTTCCATGTATTTTATTATGCGCATTTCAAAAACAAATATCATCATGCGATGACATTTGCGTTTTCGTCAGATAAAATAGGGAGACAATGTCATCGCATGATGATATTTGTTTTTGAAATGCGCATAATAAAATACATGGAACTCTTTTAACCATCTTTTGATCTTATATTATTTATATATATATATATATATATGTTGTTCCAAAAAATGAATACACCAAACCTGCAAACCTCTAAAAACCCAAACGGGGAGTAACATATATAAGGATCTGTTTCAGGTAATAGCCATATGTTTAATAATTGTCGTCATCCAGACTCAATGTAAACACCTGACACCAGGAGGTATACATCCACTTCCACTTCATGAGACCTTCGGGTCACCTTTTAAGGGGAACATGATAAACTTATCTCTTTCAACAGTCCAATAAATACCCAATCACTTCACATATCAAGGAAACAGTCTTGTACCCTACATTTACTAGCCATGAACAATACACAATTAAAACCCTTCACTATATATATAAAACCGAGGATGTCTGTCTGTCTGTGTGTGTGTGAGTTTGAATCCCTAAAACTCGAGAAGCACCCAACCGACTGTTTTCAAAATTTACACATGTAATACTTATGTTTCAGGGAGTGTTCTGAGAAAATTTCAAATTTTCAATGCCCTAGGGACCGCATTAGGCGATTTAGCGATCTCTCTCTATAATTCTTAGTCTTTCTCTTTTTAGATAGATACATACATATAACGTCGCGCCCTTATAATATCTGTCTGTATGTCTGGCTGTCTGCTGCCTCCGCTAATTTTGCCACCCTTGCTCAAGACAAATCTCACACTCATTCCCCAAACATTTGGTAAGTGCACACAACTTCTTCCTCGCATTTTAAGCCACAGTGTTGCTTACTTACGTACCACCAGACCCTTACTTCTTTGCCAGCCGTGGTAGTGGCAATACTAAGCTTAGCTAAGGCGGTTATATATTTCACAATACCTTATCCCGTGCAACGCCGGGTACCACTGCTAGTTAGTAATAAATATTATAAATATCTCTTAATATCTGATGATCTCTCATGGTAACCTAACATTGTTAAAATTGCTCCAATAAAGACTAGAAAGCTTCTGTAGAGTTAGGAAATACCTTAAGCTCTAAACAGTTACTAAACCAGCACCAAAGCACAGACATCCTATACCTCATTCAAAAGGTCATTCGACTAATTGTAAAATATTTAATCTCCAATACATTTCAACTACAAGTTCACGTATATGTTGTTTCTTATCTCTGTCTTTTCTGTCATACAATCATGGCCTCTGCTCCTCAAATATCTATTGGAATACTCTTTCCAACCATAACCACTACCACTCACTGCTCGTACCTTCTGCTATTTGTATCATTGTAGAGTCTCCTCTCATGCCACACACTGCTCGTACCTTCTGCTACTTGTATCATTGTAGAGTCTCCTCTCATGCCACACACTGCTCGTACCTTCTGCTATTTGTATCATTGTAGAGTCTCCTCTCATGCCACACACTGCTCGTACCTTCTGCTACTTGTATCATTGTAGAGTCTCCTCTCATGCCACACACTGCTCGTACCTTCTGCTACTTGTATCATTGTAGAGTCTCCTCTCATGCCACACACTGCTCGTACCTTCTGCTATTTGTATCATTGTAGAGTCTCCTCTCATGCCACACACTGCTCGTACCTTCTGCTACTTGTATCATTGTAGAGTCTCCTCTCATGCCACACACTGCTCGTACCTTCTGCTATTTGTATCATTGTAGAGTCTCCTCTCATGCCACACACTGCTCGTACCTTCTGCTACTTGTATCATTGTAGAGTCTCCTCTCATGCCACACACTGCTCGTACCTTCTGCTATTTGTATCATTGTAGAGTCTCCTCTCATGCCACACACTGCTCGTACCTTCTGCTACTTGTATCATTGTAGAGTCTCCTCTCATGCCACACACTGCTCGTACCTTCTGCTATTTGTATCATTGTAGAGTCTCCTCTCATGCCACACACTGCTCGTACCTTCTGCTATTTGTATCATTGTAGAGTCTCCTCTCATGCTAGACATAATATCAAATACTTAAAACAATCCTTTCCTATCTAGAATTACAACCATATAGATTTCCTTCCTCGCTTACGTTTTTCATACAAGCAGCGACTTGGCAAATAAATAAATAGCACGGAATACTTGATAGGTAACTTAGATAGATAAACAGACAGGTAAGGAAGGAGATCAATTAATCTATTAGTATATATATATATATATATATATATATATATATATATATATATATATATATATAGGAACGAGTAGGACCCCGACGCCTGAGCTCAAGCCGTCGAAACGGCTTGAGCTCAGGCGTCGGGGTCCTACTCGTTCCTATTACCCACTCTACTACCCTAAGTATTGAGTACTTTGGTGCGTTATGGTCCATCTGGTTCCTTACCACAATTCCTTCGTTATATATATATATATAACGAAGGAAGTGTGGTAAGGAACCAGATGGACAATAACGCACCAGAGTACTCAATACTTAGGGTAGTAGAGTGGGTAATAGGAAAATGTTTCGACGGCTATTTCTGGACTGCAGTCCAGAAATAGCCGTCAAAAGGGCTTGAGCTCTGCCGTCGGGGTTAAACATTTTCCTATACATATATATATATATATATATATATAGTGTGTGTGTGTGTGTGTACAAACTACGGTTGTCACTCGCAAATAAGGATAACTTGGTAGCATGTAGCAGAGACAAATACATTTGACATCCATTCCTTGTTTCAAGGAATATGTGGCTGCAACAGGGGTTAAGATTGCAATAGCACTAGGCTGGTACTTTCTTTATCGACCCCAAAAGACTGTAAGGTGGGATTTGAACACACAGCGCAGAGTGTCGGAACAAACCCTACAACTTCTTCTATTCGACAGTCTGACAATTCAGCCAATCTTCTATCCATCTGTATATCTGTCACTCTGTCTGTCTATTTATCTATCTAAAGGTCCCTGGCCTGGCAGTGCTACCGAGGAGCTCTACCAGTTCGTGACAAGCTCTACAGACATGGGCGCCCGGGAAGGGACCCTGCAAAAAAGATCTGTTCGAGGTGCGTGCGAGACGAAGAAACCGTCGCGCACGCATTCATACACTGCCCGAGCGTCACTGACCTGTGGGGCTATGTGGAACGACTATTGTCGCGGGTGGGACCAATCCAGTTGACCACCGAGTCCATTGTCATGATCAAACCGCCACCCTCCTTCAAAAACGAAGGAGAGGCGGTTTTCCTTTGTGTGATAGCTATGGCGAAGAGGTTGTATGGTGGACAAGGTTGAAATGGCTGAGGTCAGACACTTTTCTCTCCGGCCAACAACTGATTCTTTTTTTCAAATACCACTTTGGAAGAAGAATCAGGATGGAGAGAGAGGTTCTGTACCCCAGCAAGTTTTATGAAAGGTGGGTGAAAGTGGCGAGAATGGCCCGAGTGAATGGGCCTTCTCTCTACATCAGCCTATAGGTTGAGGAGGAGAGGAAAGGAGTACAAACTCTTGGTACTCCTGGAGATGAGGGTTGCACATTTTTTTTCGGGGGTATGTGTTACCCATACGTAATGTCTCCCCCTACGTAATGTCTCTCCCTATTGGGGAAAATCGACTAATTTTTAAATTGCATTTGTGATAATATTTTACACGTTTTCATTGTATGTAAACTTCCCCCTTTGTATTTGTCCCCTTCTTTTGTGCCCTTGTGGCTAATAAAGAAACATATCTATCTTAGATAGATAGCGAGGCAGGTGAGAGAGAGAGAAATGTCACTACAGTAATTTCAATAATATTCTATTTTACGACTAATAAAAACACCGCCTTTGAAAGGAGAAATCAAATACTGGACATTTATTATTGAGCCTCTATTGAACTGTCTTTCCTTATTACATTCAATACTAAATATCTATTGAGTGTTTACAGAGTGGAATTATCCGGAAAACAACGTTGTTATTATTCGGTCGTCAAGTATGAAATTTGTAGAAATATGTAGAAAAAACAAAAACAAACAAATTTCTACAAATTTCATACTTGACGGCCCAATATTATCGTTATTATATGTTGTCACGAAATTTGACTGATTTATAGAAATATTTGGCCCAGAGGTCAGTGATTCTTTTTTTTTTTTTTTTGTCCCTTATTTGATTATTGAACAGCTTGTATGACTGGCCATAATTATCTCTGGAATTAATGGTTGCATATGAAGTGTAAAGATAAAGAAAGTACAAAGAACAGACGATAGATGTATATCTTGCAACACGCATCAATCATTTAATTCCAATAAGCAAACATCTCTACTATCAAACAATTAATCTGTAATTTCCTTATGTGTTCAGTCAGTTCCATCAATATTGACTTAGTATTAGTGTAACTCAATTCAAACCAATAAAGCTACTAATTTGAGCTCTAAATTGACAATAATACTACAGTGAATATATTTTATTTGCTGTATATTTAATTTACTTTCAAGGCATTTATTACTATTACTATATCGTATGCTTTTTTCCCCATATCGTTTGATATATATATATATATATATATATATATATACAGTATATATATATATATATATATATTGATAAGCACAAAAATCTAACATATTTTATGTTTTAATTCCTTACATTTGTATGTGTGTGAATATATATATATATATATATTATATATATTATATTATATAGAGAGAGAAATTACTATGTTTTAATTCTTTCAATTCAATCTAATTTAAATCAAAACAAGTTTCCTATCATTTGAAGGCTAACATCTTTGATACTTACATCCTACCAGTTGTGTTATATGGTCTTGACTGTTAATTAGACGACAAAGTCACTTCAAAAGCTCTCTACATTCCAGAACCACATCATGAGTCTTATGACTGGCAAGCGGCTCAGCAACCGTATCTGTATCAGTGAGCTGCTCAACATTACCAAACTTAGACCAATTATATCAATTGTCAAGTCAAGAGTACTCAAACTATACGGCCATATAAAAAGATCAACTCGTGGTGTGAGTAGTTTATGCCTGGAAGGAAGGTTGGCTGGTAAGAGAAGCAGAGGCCGGCGGCCAAAACGATGGCTTGATAATGTCAATTTATGGACTGGACTTGATCTTTGCTCTTTGAACTCTGCTGATGGTGATCGAGCTTTGTGGAGGGAGATATCACATGTTAATGCGCAGTCTGCAAATGGCGGAGTTTAGCGTCACAAGAGAATTCAAATCAGTTGTGTGTACGTATGTATAAGCATGGCTGGCTGAAGCTAAATAAGGCCTTCCACCATCTCACTCTAGTATACACAGAAAAATAAGGTTAGGACTAATGGAATAAAATTTGGTTTCGTAATGGCAGCACTTCGGTAAATTCATATTTTTTGGGTGACAGAGATATATTTTTTTTTGCTATTAAAACATCTCCATTATTACAACAAAGACAGCAAAATTGCTTGTCTCTCTCTCTGTATTTATTTATCTATCTTTCTTTCTGTCTCTCAGTCTGTCTTTCTCACTTTAATCCTTTCTCTCTCTCTGCATACCATTCTGATTACCTTTGTTTGATTCGGCCATTTTTCTATTAAGCAGACGATAGTTTTGAACAGGCCTAGCATTACATATAATACTGTGGTGCAAGCTTAAAAAAAATACATTTCTAGAAACATGTATTTATTGAATGTACTCATACCTCAATACTGAAGCAACCAATTACATGTTTTCTCCTTACCACGATTTATTCGATTTTCGGATTATACATGAAGTTATGCCAAATAACCGCCAGGCAATGTTCTGTCAAATCAATGCTATACTAACACGTTACCCATATTTTATTATCTGGAGACATAGACTAGTAGTAAATAAAGATAGATAGATGGACAGAATTGTAATGGCTGCAATGAGGAATACAGCTCAGGAAAGAATATATATCTATTATTAGAACAATTCTTTACAGCTAAATGCAGAGATCTATATATGTATTTCTAGTCGTAGATACATATTGTAGTGATACATGTAAAATGAGGCTTTAAAAATGTCTGCTAATACAGTTAGTTATCAATATTTGTTACGACATGTCTCTTTAGCAATATAATGTGTTTACATGTATTTTAATATTTGTATTTCAGTTTATGTTGATATCGTTATCATTCTTTAACTCAAAGTCTGCTCTGCTGAAGCAGATCTCGGATGAAAGGTAGAAGTGCACTGGGCAGTAGATAGTAGACAGGGCCTATAAAAGGAGAGGGTTGCCCAGCCGGTACTTTGTCCTGGGGTCCAAGAGCTAAGAAGGCTCCACAGCAACCATGCAACATTCGTTTTGAAAAAAATCTTTGCCTGCCTCGGGCCCCAAAGGGGTCTTGTACCGCCTTGCAAAATTTCTCTTTGAGGCCCTGATAGTAGGTGACTGGGACAATATAAAAATACATGCACCTGTTGGGTGTCTCTTCGGTTTTAGTATTAGTCAGGTAACTAGGGCGGTGGATTGGCAGTATTGGTAGAGCGTCGGACACCCGGCTTCGCGACATAGTTACGGCCCTTTACGTTCTGGGTTCAAATCCCGCCGAGGTTAACTTTGTCTTTCATCCTTACTGGGTCGATAAAATAAAGTACCAGTAATGCACTGAGGTCGATTTAGTCGACATTCCACACCCCAAAATTGCTGACCTTGTGCCTCAACCAGAAACCATTATTAGTCCCTCGGTTAGTTCGTTTTATTTGCTCCATCGTGTATTCTAAACGAAGAGGAGACACAGAGCATCAAAAATAATCATTGAGAAGGTCACAGAATATGACGAAAGAGCGTTGACAATTAAATACCCACTCGGTTACTAAACTGGCCGAGAAATAGATTAGTTACCTGACCAATAAGAAAACTGAAGTGAAACTCAACTGGTGTGTGTGTTTCGAGGTTGACTTTGCCTTTCATCCTTACGGGGTCGATAAAATAAAGTACCAGTAATGCACTAGGTAATTGCTGGCCTTGTGCCTAAAAGTAGAAACAATTATTTGTTTTAACATACGAAATGAAGTCTTCATGCGCTGAAATTACAAGGACCTCCAGAGGTTTACTGATTAGAAGGGACTGTCTTGTGTTACGCATCTCTCTCTCTCTCTCTCTCTCTCTCTCTCTCTCTCTCTCTCTCTCTCTCTCTCTCTCTCTCTCTCTCTCTCTCTCTCTCTCTCTCTCTCTCTCTCTCTCTCTCTCTCTCTCTATATGAGAGAGAGAGAGAGAGAGACATTACATTCCAAAATACAGATGTCATGTTTTATCAACTATTTAGTGTATATCATTCATTTTTATTTCTACAGGAGAGAACACGGATACATGACAAAATCCATAAATTTATGAACTACATATTATATCTTTAGTATCTTTTGTCGAACAGATAACATTTTTCCCTCTGAAGATGTATCGGATTATTTCATATTTCAAAAGTAAGCCTCGGCTCGGATGGCGATGTTTCTGACCATACTGGAGCATCACTGCAGTTGAATGGTTATATAACTAAATCAAATACAGTATAGATAACATTTACAAGAGAATGTTTGTGGTTGCTAAAGAGTATTAGGTAGATAGTATTAGATTTCTGGTGGAAACAACGGTCTGTTAGGAATTATGTTCATGATATGGAGAACTGTGGAGGATATTTACGACAAACGAATTATCGTGATCAATGGAGAAGAATAGAGAGACAAAGAATAACAACTAGAAAGAGAGAGTGTGGGGGATAGGGAAAGGTGCATAATAGGAGAGGAAAAGCGTGAGAGTGGCAGAGGGGGAGAATAAAGAGAGAAGAGAAAGAATGATGGAAAATAACAACCAGAGACAGACAGATAGATAGAGAGAGGGAGCAGGAGGGAGAGAGAGAGAGAGATAGAAAGGATGGGAGGAGAGAGAACGAGTCAGTGTATAATACAGGAAGAGATTGAATGAGAGGGGCAGAGCGAGAGAAAAGATACAGAAGAGAGAGAAAGAAGGGGAGAGAGACGAGGGAGAGCGAGAGAGAGAGGAGGTAAGAGGTAGAGAGAGAGAGAGGTGTAAGAGAGAGAGAGAGGGTAGAGGGAGAGAGAGAGGAGGTAAGAGGTAGAGAGAGAGGTGTAAGAGGTAGAGAGAGAGAGAGGTGGTAAGAGGTAGAGAGAGAGAGAGAGAGAGAGAGAGGGTAGAGGTAGAGAGAGGTGTAACAGGTAGAGAGAGAGAGAGAGGTAAGAGGTAGAGAGAGAGAGAGAGAGGTGTAAGAGGTAGAGAGAGAGAGAGTGTAAGAGGTAGAGGGAGAGGTAAGAGGTAGAGAGAGAGAGAGAGAGAGGTGTAACAGGTAGAGAGAGAGAGAGAGGTAAGAGGTAGAGAGAGAGGTGTAAGAGGTAGAGAGAGAGAGAGAGAGGTGTAACAGGTAGAGAGAGAGAGAGAGGTAAGAGGTAGAGAGAGAGAGAGGAGGTAAGAGGTAGAGAGAGAGAGATGTCTTTTCTGTGCTAGATCTGTATGATAGTTGAAAAGACCAATCTCTGAATAAAGACATTTGCCAAGGGAACATAAGATAATACTGGAATAAAGTGTGTGGCAGCACAGCAGGTACATAGATACACACATACATACACACATACATACACACATACATACAGCAGGTACATAGATACACACATACATACACACATACATACAGCAGGTACATAGATACACACATACATACACACATACATACACACATACATACAGCAGGTACATAGATGGCAATACATACATACACACATACATACATACAGTAGGTAGATAGATGGCAATACATACAGCAGGTACATAGATACACACATACATACATACATACATACATGGGAATACATACATACACACAGCAGGTACATAGATGGCAATACATACATACACACATACATACATACAGTAGGTACATAGATGGCAATACATACAGCAGGTACATAGATACACACATACATACATACATACATACATGGGAATACATACATACACACAGCAGGTACATAGATGGCAATACATACATACATACATACATACATACAGCAGGTACATAGATGGCATACATACATACATACATACAGCAGGTACATACACATACATACATACACACAGCAGGTACATAGATGGCAATACATACATACATACATACATACATACATACATGGGAATACATACACACATACATACATGGGAATACATACATACACACATACATACACACACATACATACATGGGAATACATACATACATACAGCAGGTACATAGATGGCAATACATACATACACACATACATACATATACATAGATGGCAATACATACATGCATACAGCAGGTACATACATACACATACATACATACACACAGCAGGTACATAGATGGGAATACATACATACATACATACATACACACACATAATACATGGGAATACATACATACAGCAGGTACATAGATGGCAATACATACACACATACACACATGGGAATACATACATACATACATACATACATACATACATACAGCAGGTACATAGATGGCAATACATACATACACACATACATACACACACATACATACATGGGAATACATGCATACATAGATGGGAATACATACATACACACATACATACACACATACATACATGGGAATACATACATACATAGATGGGAATACATACATACACACATACATACATAGATGGGAATACATACATACACACATATACATACACATACATACATACATGGGAATACATACATAGATGGGAATACATACATACACATACATACATACATGGGAATACATACATACACACATACATACACATACATTCATACATGGGAATATATACATACATACATGGGAATACATACATACACATACATACATACATGGGAATACATACATACACACATACATACACATACATTCATACATGGGAATATATACATACATACATGGGAATATATACATACATACATGGGAATACATACATACACACATACATACACATACATACATACATGGGAATACATACACATACATATACATACATATACATACATACATACATACATACATACATGTGAGTACACGCACCATTGTAAACACATCTCTAACTCGCCTCACGAAATATGACATTTGTGAAGAAAGGAGTATTGTGTGTGTGTGTGTGTGAGTGTTTGTATGTGTGAGTGAGTGTCTGTGTGTGTGTGTGTGTGTGTCTGTGTGTGTGTGAGTGTTTGTCTGTGTGAGTGAGTGTCTGTGTGTGTGTCTGTGTGAGTGTGTGTGAATGTTTGTGTGAGTGTGTGTGTGTGTGTCTGTGAGTGTGTGTGAGTGTTTGTCTGTGTGAGTGAGTGTCTGTGTGTGTGTGTGTGTCTGTGTGAGTGTGTGTGAATGTTTGTGTGTGTGTGAGTGTGAGTGTGAGTGTCTGTGTGAGTGTTTGTCTGTGTGTGTGTGTGTGTGAGTGTGTGTGAATGTTTGTGTGTGTGTGAGTGTGAGTGTGAGTGTCTGTGTGAGTGTTTGTCTGTGTGTGTGTGTGTGTGTCTGTGTGTGAGTGTTTGTCTGTGTGTGTGTGTGTGTGTGTGTCTGTGTGTGTGTGTGTGTGTCTGTGTGTGTGTGTGTGTGTATATAATCTCTTTAAATCTCATTTCCAAAGTAAATCTCTACAAAGACGATGTTTTCCATTCCATAATATTCCTATTCCAAACAGAACATCTCTGCGAGAAGTCAACAAACCCTATTAAGTTACAAAAAAAACCAAACCAGACAAAAATAAAACTGGATGGTCACGACTAGAAAGCCTTTCATCATATGTCTGCACAATAGAACTCTGGTCAGATTCTTCAGGACAATAATTATTGTTTGTGCTACCAGTATACATTTTAAAAACCAATTTTGTTGACCACACAAGACTTCCTCCAGATCTTTTATTCTAGTCTAGGAATAAAATTGCCATATTTTCCTCGAAGCAGAGCGAACAACGGAATGAAATATTCTAAGGCAGTCATGTCAAACTGAGGGTTGACCGAGGGCCACGTGGGTCACACATGTGTTGTCTGAGGGCCACGTGGGTCACACATGTGTTGTCTGAGGGCCACGTGGGTCACATGTGTTGTCTGAGGGCCACGTGGGTCACATATGTGTTGTTTGAGGGCCACGTGGGTCACATGTGTTGTCTGAGGGCCACGTGGGTCACACATGTGTTGTCTGAGGGCCACGTGGATCACATGTGTTGTCTGAGGGCCACGTGGGTCACACATGTGTTGTCTGAGGGCCACATGGGTCGCATATGTGTTGTCTGAGGGTCACATATGTGTTGTTTGAGGGTCGCACATGTGTTGTCTGAGGGTCACATGGGTCACATGTGTTGTCTGAGGGCCACATGGGTCACATATGTGTTGTTTGAGGGCCACATGGGTCACATAAGTGTTGTCTGAGGGCCACGTGGGTCTCACATGTGTTGTCTGAGGCTCACATGGGTCACATATGTGTTGTCTGAGGGCCATATGGGTCACATATGTGTTGTCTGAGGGCCACATGGGTCACATATGTGTTGTTTGAGGGCCACATGGGTCACATATGTGTTGTCTGAGGACCACATGGGTCACATATGTGTTGTCTGAGGACCACATGGGTCACATATGTGTTGTCTGAGGGCCATATGGGTCACATATGTGTTGTCTGAGGGCCACACACAACAACTAGTTGCGTACATTACAACTAATTCTTTATATTTTATATTACGGAGATAAAACACGCTCGTGCTGTAAAAACCTTTGTGCGGGCCGCACGGTGGACATGCTTGTTCTAAAGGGGTTTACTGAAATCTGAGGGTTTTCATACATCTGTGTACTTGCTAGCCAGGTGTTGGGTATGATTCTAACGCCATTTCTATTTTCCATACAGTGTCATTCATGTCAAATGAGTAAGACCACCATTAACAGCACCACCGGCAATACTAGTCCATCTCATACCTGTGTGGATATTAATAGTGTCATTCATGTCAAATGAGTAAGACCACCATTAACAGCACCACTGGCAATACTAGTCCATCTCATACCTGTGTGGATATTAATAGTGTCATTCATGTCAAATGAGTAAGACCACCATTAACAGCACCACTGGCAATACTAGTCCATCTCATACCTGTGTGGATATTAATAGTGTCATTCATGTCAAATGAGTAAGACCACCATTAACAGCACCACCGGCAATACTAGTCCATCTCATACTTGGGTGGATATTAATAGTGTCATTCATGTCAAATGAGTAAGACCACCATTAACAGCACCACCGGCAATACTAGTCCATCTCATACTTGGGTGGATATTAATTTATTTTCACTTCCAGCGCTGGTCAAAGGGTTTTGTGGAAGACCAGCAGTTGTCCAGCATGTAAGCCTCCACCCACCGACGTCGTCCAACTGAAAGACAAAAACCAATTCAGCCTTTGTATGTGCGTGTGCGTGTGTGTGTGTGTGCGCCTTGGTATGTGTGTGTGTATGTATATATATGTGTGTGTGTGTGTGTGCGCCTTGGTATGTGTGTGTGTATGTATATATATATGTGTGTGTGTGTGCCTGTGTATGTATGTGTCTGTGTGTGTGTGTGCCTTTGTATGTATGTGTCTGTGTGTGTGTATGTGCCTTGGAATGTGTGTGTGTATGTATGTGTGTGTGTGCCTTTGTATGTATGTCTGTGTGTGTGTATGTGCCTTGGTATGTGTGTATGTGTATATATATATATGTGTGTGTGTGTGTGTGCTTTTGTATGTATGTGTCTGTGTGTGTATATGTGCCTTGGTATGTGTGTGTATGTATATATATATATATATGTGTGTGTGTGTGTGTGCCTGTGTGTGTGTGTGTGTGTATGTATGTGTCTGTGTGTGTGCCTTTGTATGTATGTATGTATGTGTCTTGTTGATGAGATGGTGAGTAGAACTCTCGGACCTCTCAGTTACACCCCTTGTTACGTCAGGTTTCTTAAACGGGTGAACACATACACAGGTGCATACATACAGTCACACACACAGACAGACACAGTCACACACATACATAGACAGACAAACACACGCACATCTGGCACACACACACACACACACACACACATACATACACACACATACAAAGGCACACACACACACACATATATACATACACACACACATACAAAGGCACACACACACACACACACATATATACATACACACACACATACAAAGGCACACACACACACACACACACATATATACATACACACACACATACAAAGGCACACACACACATACAAAGGCACACACACATATATACATACACACACACATACAAAGGCACACACACACACACACACATATATACATACACACACACATACAAAGGCACACACACACATACAAAGGCACACACACATATATACATACACACACACATACAAAGGCACACACACACACACACACATATATACATACACACACACATACAAAGGCACACACACACATACAAAGGCACACACACATATATACATACACACACACATACAAAGGCACACACACACACACATATATACATACACACACACATACAAAGGCACACACACACATACAAAGGCACACACACACACATATATACATACACACACACATACAAAGGCACACATACAAAGGCACACACACACACACACACATATATACATACACACACACATACAAAGGCACACACACACACACATATATACATACACACACACATACAAAGGCACACACACACATACAAAGGCACACACACACACATATATACATACACACACACATACAAAGGCACACACGCACACGCACACACGCACGCGCGCGCGTAGTGACTCCAGCTCATTTATGTTACTTGGCTTTAACATTATTTTTGCAGTATCGGTAGAGGGTCAGACGCCATGCTTTCCAGCATAGTTACGTCCCTTTACGATCTGAGTTCAAATCCCGCCGAGGTTAACTTTGCCTTTCATCCTTACGGGGATCGATAAAATCAAGTACCAGTAATGCGCACTGGGTAACTGCTGGCCTTGTGCCAAACCAAAAGTAGAAACAATTATATTTTGATTGGCAGTATCGGTAGAGGGTCAGACACCATGCTTTCCAGCATAGTTACGTCCCTTTACGATCTGAGTTCAAATCCCGCCGAGGTTAACTTTGCCTTTCATCCTTACGGGGATCGATAAAATCAAGTACCAGTAATGCGCACTGGGTAACTGCTGGCCTTGTGCCAAACCAAAAGTAGAAACAATTATATTTTGATTGGCAGTATCGGTAGAGGGTCAGACACCATGCTTTCCAGCATAGTTACGTCCCTTTACGATCTGAGTTCAAATCCCGCCGAGGTTAACTTTGCCTTTCATCCTTACGGGGATCGATAAAATCAAGTACCAGTAATGCGCACTGGGTAACTGCTGGCCTTGTGCCAAACCAAAAGTAGAAACAATTATATTTTGATTGGCAGTATCGGTAGAGGGTCAGACACCATGCTTTCCAGCATAGTTACGTCCCTTTACGATCTGAGTTCAAATCCCGCCGAGGTTAACTTTGCCTTTCATCCTTACGGGGATCGATAAAATCAAGTACCAGTAATGCGCACTGGGTAACTGCTGGCCTTGTGCCAAACCAAAAGTAGAAACAATTATATTTTGATTGGCAGTATCGGTAGAGGGTCAGACACCATGCTTTCCAGCATAGTTACGTCCCTTTACGATCTGAGTTCAAATCCCGCCGAGGTTAACTTTGCCTTTCATCCTTACGGGGATCGATAAAATCAAGTACCAGTAATGCGCACTGGGTAACTGCTGGCCTTGTGCCAAACCAAAAGTAGAAACAATTATATTTTGATTGGCAGTATCGGTAGAGGGTCGGACGCCATGCTTTCCAGCATAGTTACGTCCCTTTACGATCTGAGTTCAAATCCCGCCGAGGTTGACTTTGCCTTTCATCCTTACGGGGTCGATAAAATAAAGTACCAGTAATGCACTGGGTAATTGCTGGCCTTGTGCCAAAAGTAGAAACAATTATTTTTAACAACATTTAGTAAACGTACAAGTTAGAATAGAAGCATTTAACAGAAGAATTTAAGCAACTAACTACAACCAAAGAAATGTGCATACACTCGCTGTGATTACTCGATATCTGGTTATTGTATAAATATCAACTCACTTATTTGTCCTTATCGGTAGAATGTTCTAAAACAAAGCAGCCATCCAAGGATTTAGGGGATTGATAACTCATCAGAACTATTTTTAACCCGTTGACGTACACTCAACTGAAACAGAAGCCAATTTTTACAAATGATTTCCAACAGTTTATTTAGATATTCTTAGATCTGTCGGATCTGTTGGTTATCTTACACGACCTATACGGTATAATAACAGGTATATAAAATATAATTGTTTCTACTTTAGGCACAAGGCCAGCAATTACCCAGTGCATTACTGGTACTTTATTTTATCGACCCCCGTAAGGATGAAAGGCAAAGTCAACCTCGGCGGGATTTGAACTCAAACCGTAAAGGGACGTAACTATGCTGGAAAGCATGGCGTCCGACCCTCTACCGATACTGCCAATCAAAATATAATTGTTTCTACTTTTGGTTTGGCACAAGGCCAGCAGTTACCCAGTGCGCATTACTGGTACTTGATTTTATCGATCCCCGTAAGGATGAAAGGCAAAGTTAACCTCGGCGGGATTTGAACTCAGAATGGCAAGGGTCGTAACTCTATGCGTCAAAGCATGGCGTCCGACCCTCTACCGATACTGTCATTATAATGTTATTTCGACGGATTGGCAGTATCGGTAGAGGGTCGGACGCCATGCGTTCCAGCATAGTTACGTCCCTTTACGATCTGAGTTCAAATCCCGCCGAGGTTGACTTTGACTTTCATCCTTACGAGGTCGATAAAATAAAGTACCAGTAATGCACTGGGTAATTGCTGGCCTTGTGCCTAAAGTAGAAACAGTTATTTCGACAACTAGGAATTGTTTATAAAAGGAAGAAAAAAAATGATTTTATTAACATAATCGTGATCTGTAACTTCTTTGCATAATTTTATCGAAAACATGCATTAATAAGCTTTTGAGGAAACAGTCACAGAAGATATTGGCAGTATCGGTAGAGGGTCAGACGTCATGCTTTGCAGCATAGTTACGTCCCTTTACGATCTGAGTTCAAATCCCGCCGAGGTTGACTTTGCCTTTCAACCTTACGGGGTCGATAAAATAAAGTACCAGTAATGCACTGGGATAATTGTTAGCCTTGTGCCAAAAGTAGAAACAATTATTTCACATTGACTATCCCCTCTGGTCTTATGTAATTCTGCAGACATCTACAGCATGTTGTCACATAGATTAGCTTCTCAGAGTTGCAGGTAAAATATTCTTTTACTATCAAGTTTTGGCCATCTTTATATCTTCCAATAGTATATATTAAACCTGTCAACTCTCCCCGTCCGACGAGATCTCCCACCCACTTTGGGGTGAGTGAAAGATGTCTTCTTTTATGTAAAAGGGTATAGCTTTCATTGTGTAAAATCTACCCATTTTGCATCATTTCTCCCCGTTTTGGGGCACTTTTTTTCATGGTACTTCCGGTTTGGGGCACTTTTTTTCATGGTAATCCCGGTTTGGGGCACTTTTTTTCATGGTACTCCCGGTTTGGGGCACTTTTTTTCATGGTACTCCCGGTTTGGGTTTTTAGAGGTTGGCAGGTCTGTACACCACACAGGCGCCAGAACATCCCTCTAATAATTTTTTAGATAAGGTCTAATGTATGGAGATGGAGATGGAACCTGCAGATGGTCGGGGTCCTAGATTTGTTAAGTCAGTTAAACACGAGAGTAATCGATAGAAGATGCCACCTTCTATTGTATCTGTATATACTCCCAATGGATTAGAATTAAATTATTTAGTACCTGTTATGTGTTAGGGTATGAAAGCTAAAGCATAAGCCATAATAATGGTTTCTGATTTAGGCTCAAGGCCAACAATTTTTTGGGAGGGGAAGTTCCTTAAATCGACCCCAGTGCATTACTGGTACTTTATTTTATCGACCCCCGTAAGGATGAAAGTTCTGATGATTTCTTACGAATGAAAGACTACTAGTTCTGTAGAAGTTATTTCTATAATAAAAATAAATATACTTACACTCTAACGCACTGAGTAGCTTTACCTCTCCTCCTCCTCCTCCCTCCTCCCGCCGCCTCCCTCCTCCCTCCTCCCGCCTCCCTCCTCCCTCCTCCCGCCTCCCTCCTCCTCCATCCTCCCCCCTCCTCCCTCCTTCCCGTTTGACCTGTGCGTAATTCTTTTCTTTCGCACGCTTGGCCAGGCCGGTCGGCATTTTTTCTCTCTCTCGTCTACGATTTCACAGAACTTATGTTTACCGAATTCACAGACAAGACCCCTTCTTCCCCCCGTTAGACCTGTGCGAAATTCCTTCCTTGCTCACATTCCAACCAGGTTTGATGGTCTTTATTCTCTCTCGTTCACGATTTCACCGAACTTATATTCATGGAAATTTTTGGACTTGACTCGCTCTTCCTCATTTTTCGTTGCTTCACCATCTTTGTTTGTTTACACTCTCGCTGTTCCCTTTATTTACATGTCCCAACGACTTTCTTTAGCCGTTGCTCGCACCAACCGGAGGTATATGGTCTTTAAAGCGAAGAAATACCGATGATGGTTGGAAGATCACTGATGAAGGACCACTTTATTCATATATATATATATGACGGCGATGAATTAGTTTTGCGAGGTTTTTGATATGAAATCGTGTGTCGAAACAAATATTGTTATACTTGGGGAGGGTCATATTGTTGTAATAATATTGCCAGAAATAATAACAGAACACACTCACTGTTTGGTTGGTTTTCGCTTCTGTATCTTTTATATCTCCACAGTTAATTCATTTGGTCCTCAATGTTTATCATTGACTGACCAGCGGTCAAAAATACAGATATAAACACATATATATAGTCTAACAAACTTCTTTCGTTGCACATCTGCAACATCATCAGTAGTACCACTGATGATGTTGCAGATGTGCAACGAAAGAACTTTGTTAGACTATATATATGTGTTTATATCTATATTATATCTGTATTTTTGACCGTTGGTCAGTCAATGATAAACATTGAGGACCAAATGAATTAACTGTGGAGATATAAAAGATACAGAAGCGAAAACCAACCAAACAGTGAGTGTGTTCTGTTATTATTTCTGGCAATATTATTACAACAATATGACCCTCCCCAAGTATAACAACACACACACACACACACACACACACACACAGACACACAGACACACAGACACACAGACACACACACACATACACACACATACAGACACACACACACACATACAGACACATACACACACACATACAGACACACACACACACACATATAACATATATTCATTTATTGATTGACTTTTTATTTACTGTAAAATAGTAATCTGGCTAATGATTTCATTTAATTAATCTCTCGAGAGATATGAGAATGAATATATATATATATACACACACACACACACACTCTGGCACTGACAGACTGAGGCACTGACACACACACACACACACACACACACACACACACACACACACACACACACACACACACACACACATTTGTATATATATATATATAAAATTAAATGTCCGTTCTTATATCGATAGAGCTTCTCTCTTCTCCGTCGCCCACCTATTCTTGAGAGGGTTGTGGCGTCAGTCCTATAAAGCTATATTAAATTAAATTTCCTTGACGAGGACTTCTTTTATCAATATAAACACACTTCACCCAGACAAACATTTTTTTTTGCTGAATCTCTCCAATTAAGTTAGTTGCCAACTGAATACATTAGTCTATTGAAATCATTTCTTTCCGATGTACTTCAACAAACTCATTTGGACTGCTCTTCTGTTCATTGTTGCCTACACTATACTTATAATTTCTTCAATTGTTATTTGAATGACGGCTGAGGTATCCGAATCAGCGTTAATCGTTAATCTAGTCATATAAGTCTTCTTTCTGTAAAGGTTTTTTTGCCGCCAGACAAACCAGTTGTACAATCGATTGAATTTGAAATCATCACGTTCTTATTACACGCATGAACATTTTCAAATTCTTTTAAATAAACTAAATGTGCAAATTCATCGATGAAAACTTTCATACGCAAATACGATACGGAATAAGAATACCTCGGTATTTAATCCGGCTAGCTGCGTCCTGAGTTCAAATCTCGCCGAGATCTACTTTGCCTTTCATCCTTTCAAAGTTGATAAATAAAGTTCCAGTCCAGTACAGGACTGAGATTGGTTCTTCCTCTTCTCTATTTCTCTGGAAGAAGTCGACTTTGTTCCGAATTGGAAAGGGATGGGATTCGTTAGATTTAAAATGTTGAAGACACGCCACGGTTTTTTGGACGATGCTTCTATGATTCCCTCAAGAATTAAGAACCGTTTAACCCTTCATCATTTAAACCCGCCATATCTGGCCAGAATCCTCTTTTTGTTCAAACCGGCTGTAACTGACCAATTATACTGATGTATACTATAAAATAGTTTATAAAAGAGTGAAGACCCTAAACCCTTTAGCATTTAAACCGGCCAGAATTCTCTCACCTCTTTGTTCAAACTGGCCGTAACTGGCCACTCGTACTGATAAGGTATTGTTCTCAAAATAAATAACATAAAAATCTCATAGATTCGATATTATGTGAGATAAAGCCTTTACCATGAAAATACAATAGTATATATATAGAGTAATATAAATGGTAAAGCGTTAACTTAAGTTTGAACAGCTGGTTACGGTTGGTAAGGGGTTAAGACAATAAGGTTTGAGTTGGATGAAATTGGCTGTCATTTCTAATAAGATACACGGTATACTGTTCTAACATCTAGGATGGAGCTGTTGCTACACATACATACATCATAGATCATGACCCCAAAAGCCACTCAAATGATTGGCATGGAGTCTTTCAGCAATACATCTTAACCTTTGGTCCACAGGAGTTATGTCTCTTCTGCTTTTTCTACCATTCTCTCGTCTCTTCTCTCGTCATACATACCCTGTCTATTCTGAAGCCCCGCACGAAACCCTATACTCTGCTCTTTCCCCCTAGAATGCTAAATCTTCTTCGTTTCCCCTACCCCCACCCCATCTATGTTTTAACAGCATTTTTTAACTTGCATTATTTGCTTTGACACATAGAGTTACGGCCCTTGCCATTTTGAGTTCAAATCCCGCCGAGGTTAACTTTGCCTTTCATCCTTACGGGGTCGATAAAATAAAGTACCAGTAATACACTGGGATAATTGCTGGCCTTGTGCCAAAAGTAGAAACAATTATTTGTTCAAACAAGGGCGGTGGATTGGCAGTATCAGTAGGGTCGGACGCCATGCTTTGCAGCATAGAGTTGCGGTCCTTTATGATCTGAATTCAAATTCCGCCGAGGTTAACTTTACCGTTCATCCTTACGGGGTCGATAAAATAAAGCACCAGTAATACACTGGGGGTCGAAATTGCTGGCCTTGTGCCTTTAGTAGAAATCATTGTTTGTTCAAACAAAATCACTTCACAAAAGCCATATATACACACAAACACATATACAAACGCACATATGTACATACATAGGTACATACATGCATACATCCATACCTGGCTAAATGCATGGGCACACGCACGCACACACACACACACACACAGGCACACACACACACACACATGTACTCATTATTTTGATAAATGGAGAAAAATGGCAGCCATATTGGCTACGATGAATCATAGCATTTTATTTATCAAAGGAAGCTTTCATAGCATGGATTTAACACAATACAGTTGTGCACTCATGTAACGTTGTAACGTTACATACGAGAGCAGAACGGTTCTTAACGAGATCTAACATCATGTCCTTTTGAATGTCATCTTAAACAAAGTAGAGAAAGTGAAATATGATAGAAACTGTTGAAGGTAGGAGGGTGGGGGGACACAGAGATAGATAAATGTTGAGTAGCTTGTGTGTGTGTTTGTGTGTGTTTGAGCATGTTTGTTTGTGTGTGTTTATTTATGTGTGTGTTTGTGTGTTTGTGTGAGTGTTTGTCACTACGTATGTATGTGTGTATTTGTATGTTTCTGTGTCTGTGTATGCGCATGTGTGTGTCTGTGTGTTTGTATGTACGTATGTATGTATGTGTGTATGTGTATGTATTGATGAAAGGAAGAAGAAAAGAGAAATATAAAAGATGAAAGAAAGGTATGTTTTATCTCCGACCAGCCGACATCCCACTATTTCATGTTAGTACGTCACTAAATATTGATCAACACTGACTTGGACATTATTATTGTAGAGTACCAGTAATACACTAGTATAATTGTTTCTACTTTTGGCACAAGCCAAAAGTAGAAACAATTATTATAGATTGGCGGTGGATTGGCAGTATCGGCAGAGGGTCGGACGCCATGTTATGGTGGTGGATTGGCAGTGTAGGCAGAGGGTCGGACGCCATGTTAGGGTGGTGGATTAGCAGTGTAGGCAGAGGGTCGGACGCCATGTTAGGGTGGTGGATTGGCAGTATCGGCAGAGCATTAGTTATTCCAAGTGCTGGCTCTTTTAGTTTTTGAAATCATGGTTGGGGCACTATGTAGATTAGAATTGGCTTCCTTTAGCCAATTTGTTTTGTATTCCCCTCTCAAAGTGTCATTTGGGCTTAAATTTAATATATATATATATATATATATATATATATATACACACACACACACATATTTTCCCAAAATGGCTGACACACCTGCTTTTTCTCCAGTATTTTTCCGTTCCTTTCTCTTCTCACTCACTATCTTTCTATTTCATATTTTATTTTTCATTCTATCTTCTGATGAAAGACTAGTACCCGAAACGTAAAGATTCTTTTCCTACTATATCTAACGTTAAACTAATATAATTCTTCATTGTATTGTGTTGTTTGCTTTTGTTGTTTCCGTTTACCTTTTGCATCCACACACACACACAGACGATTGCAAGGACAAATAATCAATAGCACAGAAGAGATTAATGATATTATTAAGGTGAGGTCGACACCCTGTTACTCAGGAGTTTTCCTGAATGTTTGCAATCAAATCTGCCTGATGGCCTTGTCAAATATATAATTTATTTTATTATAATGAGACACACACACGCACACGCACATATATATATGTAAATATATGCTAGTATATATAGGAACGATCGACTTTCGTCAAATCGGACCGAGGGAACAATGTTTCCGTTGGTCTTTCCAATTGCTAATACTATCTATCGGTCGCAACTCCAGGTAGAAGGAGCAACGTGAAATAAAGTGTCTTGCTCAAGGACATAACGCATCGCCTGGTCCAGGAATCGAACTCACAACCTTACGATTGCGAATCCAATTCTCTAACCACTCAGCCACACGCCTTCACGCCCCAGCATGGCCTCAGCCGGTTGGCTGAAACAGGTAAAAGAGAATATATATATATATATATATATATATATATATATATATATATATATATATATATATATATACACACACACACACACACACACACACACACACACACACACACACACACACACACACACACACACACACCTGTGAGAATGTATGTTTTAGTGTGTGTGTGTGTGTGTGTGTGTACATGCGTGTTACTATGTATTTCAGTCCATTTTCTATTTCATGTCTCTCTCTCCCCCGCTCTAGCCACTAAACCAAGAGTTGAAATCAATGCATGCAAGATTTCACAGCCCTAGCATCAATCCTCCATAGTCAGCCTATTATAAACTTATCAACCCGGCCCTCGTACTTGGCAGGATTTGAACTCAGAATATAAAGAGCCAGAAGAAATACCGCCATGACATATTATCCGACGCTCTACCGATTCTGCCATCTGCCAATCCTGCTACTGTCACAGTGAGACATTTTGCATGCTGTTATTATTTGATGTAAGGCAGCAGGCATTTCTAAAAACGTCAGCTCTGGTATTCTATACAGACGTCTCCACCTTAACTCCAACTCCACTCCACCCTACCACTCCGCCAATTCCCCTGACACACAATATCATGTTATAAAAGCATGCAGCAGAGGAAGATCAACGAATATGTTGTTATTGGTTTCGTGACTGATTTGTATCCCCCCCCCCCCCCCCACACTCCATCCCATCCTTCCGCCTACACACTCATGCACGCACGCACACGCACGAACGCACGCGTGCGCGTGTGTCATATATGTGTTTGTTTGGTAATAGAGACTGAATAAACACTTGGCAAAATGTATGCACTTACACATACATAGCTATATATATAGTTATATGCATAGTTATATACATAGCTATATATATAGTTATATATATATAGTTATATATATATAGTTATATATATATAGTTATATATATAGCTATATATATAGTTATATACATAGTTATATACATACCTATATATATAGTTATATACATAGCTATATATATAGTTATATACATAGCTATATATATAGTTATATACATAGCTATATATATAGTTATATACATAGCTATATATATAGTTATATACATAGTTATATAATATACCTATATATATACCTATATATATAGTTATATATATAGTAATATAGTTATATATATATAGTTATATATATATAGTTATATATATATAGTAATATAGTTATATATAGTTATATATATATAGAGGTGGATTGGCAGTATCGGTAGAGGGTCGGACGCCATGCTTTCCAGCATAGTTACGTCCCTTTACGATCTGAGTTCAAATCTCGCCGAGGTTGACTTTGCCTTTCATCCTTACGGGGTCGATAAAATAAAGTACCAGTAATGCACTGGGTAATTGCTGGCCTTGTGCCTAAAGTAGAAACAGTTATATATATATAGTTATATATAGTTATATATAGCTATAGTTATATATATGAGAATAAACGTGCTGCGTGGTTGCAAATGGGTTACATATAAATAAAGTGGTCCTTCATCAGTGATCTTCCAACCATCACAGGTATTTCTTCGCTTTAAATACTATATACCTCCGGTTGGTGCGAGCAACGGCTAAAAAAAGTCGTTGGGACACGTAAATAAAGGGGACAGCGAGAGTGTAAACAAACAAAGATGGTGAAGCAACGAAAAGTGAGGAAGAACGAGTCAAGTCCCAAATTTCCATGAATATAAGTTCGGTGAAATCGTGAACGAGAGAAAGAAAAAAAGGCGAACCAGTCTGACCAAGCGTGCGAAAGAAAAGAAGTTATATATATATATAGCTATATATATATAGCTATATATATATATAGCTATATATATATAGCTATATATATATATATATAGCTATATATATATATATATATATAGCTATATATATATATAGCTATATATATATAGCTATATATATATATATATATATAGCTATATATATATATATATATATAGCTATATATATATATATATATAGCTATATATATATATATATAGCTATATATATATATATAGCTATATATATATATATATATATAGCTATATATATATATATATAGCTATATATATATAGCTATATATATATATATATATATATATATAGCTATATATATATATATATATATATATATATATATATATATAGCTATATATATATATATATATATATATATAGCTATATATATATATATATATATATATATATATATAGCTATATATATATATATATATATATATATAGCTATATATATATATATATATATATATATATATATATATATATATATATATATATAGCTATATATATATATATATATATATATATAGCTATATATATATATATATATATATATATAGCTATATATATATATATATATATATATATATATATAGCTATATATATATAGCTATATATATATATATATAGCTATATATATATATATATATATAGCTATATATATATATATATATATAGCTATATATATATATATATATATAGCTATATATATATATATATATATAGCTATATATATATATATATATATAGCTATATATATATATATATATATATAGCTATATATATATATATATAGCTATATATATATATATATATAGCTATATATATATATATAGCTATATATATATATATATAGCTATATATATATATATATAGCTATATATATATATATATAGCTATATATATATATATATAGCTATATATATATATATATAGCTATATATATATATATATAGCTATATATATATATATATAGCTATATATATATATATATAGCTATATATATATATATATAGCTATATATATATATATATATAGCTATATATATATATATATATAGCTATATATATATATATATATATATATAGCTATATATATATAGTTATGTATATACATGTATGCATAGTTACACATACTTGCACATTCACATACACCTACACACATTTATACACACACACACGGTATCACACACCTACACATTTACACACACACACACACCACACATTTACACACACACGTCTTTACACACACACACACACAGGCCTTTACACTCACACACACACACGCCTTTACACACTCACACACGCCTTTACACACTCACACACGCCTTTACACACTCACACACGCCTTTACACTCATACACGCCATTACACACACACACACACACACACGCCTTACACTCACACACGCTATTACACTCACACACGCCATTACACACACACACACACACACACACCTTTACACTCACACACGCCTTTACACTCACACACCTTTACACTCACACACGTCTTTACACACACAGAGCTAGACATATATTCACATTTACCCATACCTAAACACACGTATATTTCTATCTCTCTAACTATTGGTGACATACAGACAATGTCATGTTGTACAACCAACAACTGTTTCACTAACAGAAACTAACATACCAGTAATGTTTCTTTAATTTTAATTAATCTTGATAATTAAAGTAAATTGCATTAAAATCTGTGTCCAACGTTATTCCAACAAAGGAATGACTCTTCTCTTCATCTTGATAGAGTTCAGACTTGACATTCTCGTTGAATTGCAACGAAGCAACCAAGTATAAAAGTCTGAGGCTATAGAAAATTATATACAATAAATAAACAATTATACGGAGAACACAGTTAAGCTTCGGAATCGGTTTGGTGTTTAAGTTAATGATATATACAGCTTTTGACATTACGAGTGTCGGCTGAAAAGTTTAGGATAGGCCGACAACGAAGGAGTGATGTTAGAGCTATGAAATCTTGCATACATTAATTTCAACTCTTCTTATTATTAACTGCATTGTTTCTTTCCAGGGACTATGTTGAAAAATAAGCCTCATTTGGTCATTCCATGAGAGTATCTTGGTCATAGGCCGACTACGAAGGAGTGATGCTAGGGCTGTGAAATCTTGCATACATTAATTTCAACTCTTCTTATTAGTCCCTGGAAAGAAACAATGCAGTTAATAATAAGAAGAGTTGAAATTAATGTATGCAAGATTTCACAGCCCTAGCATCACTCCTTCGTAGTCGGCCTATGACCAAGATACTCTCATGGAATGACCAAATGAGGTTTATTCTTCAACATAGTCCCTGGAAAGAAACAATGCAGTTAATATGTTGAAAAATAAACCTCATTTGGTCATTCCATGAGAATATCTCGGTCATAGGCCGACTCCGAAGGAGTGATGCTAGGGCTGTGAAATCTTGCATACATTAATTTCAACTCTTCTTATTAATAACTGCATTGTTTCTTTCCAGAGACTCCTCAAGTGCTGTATAGAATCGTGTTCCTCTGTGGTTTGGGGCAGTACTGAGGAGAGTGTGTTTCTGTTTTTCAAAAATGAGGTATTGCGGGATAATAATTGTTTCTACTTATGGCACAAGGCCAGCAATTACCCAGTGCATTACTGGTACTTTATTTTATCGACCCCGTAAGGATGAAAAGCAAAGTTAACCTCGGCGGGATTTGAACTCAGATCATAAAGGGAAGTAACTCTATGCTTCAAATCATGGCGTCCGACCCTCTACCGATACTGCCAATCCACCACCTTATTGCGGGATAATAAAAATAATAATAATAATAATAATAATAATGAAATTGTTTACAGTGCTCAGGTGCACTACAACTCGTCAAAGGTGCATGTATAGTACATAGAATAATGTACAAATATCAGGAAAGTGAACAGTGAATGAGTCATGTTATACATGTGTGTGTATGGAGGGGGAATATCAGGTGTAGTGTTGGTGAATTTCAGGAGGCATGGAGGTTTTAAAGGATGCAGTGCCTTGGCAGCTAACAACTGATGCAGGGAGTTTGTTCCATGGAGGTTTTAAAGGATGCAGTGTCTTGGCAGCTAACAACTGATGCAGGGAGTTTGTTCCATGGAGGTTTTAAAGGATGCAGTGTCTCGACAGCTAACAACTGATGCAGGGAGTTTGTTCCATGGAGGTTTTAAAGGATGCAGTGTCTCGACAGCTAACAACTGATGCAGGGAGTCTGTTCCATGGAGGTTTTAAAGGATGCAGTGTCTCGACAGCTAACAACTGATGCAGGGAGTTTGTTCCATGGAGGTTTTAAAGGATGCAGTGTCTCGACAGCTAACAACTGATGCAGGGAGTTTGTTCCATGGAGGTTTTAAAGGATGCAGTGTCTTGTCAGCTTACAACTGATGCAGGTAGTCTGTTCCATGGGGGTTTTAAAGGATGCAGTGTCTCGACAGCTAACAACTGATGCAGGTAGTTTGTTCCATGAAGGTTTTAAAGGATGCAGTGTCTTGTCAGCTAACAACTGATGCAGGTAGTTTGTTCCATGGAGGTTTTAAAGGATGCAGTGTCTCGACAGCTAACAACTGATGCAGGTAGTTTGTTCCATGGAGGTTTTAAAGGATGCAGTGTCTCGACAGCTAACAACTGATGCAGGGAGTCTGTTCCATGGAGGTTTTAAAGGATGCAGTGTCTCGACAGCTAACAACTGATGCAGGGAGTTTGTTCCATGGAGGTTTTAAAGGATGCAGTGTCTCGACAGCTAACAACTGATGCAGGTAGTTTGTTCCATGGAGGTTTTAAAGGATGCAGTGTCTCGACAGCTAACAACTGATGCAGGGAGTCTATTCTATGGAGGTTTTAAAGGATGCAGTGTCTTGGCAGCTAACAACTGATGCAGGTAGTTTGTTCCATGGAGGTTTTAAAGGATGCAGTGTCTCGACAGCTAACAACTGATGCAGGTAGTATGTTCCATGGAGGTTTTAAAGGATGCAGTGTCTTGGCAGCTAACAACTGATGCAGGTAGTTTGTTCCATGCTTCAGCAACTCTGATGTTCTTTGCTCTGACCAGTGACGGATTTAGGACAAATGAGGCCCAGTGCTGGTTTGGATATGAGGCCCTGTACTTGGGCCCTGAAGGAAGTACATTCGATAGTCCTACTCAGGCAGTCATCAGGAAGATGCCCCCGGCCAACGGGGCCCTATGTTTAAGCCCACCTAAGCACAATGGTAAATCCAGCACTGGCTCTGACCCAAGTGTTATGTCGTCCCATGTATGCGGGCACCAATTTCACGTATCATCTCCTTAACCCTTTAGCATTCAAACCGGCCGTATCCGACCAGAAATGTCTCACCTCTTTGTTTAAATCAGCTATAACTGGCCACTCATACTGATGTTAAGGTATTGTTCTCAAGATAGATAACATCAAAATCTCATAGATTCAATATTATATGAGATAATTATGTAAGATAAAGTGTTTACTACCAAAATACAAAAGTAAATATATAGTAATGTGAATGCTAAAGTGTTAAAGATTACTTTAGTCTCAGGCTGAAAAGATCTAAAACCTTCCTATACTGCTGAATGAGCATGATTTTAAATAAGTACCACGAATAGAAGTGGAAGCGCGTGGCCTAGTGGTAAGGGTGTTGGGCTTATGATCAGAATGTCATGGGTCGATTCCTGGACTGGGTTACGTGTTGTGTTCTTGCGGAAAACACTTCATTTCACATTGCTCCAGTATACTAAGTTGAAAATGAGTACCAGCAATAGCTGGGGGGTTTAACCTTGCGATGAACTGGCGTCCTGTCCACTGGGGAGACTTGTACTCTCAGTCGCTTGATGCCATGAAACCAGGATAAGCACCAGCCAAATGAGCCTTCTGGCTCAAGACAGACTTTAGACTTAGAGACCACGAATAACGCTGGATTCCTCACTAATCGGTCCAATTCGCCCCAACCCCCAGGATTTCTATGGTATATATCCACGAATCTGGTACCCTCACTCTACATTAAATGGCTTCTTATATCTTCCTATTATTGATGAATATTTCTCTCGACACATTACAGTAATACTGAACATAAGTAAGGAAATTATCACACATAAGCAGAGGATATCAAACGATGTAGATATTTCCAATATTTTCAGAGTATAAGCAAGAAAAAGTATCTCACATCAAAAGATGCAGATATTTTCGATATTTTTGATATTTTTCCATGTTAGATCTTTTCAGCGTGAGACTAAAATAATCTTTAAGATGATATGTATAATTTTATTTGACATTACAAGATACTATTCCCCAGACTTGATATCATTCAAGAAATATGTCTTACATCAGTCTGATATATTCTAGTGACTAGTTTTTTATAGACTCATTTCAGCAACTCTGTTGAATTCCCAGTTGAAATTATATTAGATTTATCACTTTTGTTTAATATATATATATATATATATATATATATATATATATATATATATATATATATATATATATATATATATATATATGTGTGTGTGTGTGTGTATGTGTGATCCAGCTCTGTGTTAGCTGATCTAACCCTGTGTTATCTGATCCAGCTCTGTGGTAGCTGATCCAACCCTGTGTTATCTGATCCAGCCCTGTAGTATCTGATCCAGCCCTGTGTTATCTGATCCAACCCTGTGTTATCTGATCCAACCTTGTGTTATCTGATCCAACCCTGTATTATCTGATCCAGCCCTGTAGTATCTGATCCAGCCCTGTGTTATCTGATCCAACCCTGTGTTATCTGATCCAACCCTGTGTTATCTGATCCAACCCTGTGTTATCTGATCCAACCCTGTGTTATCTGATCCAACCCTGTGTTATCTGATCCAGCCCTGTGTTATCTGATCCAGCCCTGTGGTATCTGATCCAGCCCTGTGTTATCTGATCCAGCCCTGTGTTATCTGATCCAACCCTGTGGTATCTGATCCAGCCCTGTGTTATCTGATCCAACCCTGTGTTATCTGATCCAGCCCTGTGTTATCTGATCCAGCCCTGTGTTATCTGATCCAGCCCTGTGTTATCTGATCCAGCCCTGTGTTATCTGATCCAGCCCTGTGTTATCTGATCCAACCCTGTGTTATCTGATCCAACCCTGTGTTATCTGATCCAACCCTGTGTTATCTGATCCAGCCCTGTGTTATCTGATCCAGCCCTGTGTTATCTGATCCAACCCTGTGTTATCTGATCCAGCCCTGTGTTATCTGATCCAACCCTGTGTTATCTGATCCAGCCCTGTGTTATCTGATCCAACCCTGTGTTATCTGATCCAGCCCTGTGGTATCTGATCCAGCCCTGTGTTATCTGATCCAGCCCTGTGTTATCTGATCCAGCCCTGTGGTATCTGATCCAGCCCTGTGTTATCTGATCCAACCCTGTGTTATCTGATCCAGCCCTGTGTTATCTGATCCAACCCTGTGTTATCTGATCCAACCCTGTGTTATATGATCCAACCCTGTGTTATATGATCCAACCCTGTGTTATCTGATCCAACCCTGTGTTATATGATCCAACCCTATGTTATCTGATTCAGCCCTGTGTTATCTGATTCAGCCCTGTGTTATCTGATTCAGCCCTGTGTTATCTGATCCAACCTTGTGTTATCTGATCCAACCCTGTATTATCTGATCCAGCCCTGTAGTATCTGATCCAGCCCTGTGTTATCTGATCCAACCCTGTGTTATCTGATCCAACCCTGTGTTATCTGATCCAACCCTGTGTTATCTGATCCAACCCTGTGTTATCTGATCCAACCCTGTGTTATCTGATCCAGCCCTGTGTTATCTGATCCAGCCCTGTGGTATCTGATCCAGCCCTGTGTTATCTGATCCAGCCCTGTGTTATCTGATCCAACCCTGTGGTATCTGATCCAGCCCTGTGTTATCTGATCCAACCCTGTGTTATCTGATCCAGCCCTGTGTTATCTGATCCAGCCCTGTGTTATCTGATCCAGCCCTGTGTTATCTGATCCAGCCCTGTGTTATCTGATCCAGCCCTGTGTTATCTGATCCAACCCTGTGTTATCTGATCCAACCCTGTGTTATCTGATCCAACCCTGTGTTATCTGATCCAGCCCTGTGTTATCTGATCCAGCCCTGTGTTATCTGATCCAACCCTGTGTTATCTGATCCAGCCCTGTGTTATCTGATCCAACCCTGTGTTATCTGATCCAGCCCTGTGTTATCTGATCCAACCCTGTGTTATCTGATCCAGCCCTGTGGTATCTGATCCAGCCCTGTGTTATCTGATCCAGCCCTGTGTTATCTGATCCAGCCCTGTGGTATCTGATCCAGCCCTGTGTTATCTGATCCAACCCTGTGTTATCTGATCCAGCTCTGTGTTATCTGATCCAGCTCTGTGTTATCTGATCCAACCCTGTGTTATCTGATCCAACCCTGTGTTATATGATCCAACCCTGTGTTATATGATCCAACCCTGTGTTATCTGATCCAACCCTGTGTTATATGATCCAACCCTATGTTATCTGATTCAGCCCTGTGTTATCTGATTCAGCCCTGTGTTATCTGATTCAGCCCTGTGTTATCTGATCCAACCCTGTGTTATCTGATTCAGCCCTGTGTTATCTGATTCAGCTCTCTGTTATCTGATTCAGCTCTCTGTTATCTGATCCAACCCTGTGTTATCTGATTCAGCTCTCTGTTATCTGATCCAACCCTGTGTTATCTGATCCAACCCTATGTTATCTGATCCATCCCTGTGTTATCTGATCCAACCCTGTGTTATCTGATCCAACCCTGTGTTATCTGATCCAGCCCTATATATATACACATTTTAGTGCAGCATCAACGAAGCTTTAGGTTGCAGCCAAGCTAACCAATGCAGTTTCGGTGTGCATCTAAGCACTCAATGGAGAATTTTACCCCAGAGTTATAACATTACGTCTAGACAGCTTTGCAAATCAAATACAGCGACCGATAGGCTGGCCGCTTAGACCATAGCGACGAAAAAAAACTGAACTCAGGAAAAATATTTGACTGACCTGGACCGTTGCGTAGACATTACATGCAACACATAATGTGTACCATACAATACACATCACATGCAACACATAATGTGTACCATACAATACACATCACATGCAACATACAACATTTCCGCTAGGTTTCTGTAAATCCGAAATCAACAATATGTATATACATGGACACACTAGAAGAGGAAGACCAAGGTTAACGTATGTTGATGCCCTAAGGACAGACACTGGTCTGTTGGAGACGCAGGACATGGCAGTGATAATGAGGGACAGAGACCGCTGGAGAGAACTCGTCCATGGATCTCGGGAATTTTACCCGCCTTAGATAGATAGATAGATAGATAGATGTATATATGGATGGATATGTAAATATATATTTTTCTTAATTTGTTCTTAAATTGGGTCCAGCAAACCCCATTGTCTGTAGTTAGTATTTTTTCCACCTTAGCGATTTTGGTCCATTACGATTTGAACACATATATATATATATGTCTGCGCTCGTTTTTCCTTTTTGTTCAGTTATATACGGCTCGGAAAAGCCTTTTTCCTAGAGCTAATTTACTGTAATGAGACTATTTTGAGTTTCTAACTCAATACAAGCTTTTGATCTCTCTCTCTCTCTCTCTCTCTCTCTTTCTCTCTCTCTCTCTCTCTCTCTCTCTCTCTCTCTCTCTCTCTCTCTCTCGAAGTGGTTACACAACAGTTAGTTCACCATACCGAGAACAATTGTTTCACCTTAGCGGATCCTCAGCTCGTTATACGGCATGGTTATACGGAACAGTTATATATATAGAGAGATATATATACACATATCCATCCATATATATATATAGATGGATATGTAAATATCTCGATATCAGGAATATATTAGCACCAGAGCAGAAAGGGTAGAGAGGATGAAATAAAGCCAGATAAAATCAATGCTACAGAAATAATATAGATATCTCATCGTGGTGTAAATCCAGTATAAGATGCCTGTGGCATAACTTTTCCTTTCTCAATGATAGATTAATTATAAATGGTGAGGATAGAGGAGACTGTAAACAGATCAACAAAGTAAACTGACACTCCGTCGGTTACGACGATGAGTGTTCCAGTTGATCTGATCAATAGAACAGCCTGCTTATATACATCTCTCTCTCTCTCTCTCTCTCTCTGGCATTCCGTCGGTTACGACGATGAGTGTTCCAGTTGATCTGATCAACGGAACAGCCTGCTTATATACATCTCTCTCTCTCTCTCTCTGGCATTCCGTCGGTTACGACGATGAGTGTTCCAGTTGATCTGATCAATAGAACAGCCTGCTTATATACATCTCTCTCTCTCTCTCTCTGGCATTCCGTCGGTTACGACGATGAGTGTTCCAGTTGATCTGATCAACGGAACAGCCTGCTTATATACATCTCTCTCTCTCTCTCTCTCTCTGGCATTCCGTCGGTTACGACGATGAGTGTTCCAGTTGATCTGATCAATAGAACAGCCTGCTTATATACATCTCTCTCTCTCTCTCTCTCTCTGGCATTCCGTCGGTTACGACGATGAGTGTTCCAGTTGATCTGATCAATAGAACAGCCTGCTTATATACATCTTTCTCTCTCTCTCTCTCTCTGGCATTCCGTCGGTTACGACGATGAGTGTTCCAGTTGATCTGATCAACGGAACAGCCTGCTTATATACATCTCTCTCTCTCTCTCTGGCATTCCGTCGGTTACGACGAGGAGTGCTCCAGTTGATCTGATCAACGGAACAGCCTGCTTATATACATCTCTCTCTCTCTCTCTCTGGCATTCCGTCGGTTACGACGATGAGTGTTCCAGTTGATCTGATCAATAGAACAGCCTGCTTATATACATCTTTCTCTCTCTTTCTCTGGCATTCCGTCGGTTACGACGATGAGTGTTCCAGTTGATCTGATCAATAGAACAGCCTGCTTATATATATATATATATATATATATATATATATATAGGAAAAAGTATAACCCCGAGGGGTTAAATCGACCCCAGTGCATGACTGCTACTTTATTTTATCGACCTCGTAAGGATGAAAGGCAAAGCTAACCTCGGCAGGATTTGAACTCAGAATGTAAAGGGCCATAACTCTGTGCTGTGAAGCGTGTTGTCTGACGCTCTACTGATACTGCCAAAGATATCTCACCATGGTGTAAATCCAGTATAAGATGCCAGTGGTATAACTTTTCCTTTCTAAATGATCGATTACTTATAAATGGTGAGATACCAGAGACTGTATCATGGTCAGTCTCTAAAATTTTCAGCCGACCCTCGTAAAATATCTTATGACAAACTAGATTATACTGTAAACTCTCAATCAATTTGAAAGCCTTCCTTTAACAAAACCGGAACAGAAAGCAACTATACAAATAAATCGCCTTGAATCAATTCCAGCTGGACGGCAACACTTCTCCAATATTCTTTTAAAATGTACACAATAACATCAATGAGTTGTGAGCAAAATTGTTTACCATGGAGAGAAAACTTATTTATATTTTTCTCGAAGAAATTTTCATTGAAAATGACACTTTCAGTCACATTCTACAGAAACCGTTCTTTTAAAACAAACTTCTAATACAATTATATAAGAGAAATTTTCCATTATTGCGAATTATCTTGAGGCTTTTTCAGGCTTCTTTTGGAAAAATGTAAGTTTTTATGCCTGCTATGCAAGAAAATCAATTCTCGTATAATGAGGAAAGCATTGAATTTTGTTAAATCTCATGCTATGATTTCATATTTTTTTTTCATTGATTCGTAAAAATAGAATAGATAATTGTATATTTTGTTTTTGTTATTGTAATGTGGTGACATTATGAACTTGAACAGAAAATAAAGTATTTGGCTTCTTAATAAGAAGCATCTTTGAATCTTGTTACATTCACTAGTCAAAAGCAATATTCACCAGTTAAAAAGCAAAAGTCCAAGATTCGCTTAAAAATGTAACTGCGACTACTGTCTGCCAAGTTTTCGATCGACATGTCATACCAATGATTTCCTTTGAGCACAGGAGATCAATTCAAAATATAATCATTTAGATAGTTATTAAAAAAGCAATATTAAGAGTATATCTATAATTTATTCATATATAAGGGCGTTGGATTGGCAGTATCGACAGTGTGTCTGACAACATGATTTGCAGCACAGAATGTCCCTTTATGTTCTGAGTTCAAATCCCGCTGCGATTAGTTTTGTCTTTTATCCTTACGGGGGTCGATAAAATAAAACACCAGTAATGCACTAGGGTCGATTTAATCGACTTACCCATCTTCCAAAACTGTTGACCTTGTGCCTAAACCAGAAGCCATGTACATGGTATATAACCAAATTAGTAATATATAATTGTTTCTACTTTTGGCACAAGGCCAGAAATTACCCAGTGCATTACTGGTACTTTATTTTATCGACCATGTAAGGATGAAAGGCAAAGTTAACCTCGGCAGGATTTGAACTCAGAATAGCAAGGGCTGTAACTCTATGCGTCAAAGCATGGCGTCCGACCCTCTTCCGATACTGCCAAATTAGCAATATATAATAATTACCTATAGCTATATTAGTACCAAAACAAAACCACCAAACGTTACACACTTAATGTTTAAAAAGATGTCTTTTAACGAATCTGGTGGAATTGGTAAACCCCCGAACAAAGCACAGTACGATATTTAGTTGCGTTTTTTAACGTTCTGAGCTTAAATTCCATTGGGGTCGACATTGTGTTTCAGTCTCCTAAGGTCGATAAAATAAGTTCCAGTAATATATTCAGGTAGATATTATCGACTTGACGTTAATAGGAAATGTTTGAAATCTTAAGAAAATATTAACATTTGAAGGCATTCTCTGCTCTATTAACTATACGAAGATCGGCTGCAAAATTCTTAGGCTCTCCAAGATACTCTTTGAGATGTCACAGAACATTCAATACTGTTTTATCTAAAGTGATACTTTCTACGACAGTAGGGCGTGATTTAAGGCAGATTATGCTGCTATTTCTAGCAGGTCAAGTGATCGCATAAAGCCTCTCCTGTTGACTAGTTTTTCAGTCAAATTGTCCCAGCTGTGGTAAAGTTTAGTGTGTCGAATACACTTGGCAGAAGAGATCCCGCTGTCAAAACAATCGATTCTTCCATAATTTTCCAACTTTCTAATAGTATACCGCTGTTTCTCACTTCACTCTGTCAACTCAATGTGCAAATAATTAGTTTTTTAAAAATTATTCCCATTGAAATTTCATTAATAAATTTAAAGACTTTGCATATTTTCTTGAAATGGAGTCTTATTTTTATATTTTATTAATTTTTATTTCGTTTATTTTCTTGTTGAAATTATTGTTTTATAATTTAAACTAGTTTCTGAGTCATTTTCCACATTATCATCTGTTTCCAACATCAATGTCATAATCCTTTATAACAAATAATTGTTTCTACTTTTGGTACAAGGCCAGCAATTATCTCAGTGTATTACTGGTACTTTATTTTATCGACCCCGTAAGGATGAAAGGCAAAGTTTACCTCGGCGGGATTTGACCTCTGAACATAAAGGGCTGTAACTCTTTGCTGCAAAGCATGGTGTCTGCCCTCTACCGAAACTGCCAATCCACCGCCCTTTATATCAAATAATTGTTTCTACTTTAGGCACAAGGCCTGCAATTACCCAGTGCATTACTGGTACTTTATTTTATCGACCCCGTAAGGATGAAAGGCAAAGTTAACCTCGGCCCTTTATATCAAATAATGTTACATTACCAGTTTTCTTTCCTCCCGATGTTTTTCTTTCGTGGCAGTAGCACCAGAGCCAGACAAAAACACACACAAACATCTGAAACGCCAACTAAGTAAAGAAATTATTATGTGAGGGTCAGCTGAAAACTTCTTAAGTTAACCAAGATACTCTCATGGAATGACCAAATGAGGTTTATTTTTCAACAATAGTCCCTTGAAAGAAACAAAGCTGTTATTAATAAGAAGAGTTGGAATTAATGCATGAACGATTTCACAGCTCTAGCATCACTCCTTCATAGGCTGACTAAGGTACTCTCATGGAATGACCAAATGAGGTTTATTTTTCAACAATAGTCCCTTGAAAGAAACAAAGCTGTTATTAATAAGAGCTTGAAATTAATGCATTCAAGGACCCCTGTATAACATTCTAATTACCACCAACATCTAATATTTCCCTACTCTTCTCTTATAATCAAAAATACTTAATACCTTAAGAAACAATTTAAACTGTTGCTTAGTGAACTACCTATCGAAATACAATAACAAAAGCATGCAAAACCTTCAGCTTCCCAACCGGTGTACCCCAAAATTCATTTCCTCTTCACTACATTTCCGCATCTTTACAATACATATATCTTGCTTCGTTATAGTCACATGTTTCTCAAATATCAAATACAGTTGCATACTCCGACTCTATATTAACCATCTAGAAACGTGACTCTAAAGAGATTTAAAGTAACATCTAATTTAGAACGCTGACGCTTAGTTAAAAAATGATGTTGATGGTGATAACGACGAGTATCTATCAACTTCGCCATATTTCTTCTTACCAGCAACAAAGACCCCCCCCCCTCCCAGCACACACACACACACACACACACACACACACACACACACACACACACACACACACACACACACACACACACACACACACACACACACACACACACGCGTACACACACACGTACACACACACGTACACACACCTACCTACCTTCCTTCCTTCCTGCCTGCCTGCCTTCCTTCCTTCCTTCCTTCCTCCCTTCCTTCCTTCCGTCCTTCCTTCCTTCTTTCTTTCTTTCTTTCCTTCTTTCCTTCTTTCCTTCTTTCCTTCTTTCCTTCTTTCTTTCCTTCCTTCCTTTCTTTCTTTCTTTCTTTCCTTCTTTCCTTCTTTTTTTCCTTTCTTTCTTTCTTTCTTTCCTTCCTTCCTTCCTTCCTTCCTTCCTTCCTTCCTTCCTTCCTTCCTTCCTTCCTTCCTTCCTTCCATCCATCCATCCATCCATCCATCCAGCAACTTGCTACCATATTCAATTACAGAAACGTGCCACACATACATTCAACTAAAATACACTGAATTACAATGTCTCAGTAGCATTCTCAGATCTGTATATTCACGATTTCATTCAATAACTGTTGTATTAATTAGCTTGTACTGCCATTGGCTTTTGATGATGATGCTAAATAATAATTCTTGTACTCAACGGTCGTATGCTTTAGTATGTTATCTCTACTACACTTTGAATATCTTAATTATGTAATCCAGACAATAATATATTAACTGGAAAAAATGAAACGATATTTCATTTCCCACTCTTAGTACGGCTGTTACTTAAATATAACCCTAACCCTAACTCTCTTATTAAATAAAATTCTTGGAAGCTATTTTAAATAAATACACCATCAAGTCTGTAGTACACGACTAAGCCATTTCGTGATGTCATTATGTTAAAATTGTCGTGTTACTTCTATCGATACTGAATGGCAAAGGGAGATAATTTCGAGAAATTAAAAACAAATTTACAGTGAATTTACATGCTAAGAGAAAGTGAATCAGTGTTTTATTTTATTTATTTTTTTTTTGTTTAGGAGGTGAGAGGTAGACATGGTCGTGTGTTTCGGAGGAGGTGAGAGGTAGACATGGTCGTGTGTTTCGGAGGAGGTGAGAGGTAGACATGGTCGTGTGTTTCGGAGGAGGTGAGAGGTAGACATGGACGTGTGTTTCGGAGTAGGTGAGAGGTAGACATGGACGTGTGTTTCGGAGGAGATGAGAGGTAGACATGGACGTGTGTTTCGGAGGAGGTGAGAGGTAGACATGGTCGTGTGTTTTGGAGGAGGTGAGAGGTAGACATGGTCGTGTGTTTAGGAGGTGAGAGGTAGACATGGTCGTGTGTTTTGGAGGAGGTGAGAGGTAGACATGGTCGTGTGTTTCGGAGGAGGTGAGAGGTAGACATGGACGTGTGTTTCGGAGGAGGTGAGAGGTAGACATGGACGTGTGTTTCGGAGGAGATGAGAGGTAGACATGGTCGTGTGTTTCGGAGGAGATGAGAGGTAGACATGGTCGTGTGTTTAGGAGGTGGTGAGAGGTAGACATGGTCGTGTGTTTCGGAGGAGGTGAGAGGTAGACATGGTCGTGTGTTTCGGAGGAGATGAGAGGTAGACATGGTCGTGTGTTTCGGAGGAGATGAGAGGTAGACATGGACGTGTGTTTCGGAGGAGGTGAGAGGTAGACATGGCCGTGTGTTTCTGAAGTGAGAGCTAGACATGGACGTGTGTTTCGGAGGAGGTGAGAGGTAGACATGGCCGTGTGTTTCTGAAGTGAGAGCTAGACATGGACGTGTGTTTCTGAAGTGAAAGCTAGACATGGACGTGTGTTTCGGAGGAGGTGAGAGGTAGACATGGCCGTGTGTTTCTGAAGTGAGAGCTAGACATGGACGTGTGTTTCTGAAGTGAAAGCTAGACATGGACGTGTGTTTCTGAAGTGAGAGCTAGACATGGACGTGTGTTTCTGAAGTGAGAGCTGGACATGGTGTTCTTTAGTTCGAACTAAAGAACTTTAGTTCGAACTAAAGAACACCAGACTACGATCTCTAACTGGATTGTCGTGGATTATGTGAAAGGCATATAATCAAAATATACACTCCCTTGACCATGAAAATGCCGAAGTACATGAATTACTTGACATCCCTGCGCTGTGCATCTCCAATACTTATAACACTTTTAATGCTTGCACTATCTTTAATGCTTATAATATTTCTCCACACACAGACTATATCAATCATATAAAGATTTTGCCACCAGATCTACCAACCTAACACTCTTATCTACCTACCTAAGTGCCTCTACCACACATATCTCTCTGCCACACTATATAAACAAGACGCACATGCGTGCCACACATATAACATTTGCACTATATAACCACTTATCTTCATGTTGTACTTTAACCTATATCTTTGATTTTTGATTGTACCTATTAATATAAATGTAATCTCGAAGTGTGTACTGCCACTCTAAATTCTGTAATGAATGTTGACCCACAATGTTTGAATATGTATCAATGTTTGAATATGTATTGGTATGTCTCTCGGCTGAAAAGGAGGTCATATAACTGTCCATGCATTAATAAATTGCTCCGAAGAATCCAAACCTCGGTTTGGAGGAAACAGCTGTAAGCACAATAATGTTTTGAACAGTTCTTTGATTCTTATATTTCATATATATATATATATATATATGTATGTAAGTATGTCTGTGTGTGTGTGTATATATATATATATATATATATATATATATATATACACACGCACTCACATACACATATATGTGTATGTAAATGTGTGTATATATATATATATATATATATATATATATATATATATATATATATATATATATATATATAACGAAGGAAATGTGGTAAGGAACCAGGTGGACCATAACGCACCAAAGTACTCAATACTTGAGGTAGTAGAGTGGGTAATAGGAACCAGTAAGACCCCGACAGCTGAGCTCAAGCCGTTTCGACGGCTAATTCTCAGAATTAGCCGTCGAAACGGCTTGAGCTCAGCTGTCGGGGTCTTACTGGTTCCTATTATATATATATATATATATATATATATATATATATGCGTGTATGTATATGTATGCGTGTATATGTATATACATATATAAATGCATATATGTATGTCAAAAGTGACACAGAGGAGACTGAGGTTAGCTGGACATGCTCACCGACATCCAGAGTTGACATTGCACTCAGTGCTCCTGTGGGAGCCCCTACATGGACACACTAGAAGAGGAAAACCAAGGTTAACGTATGTTGATGCCCTAAGGACAGACACTGGTCTGTTGGAGACGCAGGACATGGCAGCGATAATGAGGGACAGACACCGCTGGAGAGAACTCGTCCATGGATCTCGGGAATTTTACCCGCCCTATATATATATATATATATATATATATATATAGGAAAAAGTATGACCCCGACGGCAGAGCTCAAGCCGTTTCGACGGCTATTTCTGGACTGAAATAGCCGTCGAAACGGCTTGAGCTCGGCCGTCGGGGTCATACTTTTTCCTATTACCCACTCTACTACCCTAAGTATTGAGTACTCTGGTGCTTATGGTCCATCTGGTTCCTTACCACAACTCCTTCGTTATTAATAAATGGAAACTATATTTATAAAACCATATTTATTTCATTATACATATTTCAGGGATACCAAATTAAATTATGGTATGCCTTCATCAGACAAAATACAATATATAATAGTTTTACAAATAAGCTTTAACGTACCCAGATGACTTCCAAAAACAATGGTTGCATTTTAATAGGGTACGTCAAAGCTTATTTGTAAAACTGTTATATATTGTATTTTGTCTGATGAAGGCATACCATAATTTAATTTGGTATCCCTGAAATATGTATAATGAAATAAATATGGTTTTATAAATATAGTTTCCATTTATTAATATCGTATATCTACTCCAAATACTTGTCGAGTGCTTTATATCAGTTATAAAAATATTTACTTGTTGTATCCCAACAATTTTAAATAGAACTTTTGCATATATATATATATATATGTGTATATGTATGTATGTATGTATATATATATATGTATATATATATATATATATGTATGTATATATATATATATGTATGTATATATATATATATGTATATATATATACACACACACACACACGGCTGTGTGTTTA